>NJRL01000311.1:192621-214830 GCA_003063815.1 Aphaenogaster rudis | reverse complement strand
ATTCGATTCGACGTGAAAATTTCAGATTCGATTCGATTCGATTTCGAACATGTTATCAAAGATTCGATTCGATTCGATTCGACTTGCAAATACTTGATTCGCAGACCTCTACTCTTTATCTTTTTACTTACTCTTTATCTAATTCTTTGAACTAGAAAAAGATAAAGAGTAAGTTAAACCGAGATTAAAGTTAATCTACATTGATAGAAATGGACATTAATCTTATTCCCCAAAGTTAAACTGAAGCTAGACTTCATCGCTTGCGTTATTACCTTAAAGACTTATTTTATATTGAATTTATCCGTTTCTATACACCTGAAGTGGTACGAACTCGGATGGAATTTAAGAATTGATTTCAAGTTACAACGCAAGTTATGAATTAATAATTAAACCGAGGATGTTTATACTGCAGATAAATTATCTCTATTTTCTGTTAAAATAAATGTATTCTGTTGATTAAATATTCGTAATTTAACGATAATGATAGCGGTTTGAAATCTTGAAAGTTCGAAAAATAAAAGAAACACGATCGCGACAGACGCAAATTAGCGCATTTCAACTTAAATTTAAGTATATTCCACGTTCCAACGGAATATTTGGTGCATTCGTTTACGCATTGGCTGCCGCAGATGTATCATTTTATCCTTGTTTAACATTCGGTGAACAACAAGGATAAAATGATACATCTGCGGCAGCCAATGCGTAAACGAATGCACCCATTAGTTTGGGGCAGTCAATATGCATGTATCATTGAGTTACTCAATTGTCTTGAATTTCATTGCTATCTGTGATTTCTAATTTTCATTTCAAAATGCGAAACGTGTCACTCATCAACGAAGTAGAGGAGAGAAAGTAAAGATAGATATAGACCCAATGCAAATTACCAGAGAAACGTTCTGCGTGATTTAATGATGGTATTCGGAATCAATGAAGTGGAGCAGAGAGCAGAGAGACGTATTATTAATTCATCATGATGAAGATTGTATGAGAGTATTCTCGTATATCAAATGTAATGGAGCATGTAATGGATAGTAACGAATCTCTGTTCAATAGGTCAAAATAGTATCAATGATCGCACAAATATTTTATAAATCTTTTATAAAATATATTAAAAAAGATTTATAATTATAAAAGATTTATAAAATATTATTTTTTAAAACAGGAGCTTACAATTAACTGGAAGATATTGCGTAAAAAGAAAATTTAGATATAAATAAAATTTGATTAATACAGTGAAAGAAGAATCGAAAGTATGATTGATCAAAACTCAAACATTCCACTATCATAATTCGTTATCTTCTGTGAAATTGCAATCTAAATTAGAGGAAGCCCGAGATGTTTTTTCTGCTCTAATTTTATAATGTATAAGAACGCACATTACGTGCCATTACAAATCTCTTTTTGTATACGTGTTTGTTAGAAAGTAATTTCGTGCCGTTTTATTGCTTGATTTCACTATTCAAGTTTATGATATTTACGAGGTTTCGAGTGACGTACCTACTTTTGTGGAAAGGTAGAGGGTAATTGAAGTAGGTGGGCGTTTAGGGTACCCTACGCAGAAAAGACATCGTGGGCGGATGAGTAATTCAACGCAGTATATTTAATCTCACGAAAGCGGCGACGCGCGCGTTCTCTTGAGAAAAATTTAAAATATAAACAATTTCCATAATCCAGAAAGATTACGTATTAATAATTATTCATGATTTGTGCACCTCAACTTACAATTAGCTACACATTGTACAATTTGCATCAATTTCCTTTTCTACCCTTGGGTCTTTTTATATCTTTTGCAGATTTTACTATTTAATTGTAATATTATTTAATTTTTAATTTTGTTATTTCTCTTTTTTTAAAAAATGAAGGGGGGGGGTTTATGAACGATTATAGGGTCGGATGCATCGTAACGTTACAATTAATATCGTTTTGGCTTCTACTACCCAGCGTCATTCCCCTGAATGCCTAACTAAATATAATGTTCTCTAATCGTATTTTTAGTATCATTCCTGGCGCTAACTGAATTTCGCACTAACCAGATTGAGGGTGTAAATATTCGCGAGCTCATTGGCGAAACCGCGCTCGTACTTGCATGTGCAGCAGAATGCTGATCTACAAAATTACGAGGTTTACGTCGGCACGAATGACGCAGTTTCGCGAGAAGAGGGCGAGGTGGGCGTTTAGAGTCTCCGTCGCGTCGCATGTGCACGATTACAGATGTGTATCTTCTCTCTCTCTGGGTCGCATGTGCTACTCGTAAAATCCCCTCCTCTTTCACACGCATATACGTCATCAACGAAATAACGTAACTTTCGCTCGGGCGTGTGTGCAGCCACGTGATGTCCATCGCGAACACGCAGCGTTGCACGCGTCGCGGATCATCGTTCGCGTCCGAATGAAATTGTCGCTTGACATTCGAGCACAATTGGATTTCGTAACGAGAAACTCGTTATCTAGAATTCCCTTGCCAAATTTGTCACTGATTCTGAAAAAAGATTAATAATAAATTTAAGATTTTGGGGAAGGCATGTTCTTATCGTGATTTCAATATCTTCATAAAGATTAGAGAAAACTTAGTGAAAGACTTTTATTTTGGAAAAAAGACATTAAGAATGTGGAGCAATTAGCATTTTTTATGTGTGTAATCTTGACAAAAATTGACATTTTTTTCTTTTTATTCAGAGATGATCACAATTTGACACTTCTTTTTGAACGCCTTTTTAGTTTACGGGCACTTTCGAAGTATTTTTGCATGTGTTTGCAGATACTGCGTGCTTGAGAATTAATTAGTCGGAATGTAGATGTAAATTATGCACAAGGCAAAATAGATAAATAATTCATATGTGTTAATGAGTTGGCATTAATTAAGAGCCCAACGCTGTAGAATTCACAGGTAATTACGAGCGCAATAATCCTAGAAACTGCTGCTTGTTTAGTAGCTGAAAATCAACCATTTAATTCCATCGGTCGAAATTAGTTCGATAATCAGCCTTAAACAGATAATTTTCTTATCTGTTCGTTAGCTTTATCAATAAACGTGTTGTTCGTATGTAATGTACAGGTCGTTAAAACGGATCGTTTTCCAGTGTTTAACTTTTTCAGATGGCAGTTCTTTTTGCGATCATATATATTTTATTTTGCAGCATAACATATTATATTAGTTAATATTTTTATTTGAAAACCGCGAAGCATTCAGATCGAATTAGCTTTTTGAGCAATTTCTCGAAAAATTTTTATATAGTTTTATATAATAAGTATAACTTATTTATTTTTAATTATCTATGTGCTTTAACGGACTAAAAAACGATACTGTAATTTCCATAGCAGATTTAAAATTTACACTCGAAACGAGCACGAGTAAGTTTACATAAATTTCTTTAAAGTTAATTGAACTCAATGTGCATCTAATAAACAATGTCGGAAAATTGGTTGACACAAGGAGTTTCGCTTAAAAATATGAAACATTCATGTAATTCGCCTCTCTTTAAGAACCTGACAGTTCTTCGACTTTTCCAGTCTCCTAGACTCAATCTCTGCGCGAATGTTTGATGTTCGGGCCGCTAGAATTCCTCTCCTTTGTCTTCGTGTTCTTGGATTTTCATTTCGGAGTGGATTGCCTGTAGGAATTAGACGCGGTTCACGCTGCACGTGCGGCGAAGAAACCAGCAGCATGCTGCGAGGAAAGAAAAGAAAGAAATAAGCGGAGCAGCTGTCTACCTCGTGACGGCGAAGGTACGGAACCCGAACGCGCAACGTACCCTCGTCTCCCTGGTCCCCCTTCTTCCTTCCGCTTTTCCTTACCTATCGTCCTGGCTGGGCTTGCAACATGGAAGAGGGGGTGGAGGACGAGAGACCGAACCAGTCGCGCACTCCTTAGCAGATATGCTTTTACTTCTGCAGGCAGGACGTTCCTAATTTTCTGGAGCGTTAAGCATTCCGCCTACTCACGATATCCGCGACCTGACGACGTCTTTCCCCTTTCACGGGTCTGCCGTTTCCCTCGAGATATGCTCCGTTGACCATCGACTTTTTTTTCTAAAGCCAATGACGTTACGAGGTCTCACCTGAGCACGCGACGGGGACGTCTTCCGAGAAATATTTTCTGTATCGCGTCTTTTCTCTTTTATTAGCAATTCTTCCGTCATCCTCCGATTCTTTGGAGGATGATACCATTCTTTATACTCGTCTTCCATACCGGCAAGTATGGTATCATCCTCCAAAGAATCGGAGGATGACGAAAGAAGCTAACGAGTATAAAGACAAAGAACAGAGAGTTAAGTTAAAAAAATATTTTCATTGAAAATTACGTAGAATGGATTTAGCGACTAATTAATTGCGAACGATAGAGACTAATTATACATTCTTAATTGGAAGTTTTAATCACTTGTAATTCTTTAGTTATCAAAAGTCGATCGTATATCATTCCTTTTAAAAGTATCATTTCATTTTCTTCACTGTTTTGTATCATTTCTTATTACAAAGATTCAGATCTTTAAAGGTGCGTATTACTTTCTTAACTCTGAAAATTATCTTATCATATGATAAGTATAACTCTATGATAATTCTTGGAAAACGATTATAAATTCCGTCTTTACTGCTCAAACATAAGAATTCATTGCACAGCTATACGAGATAATCATGAAAATTTCGTTAATTATTCGAAGCGTGAATATTACTCGCAGAGCAAACGTTTAGTTGCGGTGCAAACATTTCAGAGCGTATTCCTCGCCATAATATATTTTAATCTTTACCTTTCACCTCCTCTTCTTAATGAGTGCGAACCTCTTCTTCCTAACGATTTTGTCTGGTGTTCGCGCGAATGACATTTACGATCATAGCGCGACGTATTACATTTCGCCACTTTATTATTTTCCGGTAGGCAACCAGTTCGCGTCCCATACTGCACTTGTGGCGCGTTTAGTTATCTGCTTCCTGTATGAAATTGATCCTCGGGCAAAACGCGTTCATATCTCTGCATTATCGCGTCTTGTCGAGAGCTTTATTAGAGGGAGAAAGAAGATCGCTGATGCGCGATACGTTCCGCGCATTTAACCGACCAATCGACATTAGATAGTTGAAAGAGATGCTACATCGCGCGTGTAAAGCACCACTTTCATACAGCATGTTTTAATCCCTGTAAATTGGCAAAGATTAAATTTTATAGTACACATCGTATAGTACAATTTTATAGCACATCCGCGTATGCACAACATACGATTTAGATTTGGAAAATTATTTTATTTTTTATTTCTTGTGAAAGAATCTTGTTGCGAATGCTCTGTCGCACGTCAGAAAATTGTTGTATTAAAAAAGTGTTATATTTTTAATCTTCGTCGATCAGATACGACGTGATCGTAATTATAATGATTACCTTAAATTAAAAAGTGTTGCATTAATGAAAAAGCACCCAATATACAGTTTAGCGTTATAATGCACGTCCATCAACGCGGTTATCGGCGGTTTTTATCGCAACTAAGAATATTTAACGACGCCATGAAATATAGCCGGCGTTATCGATTCGCCCACTAAAAATGTGTATAATGTTGGCATAATATGTGGGCCTTGCGGCAACGGGGAAGCATCAATTTTACCGCGAAGTGATTTAAATTAGAAATCCTCGTAGAGCCGAGACTTGCGACGAGAGCCTCAAGAATAGCGAAACGTGCGGCCACATGCGGCGTGTGTGCACAGCTGTCGACTAATCAGTTGACAATGCATGCAGCGGATATCGCAGTCTCCTCAGAGGGCAGGAATCGAGAATACATCAGAATGCACGAGTGCGCGCGAAACGGCGTTGCAGATCGACATACGCGACTTCGCGAAATTGACCGTCTACCCTTCCTATCTCTAGACGAGAATATAATTGACATCGCCCCGATTAACGCGAGATTTCCCATTGCAGTTAGACCAGAGGTGGCCAAACTTAGAAGCACCAAGATCTACTTTCAGCTTCCCATCGCGATCTACTGTTCTCTATCGTAGCAATCTAGATTTATATGTGAAATAAGCATATTTATTTTATTTTGTGTGTTTGCAATTTGGCATAAAAGAGCAATAATTAAATTAATTATGGTTATATTGCAATTGCATCTGTTGTATTGTAACTAAATTTCACATTGTCACACGATCGACTGTCCGAGTGTACGCGATCGATCGTTTGGCCATCTCTGAGCTAGACGATCGTGCTAAAATTTATCATTTATTCTCCGATATATAAATTTAGAAAAAGTACTCATACGTAATTTTACAAAGGGGATCTATTATTAAATCGGAAATATTTTCGAACTAGAACGTAAACTGAATTTTCATTCTACTCTATCGAGTAAATTCTACGGAAATAGCCGGCAACCTCGCTGAAAAGATTTTCTTCGCGGGATAGAAATGTCGTCCGCAGTTGGATCATTCCGACAATGCAGTCGCATTGATTTCGATGTATATGTGCATGACTCGAGTCGCGGTCGTATCGGCATTATTAATTCGCGTCCCTCATCGATTTCGCATTCGAGGAGCCTCGGAGCCACAGCTCCCGGAGTTAGTACACGCAGCGGTTCGAACAACGTCGCGCTGCCGTGGAAAAATAATGCGTGCGGCAAAGTGCAACGTATGCGCGAATCGTCGGTGGTGAAAGTCTTATCGTCGAGATAATGCAACGAATGCGAGCTTCTGCGCAACAATGGCGCCCGTTAAGAGTGCCGGCATAACGTTGAGAGTGTCGGCGCCTTTCTAGTCGTTGCGTAATCTGTTTTGCGCCTTCATAATTTGGAGTTCAGGACAATGAACTTTTGTATCGTGTTTATGGGTCCAACACATTATCGCGTGCAACAGTGAAACATTTTTATTTATTCTTTTTAAAATACTATAAAGTATGTATATCTATAATTTAGGGAATTGTTATTTAAAATGTAGAAGGTTTATTGATTTTTTCTTGGTTATAAATTTTAAAATTTTTTAAAATCAATTTAGCCAGTTGTCGAATATAATTTACCTTGATTGGTTATTTATTTCCTGGCGTAAGAGAAGACGATATCTGTAATAAATTTTAAAATTTACTTATATAAGATAAAACAAAAGAAAACCTGTCACATACATATCAATTTAACTCTGAAGCTTAAAATTTAGAAGTTTGCAAAAATGAAATTTATAAAAATATCTCTAAATTTCCATTCGCTGACATCACAAAAATGATCAACGCGTTTATTATTAAAATAAATGGTGTTCTCCGGTTGCGTTTTCAGTGATGTAAACAAAACGAGAATTCCACGCACGTTCACATAGGAATGTACCATGCCAAAATTTTCCTGTGGTTTGCGGTGAAATTTCTCTCGCAACTGCGTCAGAGATGGACGGAAAGCGAATTCGTGGTTCTACCCGGTTTTATGCGAATATAAGTATCCTCGAGAAGCAACATACTTTAATTAATTCAAGGGGAACAGGTACTGGCGATTAAAAAAAATAAAGAGGAGCGAACGGAAGTTCTCTGAGACTGATGAAGGATAGGACCGATCGTACATTCTATGAACACGGAATAAGAAGTCACGCACACGCATGCATGCGTGGAACACATATACATACACAGACACGCCGACCGGCAGTCTGGCATAGTCTTTTGTACTTTGGGACACGAGCCCCGGGCATGTCCGGACTGTCCTCGTACTAGCCATAGATATAACCCGACTCTCACACACTGATACGTCGCCTTTTTTCTCTCTTTCGTCCCTTTTTTTCTTCCTCTTTCATCCTTGCGCGGCAGCTTGTCGATTCGAATACAAAGCGGGAATCGGGCCTTGGCGCATAAAGGAGAGATCTGGCGTCGCCGTGGAAATAATGAAGACAGACTGAGAAGAAAAGAGTGAGAGAGAGAAAGCGAGAGAGAAAAAGAGATGGAGAAACAGGCCGTGCTGAGGAAGTGAAACATACAGCGAACGAGAGAGAAGAGATAGGAAGAAGCGAGATGAGAAGTGCGAAGGTCAGGAAGGGATCGGTCGTGTTATTTGGCAGCTGTGTGGCAGAAACACCAACTGGCAGATGCTACGGTGGAAACGTCCTCTTTGGGCCCAGCCGGCCCACCCTGCGGCCGGTTCCTCCGTCGAGGGAAAGTTCTGGGTCTCGAAGAGAGAGAAAGAGAATGAGAGAGCAAGTCTCTCTTGATGACGCGCGCATCCCCCTTTATTCCCCGTGGGACCGTATGATTAGGCCGCGTCTTCCGGAAGAAAGGGCGTCTTCTTCGAGAGTGTTCATACGGCGGATTTTTTCCGAATCTCGCAAATCCCTTTTTCGCGAATTCGATTGTGCGATGTGGCCCTCAGAACGAAAGGGCCCACTCGCAACAGGGGTTCGTGGTTTTGCATGTAGAAAACTAGTACGTAGAGGAAAGTATTGAAAGAGAATAAGGAATTGAATGTAACTATGAATTTTTTTCGTCTTTGAAAGGCGTACAATAATTTTGTTTTATGTGTTAAAACTATATATAGGCACATGAGATAAATGATGTGAGATAATAGCGGCTGATATTGTTTGCAACGCTCTGTTTAATATAAAATCACAAGCCAATACTTTACGCGGATTCATGCGATTCATTTCGCCGTTAAATTATTTTCATATTACTCAATTAAAATTAATTATTATTTAATAATATATTATTCAGTTATTGCTCATTACAGTTTTTTCGATGCTAACAACACTGATGATTATCGTATTAGTTAAGATTAGAAACCTAGGTGCTTTTCAAGCAAACGCTGTATTCATACCGAAACCCGAAGTTTTTTAAACGTTTAGAAGCCAATACAAAAAGCCATTACAGCATTGGAATACACATTTCCTATCTGTAGACGTTTAAGTTTATTGGATATGTCTATCTAATTTTGAATCTTGTCAGAATCGTAAACATAATGAGTATTGTAAATGGGGAAGCCATTGACTTAGCAGTCATTGGCTGCTTTGCCCGAACATAAAAGAAAATTTGAAATCTTCGGTTATTGAAACAAGCGACAAACCAAATTCGCTTACATTCGCTTAGATTAGCTACGAATGTCTCTTTTCTGGCAAAAATTTAAATTATTTTGAAATTGATCCCGAATATAATCTTTTGCTGGAAATTTAACGAAAGATACACGCGGAACACAGATAACCATTGTGACACGCTGATAATTTTGCACAAGTTAATTATTTCCGTCTCTGCGGGAATATCGACGTTAATATGTGAATCAGCGATACAGTTGGCTGCGTAAACGTGCGCGTTAGTCAATAATACGCGCATATTGGAAGTGCGTCCATGGGAAGTCCTGAGAGTCGTCCGGGCAGAATCATCCGGTTTCTCTTTTCATGGGGTTAGGGATAGAAGGGTGAAACAGTCAACCCCACTGCATGACGTCATGGCCCTGACGGCGCCCGAAGTGCCGTGCGTGTGTGCGTATCGCATGCACACGGTTGCATTTCGCGTCGACGGTTCTACCGGCAGGTCCTCCGATGAAACACCTGTTTAAATTCTCATGAAATTAGAACATTCTCGAGAACGGAAGGAGGATTAATTGTCAGAAGTTTTATTGTACCTCTAATCGATCTACTGAATTCTCGCAATAAAAACGGAATTTTTTATAGTGTACGAGCGATAGTTGAAGTTGCAGCGGAGGATTAGATGATAGGCGAGAAGAGCAGCTTAGAGAAGAAAGCGAAGCTTTTTTTTTCGTCAAATTGTTATACGTTTTTTTGAAAATTGAGTGAAAAGAATCACGCGAGACTATTTTTAGTAAATTCTATATCACGAGAGCTATTGAACTCTGAGTGCACGTTGTTACAGAAACTTTGTATTGTTACCGAAAGAGACAGTTTTATATTATAGTCATAAGAGTCTTTTGTCCAAAAAGTAAATTTGCAGAACTTGGACGAGAACTCTATTTTACTCTTTTAAATTTTGATGATTCGCAACACAAAAGAAGTATAGAGCCGAAAAGAATGGTTCTTTTATGAGCGAACTCGTGATTAGCTTTAACTTTTCGATTCATTTTATCCTTAAATCCGCACATTCGCTCAATTTCATCTCCGTAAACGCGTAGATTTGACGTCCAAAAGAATGCACGCTCGGTTAGTCAAGGATTCGATTTTCAGCACTTGAACGGAGTTCCCGAGTTTGCTCACGCGAGGAAGGCTCCACCGCACTTCCGGTTATCGCGAGATTATCCCCGCTGTGATCTTCCGAGTCATGCTAACCGTGTTCTCGCGTCGGTTTCGGTTCGATTATCAAAACTACGTGATAAATCGGCCCCCGTTGCGAGCGACCTGGAAAACCGGATGCACTCGGAGATGGAAGACTGTCGTCGATAAGGACGCCGCTATAAAAACGCGCACCGTCACGTTGATAGAACGCTTTTCGGTGTCGGGTATAACGAGAATAGATAAGGATTGCTTCGCTGCGGGCGATGCGCGCGCGCTTTCTTCCTCCGCGCGTTTGAGAAGAATCAAAAGATACTTGCACCTACGGGATAAAGCATTATTTTCTAGCATCGTGTATACAGAGCACATCGATTTTCCCGCATTTTCTTTCTTAGAACTTTGAATAATAATCGTACATCACCGCGGATGCAATACGAGATAGATTCTTTCGTAGAAACATGTACATCATTATTTCGAAGATATATCCTATGTAAAATGATCTTAACGATGAAACACTATTTTAAGAAAATATTGTAAAACTGTATACTAAAGGCATCTTCGATTAGAATAAGAAATATTTACGCAATATTATCGAAGCAAAAATTGTATGCTTACAACTTTAAGCATATCGGTATTGTCGGTTAATCATAAATATATATATATATTTCTTTCAAAGACACCGGAGAAATCCCGGAGGAGGAAGCGGGCCACGCCGCGCGTTCCAGTTGTCTTGCCGCGCGAGACGTACCTGCAAGTAGATTTCGATTGCTAACTGTAAACGGGAACGAGAGCGATCGCAGCGAACAGCCTCCGCTGACATCTCGCAATTTGTGCGCTCCGTGCATCGCGAGCGACGACGAGCATGCGCCTGTTCGTCGCGTGGAACCGCATCGTCGCGCCGCGCCGCGCCGGTCGGTCCGGAATCGAGTGCATGTAAACGGACGCTTATATAAACGGGGAAGTCGACTGGTAGATACATAGGCTTGCCTAGAACTGGGAAGTGGGACGGTGGTTGGCCCGATTAGTCATGGACTCGCTCCTCGCGTATCCTACGATCCTAATTCCTGACGCGTCGCGAACGACATCGATTCCACAGATGAACCGGTTACCGATATCAGATATACGCAGAATATTTCGGCAACATCAATGTCTCAATATTTTCCGATCAATTTCGAGTTGATTTTTTCTCGCAAGAATATTTAGACATTAATAATTTCTAAGTATGTATATGGAAAACTAGGTCGTGCTCCTCAATTAATTTTCTCCATGTGTATCAATAGAAATTGAAACCTTTATGTGTTAATACGTTTGACGTTGGACATCAAAAACTTGTGACAAATATTTCTTCATAAAAGTGTGTTATTAAAAAAAAACTGATTCTCCACGCGGAAAGAACGGTTTTGCTGAAATATCTAAAAATTTGGCCAGATACAGACCTGAAAATAATTTTGTTAGACCATCAAAAGTAACTAAGTAGGACGCTCAAACATGATGATAATGCTGCAAAAAGTTTTGATATTCTAGCAACTTTTGAGCATCCTACATAATTATTTTGATGACCCAACTAAATTATTTTTAAATCTGTATATCTGGCCAAACTTTTTAATATTTCAGCAAAACCATTCTTTCCGTGCAAATTTGGATATATTGAACTTGCGGTTGTATTGAGCGATATTAGAATATTTTATATAGAAATAGATGTTATCTGGCTTTACATTTCTAACGAATGTTTGAACTCTTGTGTTTCACAAACTGCGGTAATTGGTTTATTTGTAACTATATTATTATATATTTACCGCAATATATTATACACAATGTTATACAAGTTACCACACATATGATAAAAATAATTTAGTGGCATGAGAGTAACAAACATAAATTTAGTCTGTACAGCATATCACGACATAAATGAATATCCAGCGATCGCATGTTCCATAATGACCCATTATTGGTTCAATGAAATTCGATAACAGTTATACCAGAATAAACCGTGTGAACAGGAAGCACGCTAATGAGCGTGAAAAGCTATTCAAACGATCGAGATAATTATTCGACTAGATAAAACTAATACCATTGAATATTAATCAAGAGTATTACTTATCAAATAGTATTAAATGAATCAATTAAATCGTCGTTACTGTCGAAGCAAAAACGAAAGTTAAATTTGTGCAAATATGTCAAACATATATCTACATTATTTTATTCTTCCGATATTTTATTCTTCCGATAATTTGCGCGTGCTGCACGTAAAATTGATGTTCCCTATTGGTCTATGATCAAAATCTGTTCATAGAATAATATTTGATGTTAAAAAAAATTAAAATAAATAAACAATTATCGAAAGAATGTTCCATCAAATTAATCAAATTAAACGAGTTATATTCATGTATAATACGCGTGTAAAATTAGACTAGATATGCGTATCTACAAATGCATTCATTAAAATTGAATGACAGATGGGAAATTGATATTAATCGGCTTTCTGGATTTATGAAAATCCGGGGTAGCTTATCCGAGAAAGGAAGAATAGGAGCGAGATGTTTCCTCTTCACATAACCGGCAAACGCGAAACAACGCTGAAACAAAGGGGAATCGTTCCGCGACTCTGATGCATCTTTGTTACGAACGTGATTTCATAGCGAGATCTTATAACTCGCGTGTCATTCATATCGAGGCATTCCTCGCGTTAAACGCGAATCCGCCGCGGCTCGTAACGCACAGGCTAGGCATTTGCAATTCAATGATCCGTAATAGTTCCGAATGGTTCACCGTTGACAGCGATGGGCGCCACGTTGTCGAGGGAACAAGCGAACCGATGTTTCCCGTGGCGGCTGTCGCTCTTATTACTTTATTATCACGCCTGGGCGATGCGCTACTAAGTGAAATCGTCTATCCGACGATAAATGAAATTTGCAACCGATTATTTCTCTCGCGCGCGTATCCACGCGAAAAAAAGCGAGTCGCGCGGCATTATTCCTTGCAAACGATTGTGTAAGAGCGATCGTTGTTTTTACGGACTGTTTCAAACATCGAGGAATTCAATGCCTCAACTTTATACTTGCAAATTTCTACTTTTATGCACCTATCTCTGCTCCTTTCGCTCTTTGCACGCAATAGACAAAGTTTCGAAAGGACATATCTAATTTTTGACATGTTACGGTCATCGCTGCCGGTTCCGTCAATGGCTCTTCGACGAACTCTGGATTGATCTTTTTCTTGCGGGAACTTTAACGAATAATGTCCATTTCTACCAATGCAGATTAATTTTAATCTCGGTTTAACTTATTCTTTATTTTTTTCTAATTCTTAGAAAACTAGAAAAAGATAAAGAGTAAGTTAAACCGACATTAAAAAGTTATCCACATAGAAAACTTCTTGGGATCTAATTAGAATCCAGTCCAATTTCCTCAAATAATTTTGGATTCTGGTTGGGAAACCTATGAAGATTCAGATCAGAAGTGTAATGTTTTGTAAATTCGATTCTAAGTAGGAAATCTGAGAATAGATTTTATTTGGTCTTCCTAACGTTTTTCTAAAGTATTTTTTGATTTTTATTTTATATTAGAATTGAGAAAAATATTGAAACACTTTGAATATTTATATTTTATAAGTATAAATATTCGAGAAATTTAAATACTCAAAGAGTGTTTCAAGTTTGCTGCTCAAGTTTTTTAAATTAAATGAACGTTTTAAATAGAAATTCAAATAGAATAATAAAATCTTCTCTTCGCCAGTAAACAAATAACAGAAGTAATAATATATATGATCGACACAACTGGCTAATAAAATATTTATTTTAATGTACTACGTTTCGGCCATGGGTTTTGGCCCTTTTCAAGTACAGAGTTGATAAATTTCCTTTATAACGATGACATGTGTCCAAGCAACGCCATTAGTTTGAAAAAGGAGAAATTCACAAAGTAAAATCTTTCGCATTGAAAAGCACGTCTATATCATAACTTGGTGAACGTTAAACTAGTATTTGGGAAAATTTTGGGAAATTTCTATGCGGGGGTAATCTGCATTGATAGAAATGGACATAAGTCGTTATCGTGGCTCTTCTCATTCTGGGTGTGAAATATTAATTTCAAATATTAATTTAACTGCGAGATTAACTTCTGCGGGATACGGTACACTCCATATAGCGTCCAGACTAACAAACCATACAAATCTATGTTATTTCTCAATGGGAGCATGTCGAGTACTTACATCAAAATGTACGTTTTGCGAACTCTCCTCATTCCTTAGTAGTCGAGCATTCCTGACGTCTGCAAGAGACGACAGCGGTGTTTGCGAAGTCATAGTTATAGTTTGCTACAAAGCGAGGTGTGCGCGATGTGTTACGCGTTTTGCTGCAACTCCTCGGCACTCGGCAGCAATTTGCATTCTACGAAACCGGTTGTGGACGCAAATAAAATTGTTAAACGGGAACGAAGCGTATTGTCGCGCGTAAGGACATCATGTGCAGCTGTGCTACGTTTCCGCTTTGAAATTGCGTTAATTTCCCGAATGCGAAGCCACCATACGAATATTGGATGCGCCGCGCCGCTAATAATTCGATCGATGAGGAGTGAAAAGTTAAAACCTGTTCTACGCAATTTACAGTTCTATCATTAATTCTAAGAACGTTTCCTCATGAACGAGAAAAGATTAGCATGTGGTTATCTATATATGCAGAAACAAAACAGAGATTCCAATTTTAATTTTAAAAAATACAATCATAATCGTGACAATATCTTTTTATTTTATGCATGTAATATATAAAACTACAGATGAAATTCTAGCGCGTGCTATACACAGTTGGAAAATTTGTGTTAAATTTAACACATTTCACTTGTCCCAAACGGATCACCCAAATTTTTGTGTTAATTTAACACAAAATAAATATGTTAGAAAGTAACACAAACATTATGTAAAAATTAATATAAAAAATGTAACATTTAGACACAATTTGGAAACAAATTGTGGAAGCATATTTCTTTAGTAAAATTAGCATTTATAATATATTAAAAATTAACACGCACATTTTATTTATTTATCTTAGAATTGACGTTTTAAAACTACGTTATTTGGCCACTTACTCATAAATTGTGTTATTTTAGCACTAAGGCCCGGTTGCACCAATGTTATTTTGGCTTTAAGCAAGACTTAAAACTTGAAATTTGTTGTACCAAAGCAAAAGCGACACCTAAAGTGCTTTAATTTGCGTTAATCTTAATAAAATAAGTGCAACCGGGCCTAAGAAATGTTGAGAGAGAATATCAATTTAACACAAAATATTCAAATAACATAATCACATTATGTTAAATTAACACTCGGGTATGGTAAAAATTCAACATAAAAATTTTAACAAGGACCGGTTTTAACACAAGTACAAAATGTTTTTTACTGTGTAGGTAAGCTGAGCCTAAGACTTAACTAAATGACGACGAAATCTCGATCGAGATATCGCCGACGTGTCAGAAAGCTCCGTCGGACTCAATAACGCGTTTGATATTCAAAATCGACTGTCTGGGATCCTTGCTGCTGCCGTTTTTTTCCTCTGTGCGAAGTCGCGCCGAGCGACTCCACAAAGCGCCGTAAAACAACGCCGTAAACCGAAAATCAACGTTTCGTCGCTCCTGACGTCGCCTTCGTTCGCCTGCTCTTTATGCATTCGGGCACAAAGAGTACAAAGTGCAGCCTGGATCATTCACCAGAGTGTTTCACTTCTTGCGCATTTCGATATTTCCTTGCGCCTCCGCGCGTGAAAAAGCGTACTCCGCGTGAGACGCGATACGCATCTGTTTATCACGATAATTTTAATTGACGCCATTCCGTCCGATGTTTGATCACTGTTGGATGCATTATGACACAATGTATCCACAGGATTGCCTTTATAATTGGATAAATTATTATAATTCGACCATTTGAGATTCCTTCGTAATTGAATGACACCGTGACTCAGTGGTTTCGGCCCGGAATCGAGGAGTGTGGATGACTAAGCGAGTTTTAATTGCCGGTCGTGTTTAACTTTTCTTTCCTTTTCTTTTTATAACCGGTAAAACGTACTGATGTGCACATTTTATGCGCAATCTCGCTCTCGTCGTAAAAACTATTATCGCGTCGATCATGAGAGGGAAGATACCGGTGGACACTAAAATGGTAAACGATGCGCGACCCTGATTCTCAGTCAACAGAACTGCGTAGTAGCGACTTTATCTCGAGGTTAAGTAAGATCATTCAGTTCTTCTAGTTCGGTTATTCGTTATGGAATAATTATAAGTACAAAGCTTCTGTAAAGTCGGCATAATTTCATAGATACGCGAAAACAAGTCCTTGACAATGAAACTATTTCTTGACAATGAAATCGCAACGATCGGTAAGAAAGCCATTTTTTCACAAAAAATTGAACTCATTAAACTTACGATTTTAATCCAGTTGAGATAGGGAGCGATATACATTAATTATTTAGAGTCCTACGTCAAAATGAACTTGACATAGCGTATTTTTGTGATAATCCTCTGTATTTTTTCCAACTGATGCTAAAAAGCTGCTAAATAATGCGTCAAAGTTTCGTTATCGCAAAGACAAATAGATATTGCTCTTGCAACTTCGAAATCTTGGCCTATCGAAATCGTCGTACCGGTTTCGAACCTTGTTTCGGAACGGATTTCCTATCTGACACTTCCGATTTCCGCTTGCGGAAATTTCTCGACCATCGGCTGTAATCGAGGGTTGGCCGGGCTAGTAACGAATGTCCATTACCCGGTCATTATCCTCCATTGCGTCACGCACGTCGAGAGGTTCGCGTACCCCGACTGACCGAGCGCACCCTTTCACGCTGCCGATTTCTCTCTCTTTCTCTCTCTTTCTCTCCTTCGACGCCGCTCTCCATCGCGAATATTAAAAGCGGCCGGTGTTTCGTTTCGTAAGGCTTACGCAATCGCTCGCGCGCGCGCGATCTCTCTCTCTCTCTCTCTCTCTCTCTCTCTCTCTCTCTCTCTCTCTCTCCACAAAACGATACCTCACATTGTTAGCAGCCGCTGGCCTTCGCTCTCGTGGGCTCCGAGGGGCGATCGATTCGCTCGTGCGTGTCCGGAGACGAGCCTAATCGGCCGAGATCCACGCGCCCGTTGCCGTTAGCTACGCTGGATCCTATACTACGTAGTATATCGCTGCGCGACGCGTCATACCCGACGTTCGACTCGACCTTGTTTGCGCACAGTCGATCACACAGGGACGTGCCGTGGGAACGAGCTTAGACACTTTACGCACGTAAAGTCCACAAATGTTCGCTTCGGGGATGAAGTTTGAGATAGCATGAGCACGCTCTAATGAAGCTGATTAAACTCTCGCGCTTCGACGTCAAGGTGGATATAGTGGTGGTTTAATGACAATCCTGTGGGGTCAAGTGGAGTAATTGAGGACGTTGAGTAAATGGAACAGCGCGACGATTGTCTAGCAATGAAATTGATTAGTATCAGGAAATCACGACTTACGAGCATTTATGTCGTGGAAGTTGTTAAGAAAATCATTATAAGGAATTGTCATTATTGATGTTGTCGTTGAAAAATCACTGCTTTGCTGCACTTGCAAAGGGATTATCTTAATGAATTTTATATATTTTAAATATTTGAAAAAATTTTTCCCAATTTTTGTAAAATGTAGAAAGAGCGTTACATTATTTTGCATATGGAAAATTGTGTGTTTTTTAATAGCGTGTTTAGAACATGCTCGCGTGCAATTATTCTATTAATTTTTTAATGATTTGATATGCTCTTTTAAGCACAATTTTTAGGAACGTTTTAAAGTTATTAATTTTTTAATAATAGATTAATAGTTTGACAAATCTGTTCTCTCAGTTTTCTCCACATGCAATATTATCTTCTATTCTTCAAGAAGAAGGAGGGGTATAGTTTTCTTTTATTAATTCTGGTATTTTGTTCGATTTTATTTCGACTCATTTTTATTTTTAAAATAAATTGATTCCTTCTGTAGATATCGCCGCAAGTATTAAATTGAGCGAACATTTATCAGGTTTTTATTTTTAAATATGTATCTGTAAAATACAAAAAAAAACCCAATGTATTTGATTATAAAGCCACATTCTCTCAAACAGATAGACGTCCGTGTGAACTCGAATATACTGGAAATTGGTACATTGCACCGCTATTCACTTGTCACTTCCATCCATTTTGTATATGCAACATAATAATTAGTACATGACCGCGATAGACGGAAAATTATGTGGATTTCTTCGCTCAATGATTCTCTCTTCCACTAACCCTGCTGAAAGTTCACGAGCCGAAATGACTGCTCTGGTTTGCAAATCGCAGTGTCTCCGGCCCACAATCCGTCGTCACGCACCGAGCCGACGCGACCTATTTGCGAAAACTGTCTCGCATTTCTATTAACAAGTTTCGCGCGGACGGACGAGTATGCTCCCGTTATCGCGGAACTACATTTTTGAGTCGGCGCCCACCCTTAACCCTTTTAATTGCAGCAACACCGCGCACGGTTGCTCGCCGTTTCCCGACTAAATTGGTCCATTTAACTTCAACTGTAATTTGACGGTCTTTTTTCTCCAAAAAGTGTCTCTATGCTGTTTTAGTCCATATATCACTCTACCGTTGTCGACAATAACGAAGGTAGGCTCATTTCCGATGCTTCATCGTTAATAATGCATGTTTCTCGCATTCATTCATCATATAACATTTGTATTATAAATATTTTCTGCCCCAAATTGTCCGTGATAGCTAAAATAAATGAATTAGAAGAAATAATTGATTGATTAATAATAGTTTTTAATATACAGCGCATAAAAATTGCGCTTATTGGCTTACTTATATGACAGACAGAGAAAAACTTAATAGCCTGAATAATGCAAATTGGTATTTTTCTCAAAAGAAAAAAGAAAAAAAATCTTGATGAATCTTGTTAGCATTATCTCTGAAGGTATTGTGAAAATTATCATTATTATAAGAATGTTAATTTCAAATATACTTTCTTCGCTAGTCATATTTTAATCTAAAATTTGTATTCTACTATTTTTAATTTAATTCGAAGATATTGATGTCAATTTATTTGTTTTATATCATTTCTTTGGTACGTAAAAGGAAGAAATCGAAAATCAATTTCCATCGAAAATCTTTTCTTTTTTGACTAGCGTTTTACATCATTTCGATATTTTGTAACGAAACGACCTTAAAAACAGTCGAGGGTTAAAAAAATGGTCTATCTGACGCGGAGTTGTAACGTAACCGTAACTGAGTGTTTATTATCGAGTTGGAATATTGCGGGTGTTCGAGAGACGGCGAGAGAAAGAGAAAGAGACGGCGAATACGACACGTGAAAGCGTGTTAAATCGCGCGATTGACTGTCGCACGCGAGAAACGATCCTCTCGTCGTTACATCGTCCGACAAGAAGGAATTCTGTGCTTCGTATACGCGCACGAAGACCCGATGGTTGCGACGCATATAAGATCTGGAGGGCTACTTTATAGTAACGATTATGACGATTATATATAGGGACGATATATTCTGTTTTCGGGGCTGGACTTTGATAGCAGGATCAGCATCCTTACCGTTTTGCCACGCTTAGCAATATGTTAACTCCCTGAATGGCCCAACGAATTTCAGGGAAACATACTGTTGTACATCTGTCTTTTTGCATAAATATATATATATATATTATATTATATATATATATATAATATAAATATATGTGTATATATATATACACATATATTTTTCTATCTTAGTTTTTATATCTATATGCAGGTACAAGAAAAATATTTTTATTCTTATCGAGTAACAATTATGCTAGGCGAGAAAGTAGCTTTCACACACACACATACACACATTTTTTACGCACAGATATAAATTATTGAAGTTTTTTTTATATTTTAAACGAATACGTACTACTTTTGTGAGAAAGACAATTTCATGTATACAAAATTAATTTTACAATTTGACGTACAAACATGTATCGTCACGTGAGAAATATAAATATCATGATAAATTCACAACAATTAGAATATTGCGCAGAGTTATATTATAATAAATCTTTATTAGATGCATAAAACTATCAGAAGACAAAACTAGCGTGAAATCTCCTCATTTAAAGATTTTTCCACGTACATTTAAATTTGATATAAGCTGTGGAAATACTGGAAATATCACGTAAGATATTACTTGGAAACACAATATCTCCATGTATCTCTGACGCAATAATTAAAAAGTATCATTCGCAACGGACGCAAACGATAGAGCGACGATGATCGGCTTTGCTAGGTAATGCGCGATAATAACTCCCTTCGGCCAAGTTTTAATTGCCACCCTATGGGATCTCGCATTCGTCTCTCGTACGCAGCAGCCAGCGTTAAGGCTAGTTACGCCGATTTAAATAGATCGTGATCGCACCGGCCCCGTCATCGGGCGAGATCGAAGGTGGAGATTCGTCCCGGCTTCTCGTAGCCGGTTAATTATAATGAATTATTCATAGTATCGTTAGACGTCATGCCACCGTCAGGTCCACCAGGCTGTTTCTCTCTTCGTCTCCCTCCCTCTCTCTCTCTCTTTCTCTCTTTCTCTCACTTCCCTTCTCTCTGTCCCCAACTCCGGCCCGGCGCCGTGAGACGTTAAATCGTGGTGAAGCTGAGCGAAAGAACAAGAGGGAAGGGACTCCGTAGGGTAGGTAGAGTAGGTAGGTGTACTCGCGCGAGCATAAATTACACCTTCGGGAATCATATTAAGTTGAGGACGCGCACGGATATACTATTTACGAGCGAAGCCGGTTACGAGCGACACGATAATTAGCGTCGATTAGAAGCCTTTTCGACGCCGTCCGATGAAACGCTTTAATTATCGATTATGGGGGCTGCCACCGATACGGCGCGTCCGTCCGATCCTTGGGAACGTCGCTTGAAGGACCGCGCGCACCTTCCACGTGCATACCCACCTTTGTGAATATCTCTCCCGATACGGAACGCCGCGGCGCGCGGCGTCTCGGTTGCTGCACACTCGTTATTAAGTAGCACACGGAGCAAGGCGCGTGCTAGTTTGTAGGTATGGAAGTTGCCGATGAGGGAACACGGCCGAGCCCCGAACTCATCAATTCGGGCGAAACTTTGTCAGTACTACATAGGGTGACTCGACACTCGGGGAGTAACGGTAATGCCTCGTTCGCGCCCAATTGCCTTTTAAAGCTACGACGTCGAACTTCTCAAAGTCGAAAGACTACTTCGATCTTGTATATAATACACCTAACTTGCAAAATTATGATGGAAAGGAATGTTTGGAATAGAAGGTTGACGACAAATTAAACGCTACCAATGCAGAAATGAAATCTCGGGAAGATCTCGGAAGACATTTTATTTTACAAAGAAAAAATTTTTTTGTAATTTTGTTTATATAATTTTGTGTATTTAAATTACGCTTTAGTTGTAAAAAGCAACTTAATCGACGTCAGCTTCTACAAAGGGATAGTCTACAAATAATTAAATAAGAGAGGCTTAATTTTCTGTAGACTCTAATCGAACTTTTGCCGTAACAGAAATTTGATTTGCGGCCTGATTGCGCAGGTTTGTTTTTAAAGGCTGAAACGCTATGACAAAAGTGATTGCCTTTATTGAGTTATCGCTAAGTGAAAATTGACACACGCGAAATCGCAAAAATCGAAAACTGTTCTGTTTAGTAGGAAATATCGTTACTCGTATTAAATTATGCGCTTGAAGTTGATGCGTTGCTATCGCTACGTAGAGCGTCTACAAGGGTTGGCACGAAGCTAAAGCAAACATTAAATAATTCATTAACCTTTCGATAGCCCTAGTGGCAAACATACGTGCGATTGCACGCATGGCTGTCTTCAAAAAGTTCAGAATCAAAAGCAGACTACTGGAAAACGCGATATCGATATCAAACACATGCAATCGCGGCTCCGTTGGCCTCAATAAATCGCTACCTGTATGGCATAAGCTGTCACGTCGATAAAATTCGATGTTTCATTTGGTACAACAGTTTTAACGCATCTGCGTTCGATTTCTCTTTTTTCTCCTCCGCTCTCTGGCTGTGCGATCGATGTAA
>NJRL01000311.1:152464-166112 GCA_003063815.1 Aphaenogaster rudis | reverse complement strand
ACTTTTTATGTATGTCATTTAGAAATTGAATATTATTTTGAGTTCTTTTAACACAATTATTTCAAAAAATCAACATGTCTTAAAGTCGCGGCACCGTCGCCAGATGGACGCGGCAGAGTTCTATTTCTCGTAAGTAAAAAAGACCACAGGATAGAATAAAAGACGCAACGATTATGAGATTTTTCACTCATGTTCTAATGATATGATATGATATAACTATTTAGACGACTTTGTGCTGTCTGGGTTAATATTTTGCTCAATTTTAATATAAAATAAAAATCGAAAAAATACTTTTAAAAAACGTTGGGAAGACCAAATAAAATTATTATCATGTATTAACATAACTGTTGAATTATTTTGTACGTTATTATTACATCATACTTAAAGTTAAAAGAACAAACACAAATGTAAAGTATAGTGTTAATTAATTAACATTTCTAGTTTGTCAACAAGTAACATACGATGAATGAGTTATTTTAACTTAAAATTTATAGTGGATTTTCTGGGACATGTGAAAAATGTTACAATTAACATTTTATTTTTTACTGTGTACGGAGTATAATTTCTTATTAGCGAGAATTCACTAAATGTTGATACGACACGATAATACTTTATATGCAGATGTAAGAGCGATGAAAAAAATGTATCGATAGGTGTCGACAAGGCTGACATCTTTGGAGGAATATCGCGATTTTTATTTGCTACTTGTTTAATCTTTTAATCGTCAAACTTTTTCAATATTAAGTATGCTGTAGATGTGAAGAAAACTTTCTTTGTATCTAGAATGTATTTAATGTTGATTGACGTTGACGTTCAATAATTAGCATGTGCTTGCAATGTATGATTATGATACTATAGACACGCGAATCTAGCAATTAAACTAGCAACTTGAAAATTTATATCGATTTTAACGTCTGATTAACATCGAGAGAAAGTTCAGAAGTCTCCCCACCGTACGAAGCCATATAACTTTCTGTATCGTATAACGTATGATGTCTTCGTTTCGATTTATCAGAGGATCGAGGGGGAAGAGCCGAGTGAAGTGCCGTGGCAGAGTGCGCGCAGTCGCGCACAGTGATATAGTCGTGTACAAATATATTTTTGTAATACCTGGAGAAAAGAACTTCTGCTCGAAGCTTGCGATCTGTCGGGCGTGAACGATCGATCGAAGTGACACAGATTCGGGACAAGTTCGACAACAAGTGCGTGCTGGAAACGACGACGAGGAAGTTTGTAGTATGACCAAGATTCGGTGCAGGATCTGCGAGCTGCTCGGCGAGGATCAAGGCCTGAATCACGGACTGAGCCACCCCTGCCACCTGACGAACCTGAATCACCTCAGGCCGGGGCTGAACTACAGTCCGCTCCCTAACATGAACTACTTGAACCACGGCTTGCTCAATGGCCTCTACCTTCCGCAGCTCAAGGACATGATGCTCGCCGCCTACTTGCTCAGAGGTAAAGATCAACGTCAAGATATATGTCGCGCGCAACGAGAGACACGCGATTTTTATAGCGTATGAATAGTTCTGATTTATTCGGTACGAGGATTTTATCTACTAACGAGAAATATGGCAGTTGTTTGTATTACAATCTGCGGAATTTGCTCAAAGGAGGACACACGATAAGATATTGAAGTTTTAATTTAATATTCGGAATTTTTTAAAATATCTCGTTTTGTTGCGAAATTAAGCATTTGTTTCTAAATTAAAACAAACTTGTGAAAATAATTATGCTATATTTTATTTTACTTTTGTGTTAATATGTTTTTCAGTAAAAATATTTCAGTATTAAAGACAGCAATATCGAGCATAAAATGCACGGTTTAATTAGTAGCAAATCAGTAAAGCAACACATATCAGTAATTTATTTAATTTACTCGATGCATGATGATTCTGTTCAGTGGATAAATATGAAAATAGTTGATGTTCCAATTTTTTGCGGTAATTAAAACTGCTCGGAAGCAAAAACTGCGTCACGACAAACAAGTCCGACTAGATACGTGATTTAACTGACGGCAACCAGCAGTTCAAACTGTGGAGTGTGTCAAGCATATAACTCAAATAATTTATTAAATGCGCGATGGTTTTATTCATTAAAGATAAACATAAAAATCGGCAATATAATTATATATTTTTTTACGTTGTTTGCATTTGCCTAGAGAAATCGTGTTGAGTCGATTAAAGCGGATAAAATGATTTCTTGAGAGTTATCTTAATAAAAAAAATGTATTCCAGTCGTGTTAACTCAATTTATTTTATGCGTCATTATTTTCTTTATTAGCGATAAATAATCAAATATCTTACAATATTATTAAATCTGCATTTGATTAAAATAATTATATCAGAATTGCATGGGCGATATAAGCGCTTTAACCGGTGGAAATAATTCTAAATGGACAACGTATCGATCGCGTTTTGTTTGCTTTATCTGATTATGGTCTTACAACTCCAAATGTATATAAATTTTTTGCGATAATTGTACCTTGGCGAAAAAATCGCGTCGGGACGTACCGAGCACGATGTGATGCAATTTTAAACGACAAGAAATTATTTTCGTTCGGCAACGATCACATTTCATTGTTTCGATACGCGATAATTTTACTGATTTTTCTTTTTTTTTTGTTGTTTTGTTATTGTCGTAACGCTTTTTTTAACAGAGTTATTGCATACATTATTGTAAACAATAATAACGTAACTTGGTTAACTCTATTTGAAAGTCAGTAAAGATTATTACCGTCTGCATATTATCAAAAGAAACCTAATTGCTCATTATTGACGTGTATCAATACATTACTCCCGTTGTGTTTTCATTAATAATATATTGGATTTGTTACTGCGTGATGCGATTGGCGCGAATTTTTATCGATAGCTGTGAATATGCGCTCTCCTCCTTTTTTGCCATTGCAAAATGCGTATCGTGTTTCCAACAAATTGAATTCACGTAAAACGAGACGCGTAGCAATCGGTAATCCCTAAGATGTCTTACCGTTCAGACGTTTCGCTTTATTCTCGCGTGGCTGCTCTCCGAGATCGGTTTATCCGCAACGTTACAACCGCGCTCGTAGGACAAAAGTGATATCTCACCACCAGCTCTGTTTCAGCGTAAAAGCGCAGGACAAGAACTCTAAGTCACCGAACGAACAGCTGAATAATAAATGCGCGCCATCCCCGGTTTGATTTCGGACTTGCAATGATATATTTTTCACACCGCTCGCGATAGGACAGGATCGTATTTCTCTTCTCTCTCTCAGTGGCGTTTTGCAACGTTCGGCGATATTAATATATCTGACACGATTAGTTGCTTTCCAACGATGATATTGATAGTCATATTAATATATATATCATTTGCATTTGGGTTATTTGACATAATAGAGTTTGCCATAATCCGAATTTGTATTAATTACTCACATAAATTTTTTCTATTGCTCAGCGAGACAGTATGAAATCTTAATGCTAGAAACTTAAATAATAGATTATCACTAAAAGAAGATGAAAAGTTATTATTACATTAACAAGAGAATCTTCCGCACAATATTGGACGAATCAAGCATGATACAACGTTCCAAGTTTGCGTACAATGTCTAAATATATTGTTTAACTTTCTTTTGCTTCGCATTTTTTAATCACATAGTTAAAAAAAAGCTGAGAAACTTCATACCTCTAGCTTTACAAATCTTTGGACGTTTTGCTCTCACATACAACATTCGAAATAATGTACAATCAATCAATGTTGCGTTCAAGAGTTCGCCGTTATCTGCAGATCTGCTAGAATCGATTCACGCAGTTTACAAATTAATTAGCTGGATATCATACGTCCGAAGGACAGCGCAAATCCGAAACGTGATCTCGCGCCGCGAACCGCATTGAATCCGCACGAGCACACTATCGACCAGCGGCCGCGTAACCGTATCATTCAAATATTGACAGCTGCATTCTACGGGTCGCCACCGGTATTCCTCCTATCGCCGATTTTTATCGCGAACCGCCGATCGATACCTCTTCCCCCCCTCTCTCTCTCCTCTCTTCTCTCTCTCGGCTGTGTCGGCCGAGGCGGCGGCAGCTCCATTGCCGAGGATGTGCTCTTTCATTCGTCCGAGAAGTCGCTCATTTCTGTGCGAATGTTCGCGCATGTCGGTCTGATTTTATGATAACGTTTGGTCGGCTACCAAATCGCCGCGCAAATATGACATGCACGATACTTCATTCCCCCCGGCAGCCCCATTTCCCGATTTTCCGCTCCCTCGACCGCATATTTTGTTTGCTCGTTGATCTTCGCGAATTTGTATGTACGCTTTCCGCACGTTGTCGGGAAAACGTATCGCGAGCGTGCCGCGAAATATGCCGGGTTTGCGCGCACTAAAGCAAGGTCGAAATTTGCATCTATCTCCATTTATGGTCAATTCATCGCTCGACGCGTTACAATCAACGTTTTAACAACCCCTTTATATCCGTATTTTTGACAACGTTGAAGAAGATACGAAGACAGGAACAACTGTATCTTATCTTTATTTATGTGATATATAAATTAATGAGAGAGAAATTGCAATCGACGCATCATATATAATTATTGTCATTCAAATCAATTTGCTGCGAGGCTCGCCAAATATTTGACTTTTGCTTTAATATATTATTGCAAGTATCCAATATCTGATATGATATTGTATCGTATTTTATCACTCCCAGCCTTTTCGTGTAAATTTCATGAAATAAATATCATAAATAGATGTACAATAAAAAATATTAAAAAGAATATCACCTCTCAGGCAACGAATCAATAAAAGAAGACAGAGTTCGTTTCGGTCCTGTGAACTGTACGGACGTACGATGGTCATCTGCGCAATAATATCGCGATTCAAATATATTTGTATAACTGTTCGTTGTTCCACATTGTTTTTGTTATTACATGCATTAAAGTAAATGGTTTCTCGCTCGCAATAACACGAACGCGATAGACAATCTCGTACGTAATAGTATGAATTGAACTAAAACGTATGCAACATTTATTTTCTCTGCTTTTCTCAAGTCGGTTTAGCTTTGTCTTGATTTAGAAAATATATTTATACACTTTGCAAGTTATAATTAGATGTGTACTGATTTCCTGATTTTATACGAAAGATACGTCGATTAATATCACGCGATTTTATATAGCTATGCATTCATCATCTGTGATCGAAGAACACGTAATAATTAAATTCGATGAAGTGTACAACGGCAAATTTTGATTAAACTCTCTGAGCATTCGCTATACGAAGTGGGAAAAAAACGTCGGGTTTTTACGCGGGCAGCTTGACAAAGCTAGTAAGAATTTTGCACAAAGAAAGGCGAATTACGTGTCGGGTGAACGAAAATTTCCGAACAAAGAGTAAAAAAAACGACGTGTCATATGTAGGGAGCTAACTATAACAAGAGAGATTTCTACAAGGTATTTCTCTTTTGATACAAAAATATCGAATATTTCTAGCAATATCTTACCTTTAATATTAGATGAAATACAAAGACCATTCGTATGCTTTTTTTTGAACGCATCAAATTTCTTCTTTAATAATTTTAAGGTACTGGATATATAATTCGCATTAACTTGTATTAATCTTTTTCTATTAGTTTTTGTTATCACTAATCTAAAGTTTCGCGTAATATATAGCGTTTAATATCGAATATCGTGAAAATATCGATTGCTCCATTGCTTAAGATTCAATTAGTAAGCCTTCGGATCTTTAAGCCGAACAATAACCTTTGTTAATTGGCGCGCCGAGCTAAATAGCCGCTAATGAAAACGCGGGGCAATTAATAAGGCTTCGAAAGTCAATTCGATTGTCCTCGCCGGAACGGCTCGCGTTAAATCGGCAGGCTGGATTTCCGCGCGTTTCACAACTTTCGCGAGTTTACGTTAATCGCAAATTACAAGTCGCCGGCGATGAGGATGGCGTTCGAGTTTATCGATAATCGCGTCCCCGTTTACCGCGCGTCGCCACCGAAGCTCGAGAGGCGCAATTTGCCAGGACGGAGAGACGGTAGAAAATGTCTGCCTCGTGACTATGACCTTGATTTACGATCTTTCGCTGACCCTAACGTCAACCGAGCACGGCCGGCTGCTCTCACGTACCGCCATCAAAACGATCACGTTTACATCGGACGGCGGCAGCGCGAGAATTCCACGTGTCTCGCATTCAAGCCCCACGACGACAATGACGATGATTTTCATCCAATTCTCGCATAATTTACGAATACACCGCTTGTTGACGACCACGTACAGATCAGTCGAGCACGTGCACCGATTGTAACAAATTAATCCGCACACGTGTGTTATACGCCGAATTACACGTGATGTTAAGCGCGTATGTATTGATACGCGAATGCTTTGTGCGAGAATTTAATTAGAAGCTTTTCGTATCGCCAATTACGAGCATGACGTTGATATGTTGTGTCTAAAATATCTCCATATCGCAACTTTACAATGCGTATTTTGTTTGAAATAATTCATTTTAAATGAGACAATGTCAAACTTTAATTACTTGTTAACTTATTAACACAGCGATCTAGAAAATTAAAACATCACTTTTGACTTTCTTTCTATAACGTTATGTATTGAATAGAATCGAATGTATGTTTTACTAACATTTGGAGCATCTGAATCCAGTTTTAATTAGAAAGTTAGGAAATTTTCTCGTCCGAGAATTGAAAAATCGGATATCTCTTTTGGCTTGATTTAATTTTGATGTAGTGCGATTATAGATATGTATAATTTGTGGACTATAATTTATGAAAATCTCTCTCTCTCTCTCTCTCTCTCTCTCTCTCTCTCTCTCTCTCTCTCTCGAAGTTTCTCCAATTCGAAGTATCACTTCGATACATCAGAGTATCGTTAATTAAACATCGCGGGTATCGCCAGAGATATAATAATCACCATAAATATTTAGTACCAATTAATTACGGGGGATTAGAGTCCACACGAGCCCCGTCTCCCCATGCGATCACGCATCGGCCGGGCCGTGCGAGGAAAGTCGACATGCCGTTCTTAACCAGCGCGCGATCGTAATCAGCGATTACTCGATTCAGTGCTACGTGGCAAGAATCGCGAATGGCGAGCCAACGAAGCCAAATAGACTCGCGGACGATCGCGCGTTCGTTGCGAAACGCGCGCACGCATATAACCCATACAGACATATATCCGGACAACCGGGATGTATAACGTCGGGACGAGTTGCGTGCCGAGCGAATTTTACTTCGCTTGTCACCAGAGACTTCCACATTATACGCGAGAGCACTAGTTATACTTCACTTTCTCACGATGTAGATTGAGATGTACACGAGATCCGTGGTCAGGAATGTCACTGCCCGGCGTACTGTGTCATTCGTAGCACGGGAATTTCTAAGTATCGCGTAGAGACGCAGCTGGAATTTTTAGATGCAGAAATAAATCGCGGGTTTGTTGCACGCAAGTACGAATATGCAAAAAGAATTATTTTATTTTTGTAAAAATGAAATGTACATTTTTTTTAAGGGTAATAGGACGTCATTTCAATCAATATTAGAAACATCGATGAAATTCGTTAAGGAATAAGTTTAACCCAGAGAAAAATATCTACGTATAAATATTTATTTTGAAATCTCCGTTTTCCGTATTGCAGTCTTCAATATTTTATTAACTTGACGGCTAACATGTATAAGTGTGCTACCTTGTGCAAAGGATATGGCGGTAAGCCAGGTTCCGTTATACCGAATCTACACTCGTAATCTCAAAATTGAAACTCGTGTGCGAAACCCGACTGCGATTCTATACGACCATGAAATTCTCCGTCGTCTCACAAATCAAAATTAGAGTAGAAATCTACACACGTATTCGTTGGCATAAGCTCGAAGGGGTAGATAAAGAGTGTGCATAAAGAAGAAGCATCTGTTGTCTGAAAGAACATCTGTCTTCTAGCTTCGGTGTGTGTGTGTGTGTGTGTATGGAATGTTTATTATAAATGATTCATGTGTAAAGCGCGAAGAGAGAAAGCAAAAGAGGAAAAGGCGTTATTTAAGGGGGCTAATTTCGAAACGATATAAGACTCGATAGATAAATAAAATTAGATCAATCTGTACTTTGCCGTAAAAAGGAACACCAAGAAAATGCTTGAAAAATAATTTGAAACATTTTGAAAATTCCGAAATGTGGAATTATCATTTTTGCGCTGCCGGCGCGTTTCGTGCAATTGTATACCGCGCTAGGAATTGCCGCGCGAAAGAAAGTCGTTCTCAAGACTTTCACGAGTGGAGATTGTAACGAGAAAGAGTTCATCCGCGCGTCATTGATGCGATCGCTTAGATCGTTTTACAGTAATTCCGCGGTTCTTTATTCCGCCATCTCGGTAAATAAAAGCTCCCGCATGTGCTAATCGAAAGATGCGCGAATATGGAAGATATTTGATAACTGATGGCATAAATGGAATAGCATCGGCGGTGTGTCACAAAGTAACTCGATTTGCAGAAACAATCTTTTTTAAAAATAACTGAGTCTCTGCGGATTATTTACGGTCGAAGTTAGACGTATGCGCGATCTGCCGCGGTAAACTTTCAAACGTATGAAACTTTCGTGCAACTTGTTACTTGTATCAGTAAACAATGGAAGTATAGTCGACCGCAATACGCTGTTAATCATAGCGCAGTCTGTTTTCATACCGTTATTTCTCCGTTAAAACAATATAGTCCGAAAATGATTGCAGCTCGTTCTACACATTTTATAGACATGAAAGGTAAACAATTTGGAAGTGCTATTTACATAAAAGGATTATTCTACTAAATTGATTTCTTGTGTGACAAAAAGCAATCTATCTTTCAGTTAATACTAGCGTTATTGCACATCACGCAGTTTACATTAAGTTTCGCTTATCACGTAGAAATCTATTTATATTTGTACGCGCTGGAATACCCGGAATCACTTGTTTTCTGTGGCGTTTACATCCGTTAAAGTGAGAGAAGCGGACTGATAATTCACCGCTTCTGGGAAAAGGAGGAAAAATCATGGTGCACGTGATCGAGATGAGATAGGAACAAAAACGGGAGGAAGGAAAAAGCGTTTGGTCTTATGTTGTGCAAACGTAATTAGAATAACTTCACAAACGGCAAAATATCGTGAAATTGCAGAAGCGGTTATAGGTTCAAAATTATGGTATAAAAATATAAAATAAATTTATAGAAATTAATTATTATTATCATTATTGTAGTATTACTTATTACGCGAATTATTTTATATTTATTATTTATAATTCTGAGAACTCCTAAGAGAAAGAAGTATATCTTTTTCTGTTCCTATACGAGAAATATTACTCGCTAGATAATAACACGAAATAAACGTAGGCGTTATTAACAACTATATTTGATTTTTAAGATTTTAATAAAACAAGATTTTAATTAGACATAATATGACTTGGTTTTTAAATTATGCATTACAAATAATAGGATGAATTAAAACAATTCAAAATCTCGCGAAAATGTTTAAGGCCCAGTTCCACAATCTCCAGTTAACTTAACCGGCCGGTTATTCCATTGGAATTGACCAATCACATTTGTTAATTTTGCTAACGACAAATGCGATTGGTCAATTCCAATGGAATAACCGGCCGGTTAAGTTAACTGGAGATTGTGGAACTGGGCCTAAGACTATTTCAAAATTAGAATGACTGGTCATAATAACTATCATGATGTATAATCTAATATCACATACACATGGAAGTTCTTTGAGTTACAAATTTTTATACTGCCATTTATTATGAAATTCAAAAAGGATGATACGTGAAGAAGATTTTAGGAAACGTTATAAATTTTTGAAAAAAGCGTCATTGTAAAAATTAAACTCGGCAGTTCACGAATTCGATGTTCACGACGATTGCGAATCCAATGCTCGCGAATTCGACGATCGCGAAGAAGGCAAGAAAGAGGAGCGACAAAATGTTTGAAGGCTTCTCGCCTAATGTGTGATCGGAATCCAATCGTTTTGCAAAAAGTACCTAACAAATTCCGCACAATTTCTCGGCCAAGTCGGTCGCACTGTCGTTGTAATTAGCCCTTCTTCGTCAATTAGCTGCGATACGAGCTGACACTTAATAGTGATTTAATGTCGCTGCGAACACCGATCGGGAATAGTTGCGCATGGAATTGAAGGGTTCTTTTTTTTCTTTTAATCCGGTAGTGGCTTTTTCAAACTTGTCGCGAGACTAGAGTTATGCTCAAGCTTAATAAGATATGGAATATTTTTGTTCATTTCATATGAAATATTCCAAGTATTCTGTTCCTTTACTCTTTATGAAATTTCTAAGTACACACTACTTTAATTTAACTGAGAAACGTTTCGTCGTTTACATTGTCAAATTTTAAACACATTAACTTATTAATTAAACGTTGGCCTAAAATTTTTTAGAAAATTTATATTGAGATAGAGAATCTAGAATATTCTATGCATGTATAAAAAGAATTATTTGGTATAAAATATTCTAATAAAGAGAAATATAAAATGTTTTAGACATTTTGAGGTCCTCTTTGTTTTAAGTAACTTTTATAGTCACTCGATATGCTAAGTAGCCAAAAATATTTCGTTGAAAATAAATGCTCCGTTTTTATTACGTGACATAGATTCAGGTCAATACTCAACGTCGATTGATCAAATCATGTTCTTTAATACAAACGTTTTCATAAAAACGTTATGCGCTTAAATTTATACCTCATTGATTTTTAATATCATTTTTACCTCGCAAGTAATTTTCATTGATTTTTGATGAATTCTTCCATTAATTTCGTCGCATAACTTTGAAAACCCTTAAATTTGTAAATATAAGTTGTGAATAAAACTGACATTTAAACTTAAATCTAAATAAAAATCTTATAATTTATTTTTTCTCCAAATCTAATTTATACAATTTTTGTATTTTATTTTAAAATAGCGCTGGATTCTTCAAAAATTTCAGGAACTATATTCGTGTAACAGATTATTATTCAAAGAACCAATTTTTTCAAAAGTATATTTAAAATATATATTGAACACTGCTAGTTATATACGTTAATGAATTAAAATAAAATTTTCGTGAAGCTGAGTGCATCTTTCATCAAAAGCTATTGCGTATATTGAAGAACGATAGGCGATTATGTAACTCCTTGATCATACTGCTGATTTCTATCTCCGATTTGATACATCGCGAACTAATAGTTTGACAACAATGTTGCGATTGGACATCGCGATCCTCATGGCTCGCCAAGAACTCCGCGATCCGATGTCGCGGTCTATTTCGAGAGCGCCGAGAAGCTGTATTACTGGCGGTGGATTCATAAGCGAGAGAGCAAGGCTCTCGGAGCATATGCTGCTCAGTTAATCTCTCACGTAGTGCCTAACTCGTTGGTATTTCGCTGGAGAAAGTAGCGATCCCGCAGTGGTGCGGCGCACCATCGAGGTTCTCGCGCGTCGCAGCTGCGGATAAATTTCGACCAGTCCGCGCTGCGGAATGGTCGCGCGGATTATGACAAGTGCAATCGCGTTTTGTCGCAGTCGCAGTAACTCAATTAGCGTCGACAATCGTGAAAAGAACCCGCTGCTCGACTAGTTTAACGAATTAAGTTTGATTCGGCGATCGACCGATCTTGCGATTATTAAAACATTTGAGAAGATCGTTATCCCTTCCACGGTCATTTTTATCCAAGTAATTTTTATCGCAGTAAAATTAAATTATTCGCTTAAAAATAGTGTAGAGTAATGAATGGAATATCTATCAGGGTACGGCAGATTTCCTCATCTTTTCAGTGGCTGTTCGGGTTTTCCGCTTTAGGAAAGGAGAAATTTCCGTCCTGGAAAGTTAACGCTTTTATGAAACACTTCGCGACTTCAAACCAGGCTGTTCCACGAGCGTTGTAGTAACTTCGTAATGTTGCTTTCTTACCGCTCAATGCTTTGTAGGACACTGCAGAGCAAGTGGCGAAATGCGAAGTGCATTCTCTCGCGAAGTATGTATTTAGGGAGAGAGAAGGTCGTTTAACATTTCCTACTGAGGATGTTTCGTCTTTTCTAAAGAAATTAGCATTACATTTAATATAAACGTCAACATTTTCGCGATTCTTTACAACGTTTTGACAATTATGTGCAAAGTTTAGAACAACAAAGTTTACAGCGTCTGGCAAAAATCTCCTTTGATAAAGTTAACGATATTATAATGGAACAGTTTTACGTTACGATAAACTTAACGGGCATCAATTTTGTTTCGAATAAACTGACTAAACAACTTCTGCCAGTTAGTATATTATCACATCGCGTATCAGGGAATAATCTGTCTATATTTTTACGTAACACTTCTTTCGGGTATAAAGGCCAGTACTTTTAGAGTTGATGATTTACGATAATACCCAGTCTCGCGCACGGTTAAATTCGACGCGAAATTGATGGTCCCATGTAGTGTGTCAGATTAGATTGTAAAAGCGAGTTACACGCGGGGAATCGCGCAACTGGATTACGATGTCGAATCATGCGCTTGGAATGAGTTACATATGCAACGTGTATCGAGTTCGCAGTATACGAGCGGGCTGCAGATATTCCGATGACAGCATGCCGCATGCTCCAAGGACGTGGTATTCGCGGAGTGAAACTTAACCGCGCAGTGTGCGGCGGGAAGGAGAGCCGTCGAGTCTCGGCCGACTTAAGGACATTAATTTGGGGCATAAACGAGACATACGCGTTCGCGGAGGAAACGCGAAAATTAATTGCCCCTCGTACGCGCGGTTCTTGCGCCGTGCGCGTAAAGAAACCTAACCCATCTACACGGAAAGAACGGTTTTGCTAAAATATCTAAAAGTTTGGCCATATATAGATCTGAAAATAATTTTGTTGGACCATCAAAATAATTATGTAGGACGCCTAAAATAATTGCTAGAATATCGAAACTTTGTGCAGCATTATCACCATGCTTTGGAAACAAATTGTGAAAGCATATTTCTTCAGTAAAATTAACACATTTATAATATGTTAAAAATTAACACGTACATTTTATTCATTTATCTTAGAATTTACGTTTTAAAACATTATTTTTATGTTATTTGTTCACTTACTCATAAATTGTGTTATTTTAGCACTAAGGCCGGTATTCATAGTCGGTTCTTATTTTAAGACTGTCTTAAGTAACGTCTTAAGACGCTAATACGGCTCTGTGATTGGTTTAAGACATCTTAAGATTGTACTTGAGACAATCTTAAATATAAGAACCGACTATGAATATCGCCCTAAGAAGTGTTAAATATCAATTTAACACAAAATATTCAAATAACAATCACATTAGGGCCAAATTTTTAGATACTTCGGCAAAACCGTTCTTTCCATGTATGTACATAAGTCGCAACACGCAAAATACAGTCGCATAAACAAATGAATGACGTGCGAATTCGTGATACGTTTTCTCTGCGTTTGCAAACTGCATTTTGCGTGTTGCGACTTATGTAGATGGGCCTTAAAAGCGGCGCACGTCGCGTAATCTACGTCGTCTTATCGATACGCGCGATTTCGCGCGACCGCTCGTTGAAAGAGAAAATAGAGAGGGGGAAGATAATTATTGAATTATTGCAGCATCGCGCCGCTGCATGACGGTCGCGACCGCGACGAGAAATATGCGCGCCGCTTACGCTTCCTATTACGA
>NJRL01000311.1:134774-146184 GCA_003063815.1 Aphaenogaster rudis | reverse complement strand
GTGTTTTGTTTTTGCTATGATAGATATAGTTTAATTTATAGTTTGTAGTCGCATAATGATATTTTCGGAAGATAAAGAATCAAAAAGAATCGACACCTCGTCGTTGTTAACAATTTTCGCGACTCGTTTACCGTGGAAGGCGACATGCGGCAGCGATGGGACGATTATTTCCATCCTTTTGAACATGAAAACGGTGTAATGAACCGTAATCGTCGGTCGGTCCCGCGATATTTGCAAGCCGTGCTTCGGGCACGTGATACTTTCCATTGGATTGCAATACGGACTCAATGTCGTTTTCAGAAACGCGCGAGCGTACTGTTAAATATGCAAAATGGGCCGCAATAGATTTACCCGAGCGACATTGCGTGTTTTCGAGATCGGTGCGCCCCAACGATCGATTATCTCTCGCGAGAACGCGCACGACAAAAAGCTATAATCGGCGCCATCGACGAGTATCAACACACTTACGCGAGTCTCTTAGACGTCGAAACGGTCTCTCCATTTTATTCGGCGCCACGTCCGAAAAATCGACCTAAAACGGAACGTAATATTCGCGCGAGCTTATATATTCCTCGCGAGACGCCCGCGCTGCAAATCGCGCGATAAGCGAAGCTCGTAACGCGAAGTCACGAGGTGATCCGGTCATTCTCGGATCGGCCGTGCGAAACGAGAGAAAGAGAGAGAGAGAGAGAGAGAGAGAGAGAGAGAGAGAGAGAGAGAGAGAGAGAGAGAAAGCCAGATTTACCTGCTCCTTATAATCCACGACACCTTATCGACGCACTATTTCACGCGAAAGGAAGGATCATTATCGCCGTTAGCGGCACTCGCGTATGCTTGTTCTCGAGCGCCTCCGGAGAGCCCCGTATTATCGCCGTTTACCCGCTCGTTGCGACGTGACGAAAACACGAAATGCGGAGTATTTCGAGCTGTTGCCGATAGTATTGGAGCGTAATATCGGTATAAAATGAAAGATATGCGCCGAGTTTCTCAGAAATCGCGCACCGAGTCGTGGGATCAAGTATCCGCGGGATTTCACGTTATTGAATTCAGAATCTGCCTGCGGAAAATAAAATTTCACGGGATTTATGATTTGCACTTTTTGGATGATATTTGAGTTCCTAAAATTTGTGGAAATCAAAATCTATTTTTCAAAACTCTCTGATTATGTGGCAAGAGTTCGTAGGTATGCTCTGTGAGCTGCATCTTTTGAACGAATGATTTTTTTGGTGTTTAGAATTTACGCAAGTCAGAATTTTGCGAATGCACGCAGAAATCCGGAATGTGAAAACGCGCGCGCGCGCGCGAGAGAGGGAGAGGGGGGGGATGAATCCACAAGGAACGCACAAACGCGGGAAACGAAACTTCCATCGGATGTTATATTACATCTATTGCCCCGAAGCTGTTCGCATGAACGATGTTTTGATTAACGTATAGTCGAGCGTGATACCGATTCGCCGGCACCTGCAATCGGGCGAGATGCAGAGATGCGCCGGTAGCCGCATCTGGCGTACCTTGCGTAAAAGGAGCAACGCGAAGGTCCGCTCCTTCCGACGTCGCCGCGGCATCCCGTCGTAATCTACGACGTCTTATCGATAGCAGCCGACAGATAGCTCGGTGCGGCTCGATCGATGGCTACACACGACTGCACGGGAAAGGAGAACTCTCCCGACGACCGCGATACGTTATGCTCGAATTACGCCGCGAATATTACGGACACATCCATATTGAATCGCGCGCGGGCGCTCGCGCTGGATGTTTGAGTTTCTTTCACTTTTTTTACACTTCGACGTTCGACGTATTGTACGTTGCTGTCCATTGTTCGAGAGTTCCCGCCGTGAACCATTATGCATTTTTCTGGAATGGAAAACCGGCGAGGCGTGTCGCGTTCGTCGAATAATTCTGTTTTCATCAAATTTCAGCGCGGCGAGCTTCGCACGTCGGCGAGCTTCGCGTGTCGCGAGATGAATGAGCTTTCGATATGTGAGCTGGGAACGATAGAGAGTTTACTTAATTATCAGGGCAGACAAGTTTATCGCGTGCTGATAATTAATACGAATTCTTCCGATCGTAGTCATTAAACTTGAAGTCTAAAAAGTCAAGAACGCTTGAATGAAAATCTTTAATAAAACTTTGTAATAAAATCTTCCTATGCTTCGCCTCGTACGAGAGTTGAAAGGATAAAACGCAATTTTATGTGCGATAAAAAAGGAAAGATAGCGCACGAGATTTAAAGAAACTGTGAAAATTGTAAAAAAGATTTGCGGAGAAACCAACTTGAAAAGAAGAGAAATAAGTTGTGATAAAAAGGACAATAAAGAGAAAGCAAGGTGTGGAAGCTCAGGAGGTATGAAGTTACATGGGCGGGACAAATAAAACAATTACAATAACAATAAGTGCGGCCGCGAGAAGCGACACGTGGAGGAGAGAGAGTCGTTATTGTCTTAGCACGGAGATAGTCGACGACGACGAAGAAGACACATATTTCCTCGTAATTCGAGCGAACGAGCCGTTTCTAGCACGCCTTGACCTTCCGCCTGTGGCCCGAAATAGCATTTGTATTTTTAGTCGCGGCTTTTGAACACGCACCACCCTCCTCTTTCGAAACACTAAACCTCCTCCAGGACCCGCCGTGCTTTCGACGCAGCCTCCTTCCGCTTCCTCGCCGTCTTCCATTAATTAGTACGCGTCTTTCTTTTTGCACGTTTCGCCGGAGCTTGCGAACTCCCGGAAGGTCGCGTTGCTTTTGCTCGTCGTCTCTGCCTCTCGTATCGCAAATCGCGCCGTTTTATTTCACTAGTTTATAATTGAATATTCGTTTAAATATTTGCTAGTCCGATCCGTTAGACGTAACATTACTTATACCCCGGAACATTAATACAATTTCTTATATTTTATGCGATTTATTATAAACACAGGAGGATTTTAAGATTTATTATGTTTTGTGGGATTTTACATTAGTTTTTGTATCTATTGGAAATTTCGCATTTATATACTTTCGACTATACTTGTTTGATAAAAGCACAGTATAATCTCTTTGCGCCTCGAGCTTTTATCTGGTTAAGATACTTCAATTCTCTTCATTTAAAAAAACTGACTTTCATAAATTAATGATTATTAAATTAATTTAAATAAATAATTGTAAGTTTTTCACAACATTCTAAAAAGTGATATGAATTGCATTCGAAAGAAGTTTAATACGAACGTCAGATTCACTTTTTTATACTTTGAGAAAATTTATGACTTTAATTTCAAAATTAAGATCCATAATCTTAAAGTAGTGATCGGCGCTGAAGAAGACTCTCTTCAGTTTTTTCTGCTGTCAGAAATATCGCGATTCACGGTACGGTCAGGCGCGAGGCGCGAGGAGCACACGGAGCTGATGTTGCGACGCAGTAACGTCAAACGACCACGTATCTGCGCATAATCGTCCGTAAACTTCGCAAACGCTCGGTCATGATTCAAGCTGCACGGACTCGCGTCTCGCGGGTGCCCGAGTCGCTCGTCCGCGAAATAGCTTCGCGCTAGTGCGCAAACATCGCGCCTTCATTATTTTCGGAATTTCCGCGGCGCGGCGACGACGCGATACTGTGTAACTTCAGTATTCGCTTTGATCCCCGACTTTCGCGCACTCGTGCACCGATATTCCGCATGTTTCCCGCGAAAACACCACGAACGCCAACAAATTGTCGACTAGCTCGAGCCTCGCTCTTTTCCGACTAATTCGCGCTCTCGTCGACCGCGACCCGTGCGACCGAATTTTTATTCGTCCTCCGACGTGATTCACATCGGTGTGAAAAACTAAACGCGGCAGACAAGAATTTTAGGAAGCCTTGAATTCCTGCACGCGGTATTTCATCTGTTTCTTACGGCTGTGACATTGCGTCACTGTCTTCTTTCGTAAAGCGTTCTTTGCGTGTTTTGCATTTCTCTAACAATAGTTTGTATAGCGAAAGATAGAAGAGATAAAACTGAGCACGTGGATTTATTTTAAATTTATCAATCAATATTAACTCAACATACACTCGTTATTTTTATTTTTTGTGTATCTCTACTCTAAAAACTATTTAAGGTTTTTAGGTAGATATTTTTTGTAATATATAGAAAAAGACAACACTGTTTTAGTAACTTGGATAAGTTTTATTTGATTATAATTACAAAACTTAAAATGGAGTAGAAAACTTTTATACAAAACTTAACGTGGGATAAAAATTTACCCCACAAATTTAGTTAAGGGTTAAGACGTGAGTTTATTTGCGAGAGAATTTGAAGTCTCGAAAATATAATGTGTATTTTGCTACGAATCGTTCGTTTAATTATCGGAGATTCACCAAAAGAAGCTAAAGATATTAATAAATGCACATACATATAAATACATGCAAGCTTTATTGTATAAATTTAGACGCTTCTACGTAGTCACTACTCGTTTTATGTAGTTACAAGAAATGTTCCACGTTCTCGCACCACGTATAAATACTCGACGCTAATTAATGTTTACGTGGAAATACGCACGCTTTTTCATTTTTACGTAGCCACGTGCGAGAAATAACCGAGAACGCGCGCACATTGTTCTCCATTTAAACATAATCAATAACCCATTTAATTCTTACTTGTCGCTATAATTTTTAACTTGGCTCGCAAATTCCGCTACAAGCCCCCAGGCATCAATCTACATTAAGCCCGAGTTGTTTCTGGTTTACGCATCCGAACCGGAAAACCGATTCTCTCCACATGCTTTCTCTTCACCCTTTTCATTCGCCGTCCCCCCTTATCGTCGCCACCTTCTTCGCGTATCATCCCCTTTCGCCCTGTGGGGATTTCCTATGCGTGATCCTGTTTCGCTGTAAATTCGGTTCACGCCGCGTCACACGGCGTAATCGTACGGTGTAATCGTTGCGTGCCGAAGCACTTACGGTTGTTTACACTGCAAGTGTTTAACGAATCTCAATTACGTTATCCCACTCATCTTCAACGATTCAGTAAACCTACTTATTGATCACTCGTTGCACCTTATGAACGTTATATGTCATCTTTGTATTGAATCGTTGATTCATGTTAATCGGTTTTGCGTCATTGTTATGGTTGCATGGTTTTAAATAAGGTAATTGGGAGGAAGATGTCAAACGTTTTGTATTTAATTTGTAAAAGAAATAATATAGAGGAGAAGGTGGTAATATGGAACCCGCAGATTTTATGGAACCCCCCAATATCTTAATACGATTTAGTTGCACTCTATGAGTGACAGCTGAAACTTGTACATTAGGTTGCCCTTTGAGCCGTCAGAGCGTTACAGTCATTAGTTTTGCTTGGCGACGGAATAATAAACGTATTTCTTTCTCGTCGATTTGCAAGGTATGTAAAACTTCGTTTATTTCTAAGTATTCACGAATAAAAGACAACATTCAAAGTCAGACACGTTATGTATGTAGTATAACCTAACTTTTCCGCGTATTTTAGAATATTTAGTTTTTTTGCGTTTTGCTGTAGCCACTATTGTTGTTCAAGATGACGATGTTTAGGGGATCCATATTACCAGCACATTACAACATACCACCCAATTGCTCACTTTGCGATAATCTTTAAACAGCTTTTTTTGTAAGTGGAGAATTTATTAATTGGACGTTAGAAATGGGTTACCGATAGAGTAAAGAATCTAAGCATACCAAGAATAAAAGAATTGAGCTTATAATTTACAAGAAATCGTTAAAAAACAAAGTGGGGTTCCATATATTACCACCTTCTCTATATATTTCGATTAATTCAAATAAATGTATTTGTTATTTAAAGAATACAGTATTAGAAAACACTATAAAATGAACATAAAGTAGTAATTAACTTATAAACTTATAAACGAATTCTGAATCATAGTTGCTTGGCATCTTACTCCAATATTTGACATCTTCCCAACAATTACCTTATACATAATTCAGTGAAAATAAAATTATGCACAAAATTATTTATGTATTTATGGTACTAATACTTGTTATAATTTATTAATATCGATATTTGTCACGGTTTTTTCCTTAGATCTCTCTCAATTATATTGCATAGTTCGATCAGATCTGTTTCTGTTCGCGTACAACCGGTAACTTTTAGTATTGCACGTGATGAATATTCGAATTACGCTACGCGGCATAAAGTTAATTATATGTTAAAGCCGTTTGACGACGAACGCGGGTGGCGCGCGGTCGAGAACAAAGTGCGGGGCGTGCATAGGAGCGCGGATGCGACGCGACGCGACGCGAATCACGAGTGCAGCGGGCGAGCGCAGCCGGTGGCGTTTTCCCCGCTGGTGAACGGTCGGAACATGCGAGCCTGGAATTTGTCGGAGAGCTTACAAAACCGAAACACTCGGGCGAAGTTAATTATACGTTGATTTCGCGTAATCGAAAGTACACCGCCGCCGCCGCGCCGCAACAAAGCGTCGTGCCGCGCGCGCGGACGTATAATGTAATTCGGCGCAACGAAATGCGCAGCTCGAACGCGAAGCGCGACCCCGACACCGAACTTAATTACTTAAGCTCGCGTTTAAACTCCACCATGAATCCAATTACTTAAAACGGGCGCGCGCGAACCTTGCCGCCTGCCTCCCCGAAGATATAGCTCGGATCTCGCGTTATCATCCCGTTTTCTCCCCCTTTAAATGAATTTCCGTAATAAAAAGCGTGAAACTGAATCCAATCGATTATGTAACTAATATTTGAATTATAGTATATACCATTAGTATTATAGTGTATTGGGTAGAAAATATTTATTTGTTGCTCGCTTATGAAATTGATTTGAAGCACATACAGTTGAAGGACCGAGTGTTTCTTCACTTATGTTAGAAAAATTGTGATTCTTTATAAATTGCGAATTATTTTTAATTTCTTCTTTAAGATCAGAATCCAAGAAAGAAATATTATATAGGCCGATAGACGGTTATTAGTTAACTGAGATTTATAGAGAACATAAAAGTTTAATTACGTTATTGTCCGAGAATAGTGATAGAATATATATGAAAAGAAGACAACGTTTCTAAATTGAATAAATGAAAAGTGCTAGGTAATATATATAGCAAGAAAAAATAAATTTTATTTGTTGTAATCTTTTAGAATGGAAATCTGTTTTTTTTGCTTTTGATCTATCGATTACGATTTCGTAAAAAATGCACGTTGGGAAAGAGTTTATCAAAGAGGCGTATCGGATTTCGCGGAACGGCTCCGGCTCCGATGCGATTAACACTTTCACTACTGTTTGGCGTTTGCACAACGACCGTTTGTATCATCGGTGATACGTCGATGGTGAAAGTGTTAACATCGCCGCGTTTCCACTGCCAGACAATATTATTCGAAACGATCGACAGATAAAACGTGACAGCGAGCTATGCGCCGCGAGCGCGTGCGTGACGCAATTGCTGTTTGATGTACAATAGATAAACAGCAGTCTGTACATATCAATTGTAGAAATACGAAAGTTGGGGGGAGAAATCCTGGAATTTCCCCTAATTTTAGTTTGAGAGTTAAAAATTCCGGGAAGTTTTAATCAATAAGTTTAAGCCATAAATATTACGCTTTTGTTGAAAATTATTTTCCTTTTATGCATTTATTATGACGAATATTGCATTGTATCAACATTTTAAGTTGTGTATAACCTAAATATACATATTTAAGCCGTTTATTTTGCGTATGTGTCTGCAATTTTAATACGAATCATTGTATATCATTAAAAATACACATAAATGACTCTACTATAATTAATCCGGCACGCGGACTAATTATAATAGGTAGTTATAATTCATTCATGTTTTATTTTAACCTTATGTTAATAATAGCCGACTTTATTTTTAATTATAATTGTGGAACACATTCATAAATAAATAATAATATTAAAGCGTAAAATTCACTGATTACTTTTCATCTGTTTTAATGTTATTGCAAATCGCGTTTATAAAAATGCACATTAAGAAAAAGTTATGATTAAATCTTCTTGATTACATAATGCATCTACAAAAATAATCTGAGTTAAATCTGCTTCGCTTTTGATATTATTTCAAAAAATTTTGTATCTCTGCAGATAAATTCTATTCGTGAAAAAGAAAACCATTAAAAGTTGCTTTCTTCTCTAATTTCGATAAATGAAGTTAACTTTCTTAATTGAAGTGAAGTTTATTTGACCTTGAAGTTTATTTGAACTTAATTGAACATTGAAGTTTATTTTCTTAGAAGGAAGATAATTTTTCATAAAGTATTTTGGTACTATTTAATTTTATTGATAAACTTCACCGAGATAAAGCTGCAATGCAACCTTTCTAGCAGATACGATACAAAACTGCCACATCGACGACCTAATCGAAGTTAATTACATATTGATTTTACATGGGCGGGAGCGCACGTATACATATACGTATGTATATGTATGCCACGATAGATCGCGAAGCATGTCTCTTTGAAATTGCACACGTATCGTAGCGGCATGTTATATTTGGTTTATTTGAAATGAATTCATACGGGAGACCGATGTTTCACATTTTATTAAAACTCACGATGCAACAATCCTGCAAATAACTGCGTATAATGATTTCGCCGTTTATTAATATTTTCGTAAAACCAGAATAGAGATCTCTGGTGAATTTAATGAGCTATTGATAATAAAATATTTATAAAAAATCTTTATATAATTAATTTTGCAAGACTTCTTGTCAAATATTAGAGAACAGAGAGTTTACATTTACTTTAAATAGGATGTAATTATTGAGCAATGCTTGAAATTATTTTAATAGAAACTAATGCTCAAAAGAAACTGATAATTCCGTGTAATTAATTAAACATGAATATTTTTGACTACCATTTAGTATTTACTCAACATATAGCAAATTATAAATTATCTTCCCGCCGTTTCGGATGTATCTTGGATGTAAAACATATTGATTCATTTCCAAAATACAAGAGTATCCGTTTATTTTTTAACTCCATTAAAATTTACTCTATTAAAATTTCCATTAGTGTTTATTGTTTAATCGATAGGATAATACGAGAAATAAAATTGAAAATGATTTAGTTATATTCATGGTCAAAAGAAACGTTGAATCTTTTTGCGAACGTACAACTTTACTACTACTATCCTGTGCTAAGCCTAAGTTACATCGATAATCAGAGTTAACTGATTCTGGGTCAGCTGCAGCCCCGTTTTTCTATCAACTTATAGTACCGTCTGTGATCTAGATAGAGGAAAATCGAATTAATCAGGGTTAACGCTAATCGACCTTGGTGTTCCAAAGGGGCTTAAGAGCCAAACTCAATCCAGATCGCTATGTAAACCGTCATGTAAAGTGCCATAATACAGGACGACTCATAAATCATCGATTACTGTGAGTCGCGGTTCGATATTGTAAGCGCATCGTGGAATTTTCAATCTCGAGAAACGGCACGCGACATTTATGAAAGCTCACAGAAATTACGAGCCATTTGGTGGTCTGACGAAACGCCGCAGCAGAACGTTCCTGTTTGAGCTCCGTAACGAGAGAGACGCGGGTTCTCTCTCCGGCAAACACCGAGATGATCTCGGGTAGACCGGGATAAACGCGGCTTCGGCTAAGCCAATTAGCAGAGCGAGAACACATATAGACGAATCACTCGGCTTTCACGGTAGAAGCGTGCGACGGCCTTGTGGGGGACGCCGTGATGGATACGCGTAGGAATGCTCGGGAGGTTTTTATAACGTCGCAGCGTATTTCAACTATACTTCCAGTCCTGAATGTCTTCGGCATCGATATATTACCTTCGATTCTCTCTCCTAACTGGATACAGTAGAGTCTCCGCAGTTCAATCTGGATGGGATCGGGACTAGCTTAGACGAAAATTTAAACTGGACTCAATATCATGGGAGGAACAAGAAGAAGGATTGGTATAAATAATGTAGTAAATTATCGGAAAGCATCATTGAGCGCGAAACAATTGTCTGTCGCTAAATGGAAGTTTCCAAAAAATTATCTTTGCGTTTTAAAATTATCTTATTGCCGTGTATTCCGATAATTTCGAGAAAGTATTTTCGCGTATTCTAGCTAAAGAGATGGTGGAAGAGAGACAAGGGTTAAGGATATCGCGGAGTCGCGCTATGCACTGTCAAAAGATCTAGTCCGATTAAGGTTACTCGGCTGCTAGCTGACGCCGATGGCGCGAAGCAGACCGGTGCATTATTCTTACTGCTCATTCCTACCATGTTGCGGCTTCCTAACGGCGCTATACGGTACCTCCGTCGTTTCCCGGCAGCACAGAGTACACGTACATACATCTCCCGCCTCCTCCCTCCGCCCGTCGCCTTCCACCTTCCGTTACAACCGACGCTACCATTTTGCTCCGCGACATTTGGCTCGACCGTAGGGACGGCAACCACCGGTGTTTTGACGGTATCGGTGCTTTACACGTGACATTATCATTTTAGTCGAACAGAAATGCTCGCGTTGAGAATGGCGATACTTCCATTCATTCGGTACTGGATATAAATAGTATCGGAGCAGTCGACACTTCCTTCGAAAGTATCGGTATTTTGCGATGCTGGTGTCGTTGGTGGTAATCGTCAAAGAATGTTTTTGCGATAATTGGATGGAAGTTTAGAGCATGTCAATATCTCTTCTATATTTGATACTACCTCAAGAATATCGATCTTTTGCTAACGTCACAGAAATAAGAGTATTAATACCCAAAATGTTGAAGAATCGCGATTAATTTGCAATCTGGTAAGCATATCTACGTCTAACTTGACAGAAAAAATGATCCGGATATTTGTTGATGTTTGTTCATTGAAGTAATGTGCAAAGTGAGCAGTTAGATGCCATATGATAATTTTTTATGCATACAAGACACGTGCCGATTTCTCCTCTTTCATATTTTTTAGAGGCACTATCAGGGCGATATATAATCGCGTCGTTTTGTGCATTCTTTATTGCCTACGCAATGTGATTAGCTATTTAAAATTAGAAGTAATACACTTGATACATTTAACTAATCTTTATTCCAAACAATCTCTTCAATTCTCTCTTTGCGAATCAAATTTGGCATTGATGAGAATACTACACAGTAAAAAACATTTTGTACTTGTGTTAAAACTGGTCCTTGTTAAAATTTTTGTGTTGAATCTTTAATATACCCGAGTGTTAATTTAACATAATGTAATATATTATTTGAATATTTTGTATTAAATTGATATTAAACATTTTTTAGTGCTAAAATAACACAATTTATGAGTAAGTGAACAAATAACATAAAGATAATGTAGTTTTAAAACGTAAATTTCAAGATAAATGAATAAAATGTACGTGTTAATTTAACATATTATAAATGTTAATTTTACTGAAGAAATTTGCTTCCACAATTTGTTTCCAAAGTGTTACATTTTTGCTTCCTCATAGAGGAAGCTTTGTTTTCGTAAAAAA
>NJRL01000311.1:103593-120135 GCA_003063815.1 Aphaenogaster rudis | reverse complement strand
TTTGAACTATTTTCGAACATAACAATTTGAAGCAGATCTTGTTTTACGATGAACGGAACGCAAGGAAGAGTATCTAACACGAAACGCGTCGTGATAAGTGCACATCAAAATATTTCTGTACCAAAGCGTATATGAACAGCGCTGAGAGTCCCGTGTAAAAGAGACTTCACTGAGGATTGGTACGTCCGAAGAGCGACGTCGACGGTCTTGAGAGCATCTTGTCTCGTGGAAGAGGATACGCGAGATGGCATGCTTTACTTGATCTAAACGATTTGTACTATCGAACGGCGTCGAGAGCGAGGCGACGAGAGGAGCGTCTCGAAAGCGACGGCGCGTCTTGAAATTGATGAACGAGCGAGGCGCTCCTGCATCAAGGCGCGTCGCGACGTTGGTCCCGGCGTCAATACAACACGTATTCGCGACGGTCGCACGATCAACCAAGTGGGTGGGTATTAAACGCGCCGAACGGTGAAAATAGAGCGCGAGCGCGCGCGAACAAGCTGGCCTAGTAACGATAGACGCAAATCCTGTGACGTTGTCAAAAGCTCGTATATTCTGGCCGCGCATTTAGAATACAATCTCTCGATCCTTACTTTGATATTTTTGCCATGCATTAAGGGGGTGAGTGTAACCAAATATAAATTTTCTTTATTTTTTAGAAAATAATAGATTGTTTTTTGCACATTTTGAGCTATGTAAAATGAATCTAATGTTTAAAGAAAGAGGTTAAACATATAGTCTTCTCGCGATGTGAATGGTTAAAAGCGACTGATCAAGAAATAACTAGAAAAATCGGTTTTTTATATGTAGTTTTTGTCACTTGGTAGCATTCTTTATTTAGAACCTTGATTTGAAAAAGACATAGGAAAAAAGAGGACAAATTATTGTAAGAGATATGAGGTTGCGAACTTTTGACACTCTACTGTAAAATCATTTTTTATCGTTATCTTTTACTTTTTTCTTGGAAATATTGAACTAATTTTAAAAGGTTTTTTAAATCTCTTAGGGGAATGAATGGATTATGATTTAATCGTTTGGTTTTATAAAATTATAATTTTATCAAAAGTATCGAGCAATTAAAAAAACCTTGACTTTTTTAAAACCATACTTAACATTTAGAAAGGATTTGTTTAGAAGAAAAGTATCAAATCAAAATGTAACCAGTCAGGTGTGTGAGAAAAAGAATAAAAAGAACATGATTCGAAGATGTTAACCCAATAATGAGAAAAATAGAGAAAATATAAAGATAGGTAGTTTTGCCCTGTGATCTCGCAATTGCACATTTCCCCTTAACCTTTCTATAACGCATTCACAAAGTACAGAGAAAGCTAGAAATGTCGTATAAGGTTCTCTTCTCTTTACGTGTCGCGTTTGAGAAGACATGGATTGATCTATAAAAGTAAAAAAGAAAGGAAACTCTAAATTGTGATGTATAACAGGACGTCCTGAGCATTTTCAGTACAGTCGATCTTAATTTTAACGATAAATTGTCTGCGGAAATTGGTGAGATTTCACAGTGAGTCCGCTCCTCCCAGGTCGATAGTTGAGGTGATCTTCGAGCAATTGTCTTTGTTTCTACGTAAACAAAATTCCCATCTGTTCCACTATCCACGTTGTCGAGAAAACTGCATCTCCTGCCTAAATGCATCTCGGATCGTCCTAGTTCATCTTACGATGAAACCATCGCCAATTTCCACGCTCTACTGATTGACTATCTATTGAGACTTGCGCCGTGATAATTAATAGGTCACAATCGAGAATTGATGGCGAGTAGGAATCTATAACTGGATTTTCCCCCTGTTTACAAAAATAACATATTTTCCAGCTTAGTTACGGGATAAGTGAAACGTAGTTGACATCTCTTACTGAAGAAGCTGTAAATCGAGAACGATTTTTAATGTTATCGTCGCCATGGCCGGTCGAGTATTTTTACACGGAGAAAATGGTTTTGCTGAAATATCTAAAAATTTGGTCAGATATAGATCTGAAAATTATTTTGTTGGGTCATCAAAATAATTTTGTACAACGCCCAAAATAGTTGCTGTAGAATATTAAAACTTTTTGTAGCATTATTATCATGTTTACTTTTGATGATATAACAAAATTATTTTCAAATCTGTATCTGGCCAAATTTTTAGATATTTTAGCAAAACCGTTCTTTCCGTGTAGGCGAGAGCTTCTTTTATTTTCTAAATGAAACTTATGGAAGTGACAACAAGTATTCAACTGATATTTTTTGCTCTGCTGAATCGTAATCGTGCATTGCATACACACGTATGTATCGTACGTATCGTGAAAGAGCTCAGGGAAAGATCGATGGGAATCTTGATAGTCGGAGCTTTTTTGATCACGCGTTACACAGAGGGTGCGCGTGATTTACTGTATAAATCTCTCCGATATGAACTGAATTATTTTACGACTACGAGACCGTTTACTGCTCGAATGCGATCGCGCGACTTGACACAAATCTGTCTCTTTCACCGAAGTAAATGTTCGAAGTAAATGTTAAATACGTCCACGGTTGAATATCGATAAAAACATGTTGGGATTGCAACGTTTGTAGCTAGTATAAAACAATATCTCTGCACATTTCTATCAGAAATGTACACTTAGATCGAACTAAAAAAAATAACTGAGAAGAAATTCGAAGCATTTATAAAGACAATATCAGATTGGAGAATAATATCGCGTTTATTTTAAAAACTAGATGGTATGGTAAATGATGTATATAATTACGATATAACAGACGGCGAAATTTTAATATATATCTATACATTAGTTTTTAAAAATGCTAACATGTTTTGTGTAAATTAACTGCAGCTTGTAGATCTTTCTCTCGCTCCTTCTTTCTTTTTGCTAATTTTAACATTTTTAGAAATAATTTTAGCGGTAATGCTTATGAAAGTTAAAAGAGGACTAGCGCATTCGGCATGTTATTTTAAAGTCACTTTAAGTAATCAGAGCTCCTCGATATTTTGCAATTACATTTATTACATATACGCTATTTTCCACCGCTTTGCTATCGATCCATGTTCGCGAGCTAAGAACAAGAACATGGAACTCTAGAAAATATTGTGCTCAATCGCGAGAAGATACAGGGTGAAAGTACCATAACAGCGAGTATCTTCGGGAATACTTCCGCAGTGATTGGTTTTTCTTTTCTTTTCGATAACGCTCATCGAACAGCAAATAGAGATTAACCACGGGTTAATTATGATCGATCGAACTCGGCGCGGCCGTTAGTTTCTTTTCGGCTCTTAAACGCGCTCGAACGAGCTGACCCAGTAACGGCATAAACCGTACGGTAGTGTCCCGGCTGCAATTCTCCGCGGGTCGATAGTTACTTCTCGACGGCTCCTCTCTCGTTAACTGCTTGAACTTACCGGTGGTAATCACGATGATTGCAAGGAAGGGAGGTCTCCTTTGAAACACGAAAAGACCATATCGGAGCGCGGATTGTTGTATCGAAGTGTCCCTTTACCCGGCGATCATCCTTACGTAAGGGCGAAGCGAGAAGAAAAGTCACCATTGTCTCCCTCGCCGAAACTCGGTGACGGAAACTTCGCGATTAATCTTTTAATAACGAAGTCGCCCCGAGTGAATCCGGGGCGAGCTACTTTCTGCACTTTGTTCGTTCGTCTCTTAGACACTCGGAAGCGATGTAATAATTAAGGAGGGGATCATTCCGTCCGAAACTAAGAGATGGTAAAAATATGTCATGTACACTTGCAGTTTTATTAACTGTTTTATTTGTATGTGAAATAACATGTGAACTTAATTGAAATGTGTTATTTATTTCAAAGAGCCTAATTATATAAATAAAATAGTTATTATTCTTTGAACTCGCATTATTCTTACTGTGACTTGACGTAACACGTTTATTATACTACATGATTTTAAATTGCATTGATTTAAAACTTTATTTTATACTAAAAGATTTAATAGTATGCACACAATTTTGTTTAACTTTTTATTTATAATTAATAAAATTTTATTTATGAGATTATACATATATAATATTTCTTACATTATATCGCAGCATAGGAAACAATTGATTGCACACACGATCGTTAAAAATTCACAATTTTATATCATTTATTCACATCCTAAATATACGTTTGATAGTTATTAAAATTCGTTGCGATATTTATAATGTCGCGTTTTTATAATGTGCTATATTAAAAAATTGCTTGGAAATCGTTATAAATATTTTATAATCCTCTGCATATAAAATATCGAGAAAACGATTTATCTCTCGCCGTTTTAATTAAAACGGTGTAACGATTAAGTCGATGCCAAATGGATGTATTTAATTACGTCGAACGATATATCCAGGAGTGAAGAGTCCCTTCATCGCGCTTTTATTTATCACGGGTTTGATGTGGAAATCCATCGAGAAATAGAATTTCTGTCGTACTTCACCCACCGTACGATAACATAGATACATACGTCCCCCGAATACCACGGATAAAATATGACGCGTACGAGTCGGGCGATTCCTCCCCTGTGCGAAATGAGGGAACCGCGTCTCATTGCGAGTAGATTTAGCGAAAACGAAATATATCCGCGTGAAAACGTGGCGTGGCTTGGCATGGCGTGGCGTAGCGTGGCTCGGCCTGGCCTACTAACGGCACAAATCCCTCGCGATGACGACAGCCGTGTGTCCTCCTGCCGTGCTGTTCATTATACTTATTCGTACGACCGCAAGCCCAGCCTGCTCCCGTTTTATTATCAGCATTTTAAATTGTCATTCCATTTTTCGCGATACGATCTCGTACGCTAAATCTTCCAGGATGACTACGAGATTCGCGGATTGATCGGGTAATAGTATACAGCGCGCATTAAAAGAGTCACGCACTTCCTAGTTAATAATAATTGATGATTCTAGATGATACTTGGCAAATACGGAATTGCCTTTTCTCTTTCGCGAGAAGATCTATATATTAAGCTGAATTATATTAAATATTAATCTTGTCTCTCAAAGAAAATTAAGTTGTTTGATGTCAAACTTGAACCAGGCAATGTATGTAAGTGTCTTTGTCCGACGATGTTCAACTTGTTTAACATGTATATCTTTGTTCGACAAAGGCGTGTTTGGAAGTTTGCTTAAAAAAGAACTTGATTTCTCGAAATAATCAATTCTAGCGAAGCTATATAAAACTTTGAGATTAATAAAGAATTTGTTAGAATATTAGAAAGTTTATCAATTAAAATTTAAGTGTAAAATGCTTAAAAAGAACTCTTGTAACACTCTTTTACCTGCTTAAATGCTGTTAATAATTTTCATGCCATTTTGTTGTTTTATTTCGACGCTGAAAATATTCGCAAACAAATTGACACATCTACGACGTTAAACATTGCGCTTTTTTATCACTCATGAGTAACACAATGTTGTTGAACAAATGTTTTTGCCCTTTGATCCGATATTAATAAAAAGACAATCGCGCTCGTGGATTTTCATACCGAAACAAGTACCTACCGAAGAATGAATAAAAAAAGCTCTATTGATCGATCGATCATTCATGGTTTGCAGCACGGGCGATCGATCCGCAACTTCATCTCGTCGGTAAGTTTAGCGAGAACAAAATCCGCAGAGCGTGAAAACAGAACGTGAAGTTGTTGACCTACTAACGGCACAAATCCCCCGCCGGTGTCACGTGCCGCGGCACGCATTTCGATTGTTTGCATTCCGTTTGATTTATCTCCCTTTTGGCCGCATCGATCTTTTTGGCGAGTTCGAGATTCGCGTTTACGTCCAGCATTTAACAGATAATCCGATCAAATAAATCATTCGATGTCGAGCTTAGACTTACGTGAAGAGCGCACTCAATATTTTCACTAACATCATACGATCTTCAAAATACACGTGCGTTGTTTAAGATACGACTTTATCATTTAAATATGATTATTTCAAGGAATAATATATTTTATTGTTTTCCTTCTTTCTCATTATTTTGTTTTAAAGAAAATGTCTCTTTTACAGATTTTCTATATATAAAAATTACTTTTTATTTAAAAAAAACTTCTCATCTTTATAAGAAAGTTGATTGTAGCATGTAAAATACATTATTATTTTACATACATGTATACATACATGTAAAATAATAAGCAATTTGCAATATCTATTTCTAAAAATAAACATGAATATATTCTAATTAATAACATTCAATTTCGGTAATGATTCTTATCACCATGATAATCAGGATAATATAAAGATGATAATTCTTTCATTCTGCAAAATAATTAATATTTTTTCTTAATAATCGTGAAATTTTTAGAAGCGTTAAAATATCGACGTAATTATAAAAAATCGGCGGATGTATCCATTGATGTGCGCAGTTTAAAATTTGCGGAGTGCACGCCTTTCGCGCGATGAATAAAACAGTCCGATCTTATCTCGCCTCTCCACAATTGACGAAGCGAGATTGATGAGCGGTCCTCAGTTTCTGGCAGGATGACTAGCTAATCTGTATCAACGTCAGAAGACCGCGTAAACGCTCTACAATCGACTGTATACATAATCATGGCGATTTATAACGTTCCGCCCGAGGGAACCGTCGTTTATCACGGATCAACGAGAAATGGAGCGTGGGCTATACACATGGAAGCGAGCCGATCACGCATCCAGCTTAATCCACGACCGTTTTGCGTCACGGCGAGTCGACGCCGTTGTTCGCACCTGAGCGCCGTGCCTTCGCGAGTACGTCATTCCAGATTGTTATCGCTAAATGAAAGATGCGTACGCCTGATAGAAGACAGAAAGTAGATTCAGACAACCTGCAAAAGGAAAAAAAAAATATACCGCGCTGTTTTATGAAAAGCCTCGGATCGTTTAACTTGAAGGCCATTGGTCTCTTCTCGACCTGTTCCCGTCGCGACGGGAAGGTATCTTGAAATCACTCTGTGAATCTGCGGATTCACGGAGAAGAGATCTCGTGAAATTACCGCATATCAAAGAAACGATGAACGGAACGCGGGCATTCATAGCGCGAACATCTCGCGGATTGATTCGTGCCACGGGCGACAAAGCGGACGAGCGCGTTTTGCCTCGCAGATTTGGCGAGCGAGCGAGCGAACGTCGGGGCGCGAAAATGGAACGCGCTGTGACGAGAAGTCACTGGCCTACTAACGGCACAAAATCCTCCGGTAGTGTCAACGTGCCTGCGTGACGAGCGTTTAATCCGCCCGTGCAATATCCACCGCTTATGATGATATCCACCCGTCCACCGTTTGCGCGATCGCTCGCGGAAAATGCAGGTTTCAATGATGATCTTCATACACGGGGGAAAGAAGAATGCTCTCTCCACTAGGCTGAACTACGCGATGCGAATCCTTACTTCGATTCGTTTGTAGCGCGACATATGTAGGTGAATATTAATACATCGTCCTTGATTTCCGCAATTGACACAAATTAATTAGGAGATACAACCTCGGAGCTTTCAAATTTGGACCGATTCTACCGAAACCGATTAATTTCCATTGTAATTTTAATGATTCCTTGCTTCTTTTTAATCATGCTTCTTTAGAAAGAGACGTTTTAGTTAAAATGCAGTTAACTTTAATTACTATTTATGTGAATAGCTCGTATAAAATAAACACCTTGATCAGAAGAAATTTATTGAAGATGCGCGAAAAATGTTGTGCACACTAAATGTAGAGATGAAAGAAGGACATCCTGCATTATTGGCACAATAGCCGCAACGAGAAAGATCGATGCGAACGGGAAATTGAATTTAGTAGATCTGACGGAGCAGAGCGGTGTATCTGCGCGGAGAACGAACAAACATAATTAATTTCTTGAGTGTCTTCATCCTGGCACTGCGCAACTGCATAACGAAGTTTAATTGTGTTGCCCGACAGTGGGCTCAGAATAAAGCTATAATCGTACGGACAGCGGCGGCTTAAACTCCACCGAACTCGTGAATAATGAGAATGCATTTCGGGCGGCCTTTCGCCATACAAAAGCACCCGTGCATCACTCCGTGCCGAAACTGAGAGATAGTTGACTTCTAAAGTTCCGCTCCGAGAGAAAACAATGTGATAGTATTTTGTGCCATAGGAGTAATTTTGCAGCGCAATAATCCGTAAGCCGTAATCTGCTGAGTTAAATCCACGTGAAATTAAGCGAGGCATAAAGCTGTTATATATTTACATTTGTAAAGCTTAACTCGCGAGAGACTCTTATTTTTCGATCGTTTATAACGCAAGAGAATTGTTTCGCTATTAAGACAAACAACGCTCTTTCCTTCGCCTGTATCTTAATTAAAAGATTAAAATGTCGATACCTCTTTTATTTTTTTATCTCTTCTTCTTGTGGATTGGTAAACAATCGAAGAAATCACGAAATGAGATAATAGCCAAGCGATAAATGTAACTGTATATTTATTCGTTCTCTTTAAGCAGAAGAGATGGCAAAAAAGTTATAATTTGTAGAAGGATTTGGAAGAGATTTTAGTACTAGGAGATTAAGATCGAGAGAACTTAATAACCCTGAATTATCTACACAGTTCGATGAACGGCAATCACATGCGTCCGATCATCAAGCGATATTCCTCTGAAGAAAAAGAAAGAGAAAAAATCGTACCGTCTTATCTGATGATACAGACCTCAGTCAGCTCTCGCGCGAAGATACGGCAGCGACGAGTTTCGGCACTTCCTGGTTTCGGTACGTGACCCGATCGTTCGTCGATCGTTGAAATATCCTGGCAGATGACTGACGTCATTGCCACGGGCGAGGTGAACGGACGGCTTTCGTCGGTTCCGCTCGTGCCGCCCATCGCCAACCTTGTTTTTCCTTCAGCGTCCCACGCGATGATGAGGAGGCGCCATAATTGTCGACAGGCTTTTCAAATCCCTCGTCGCGGGTCCTACGCACGCACACCGCGGTCATTACCGATAGAATTTCGAATCGCGTCCAAAGCTTTCGACCACTACGAAAGTGCAGTTCGTCCGGATTTCGTAGAGCTCTTAACAACAATCGAGCGCTCCTCGCGTTCACTGATGACATGTTAAAACGACCAACGGGATTACTTTAACAATGCGCCTGGGTGTATTCTTAATCACTACTGATATTATAATTAGCATATTACTGCGATCACAATGAGCATGCGCTCGTGGTTGAAAGTAGGTTGTCTACAATGTTATTCCGATGGAAAGTTTTCGCAGAGCTAATGAAACCAATCCTGAAGCCGAAAACTGAAATAAATACGATATACGTGAAAATGAAAACATCAAACATTTTAAGCGTAGAATATAAAAATATTAAGTTTTTTATTTATTTAGAGAATTTAATAATAATATTTGTTATTTAAAACCTTTACGGTGAAGTTATATACAAAGTGATAAATATTGAAAATAAATATGCAGACGTAAAAGCAGAAAGAGAGAAGCGAGATGGAAATGTGCCTGCCAAAGAAAATATGGTGCGCATTTAGGTCCGCCGTTACGATGCACCGGTTGACAGATAAATTACATTTTGTAGAGTCGTAACGTACTCTTGGAAAAATATGGCGGATTAAAGATTATCATAAATAAAAATGAATATAGGATCAACTATTTTTATTCAGATTTCTTGTTAGATATTTAATGGAATAGATGGGGGGGGGGGGAATAGCGTGAATAAAAATAGTTTCCATAAATAGTTTTAATCATAAATAGTACGTGTCTATTATTTTTTATACATAAAATTATTCGTGCGTGGTGTTACCGTGTTAAAAGATAAAATAAAGATAAATGTCAGTTGCCGAGTAAAATATCGCTTTGAGAAAAATAAGCGACAGTAAGAAGACATATATTTAAATACAATTTATAATATCACGAGGTCGGAGGTTAAGATATGTGAATAATAATATTGAACATTGTTCGGTTGTTTATAATAAATGTTTATAATAAATCCATTGATTATCGTAATCATTATTCGCTTTTTACTGCTGGCATGTTGCTATATTGAAAAATGCACAGATTTCTACAGCTCGCACATAATATTTAGGTAGCTTAGTAGTTAGATTAATAATTAATTAGCACATACGATCATATTAATTAGCAAGTATGCTTTTGACTAATAGAAATTAATCGAGGGCATACTAAATGAGCCTGGCAAAAGACAACGAATGTCGCGACCGATCTTATCCGCGAATGAATTATCGTGCATTGAGAGTAAAGGGTGTCCAAGCGCGCGACAGTAATTGACGACTTGGAGTCCGATCGAAAAATTGATCCCTTCAACGAGCGTTTTATTGACCTTCGCACTTCGTGGGAAACTATCTCTCACTAACGACGCTATATTTTACAGCCAATTACAAGCGATCGTTCCTAACTACTTCTAGACAAATGCGTATAACTTCCAGCTTGAATCGCTATATTATTATAAAATTGTCTATTAATGGCTAATATATCTAATCAGTGATACGATTAAAAATATATTTTAAATATCTTTATTCTTCAAAGGCTGATATTCTCATTTAGGATACTTTAACCTTTATTTAAAGAAATTTAAATTATACCGCTATTAAAATATCACTGTCATCTCTTTTATGATCATTTTATTCGTTGATAAAGCGAAATTAAATTTACTACCCATTAACTTATTGATACAGGAGATTGATATACGAGACGAGCAAGTAAAAGATCCAAATTTTATAAACAATGAATTTGTTGCTGCAGATTTTAAAAGAAATCAGATAATCATATACGGAGAAAATAAGCGTCATAATAAACGTTTAATTATAATTTTCAATTAATTTATTCTTATTAAGAGAATAGGAACTTTTTATAACGTTGATTAACAAGATTGATAAGATTGCAATTGCAATATACTTTTATATTTAGAACAATAATTTATTATAATTTTATTGGAATAAGGGAGAAGTTCCTATATACATTCTAAATATATAATGTAAGTTAAAACGTGCACGTATCATACATATTATTCATAAGGAGATATGGAAAGATGACTCTTAATATAACTTTTCTAGTTGCAACGATCATTAACAATTTCCCGAACAAAATTTACGCGAGCGTCGCTTAAAGTTTCGCCGTGTACAAGTTATGGAACTTTCCAAGTGAGTTTCTTCGATGTTGAATGTCCTCGTAATACACATACAAGGTTCTTTCGCATTTCAAGTCCTCAATTATTGAGCGCAGCGTCTCAGCGGTGTTATCAGTGCCGCGAGCTTTCCCTTTAATCCACCGGAATCCACCGACGGTTTTACCCCTCGATTTTTTAAACTCTACTATAACGGATAAAGAGCTAAGAATTAAATCCATTTTATCCACCTCGCGATCTCTACTCGTTCGATCGCAAAAGGCAAGAAGTAATCGCGAAATTTTCACGCTTCGCGGCCGTTATTCAAGTGTATCGAATGTCGTCGTTCGATTTTCGTTACAATCGTACGAGGATACTTAAATATCTTGACTTTTTAATTTTATTTATAATTATATATGATTGTGATGCTTTGATTTTATAAATGTAAAATTCTGTAATACATCTACAATTTGCTAATATTTATTTTTCGTAATGCTGTTCCATCTTAATTTTAATATCGCTCATGTAATTTTTGCAATAGCCTGCTAATAACTCTATCATTAATGTTTCGCGCAAAAATATAGGACATTACGCGTATTACACGCGATAATATTGCATAATCGGTTAAAGACCGGACAATCGGATATTTGCATATCGCTGATCTATGGTCGGCGGCATGGCGGTCATAAATTCTTCTCGTTCTCGAGTAAGATTTACATGACAATCAGTCGCTATATATATTTCATTGCATTAGCAGTCTTCCGTTCTTCCATCATTGCTAGTGTACAATAATGCTATGTATGGTAAATCACTTAAGACAAGTTGCAGCAACGTTGAATTACTAATCGCGATCAAATCTAACAATTAGATTTAAATGTAGACGTGAAATCTAGCTAATTAGAGGTGTAATTGATTCTCTGAAATACTTCAAAATGTTTTGTATATGGTCTACATAAAATTTTTTGTTATGTCTATAATTTAAATGATTATGAAATACTTATTAAAGTTTAGTATAAAGATTTAAGTGTTATGTCGAGTCACGTAACAATGTTAGTTAGGAGGAGCAGATATCGAAACATGTGTTAGAAAGTTGAGCAATAAGTTATCAACGCTATTAATAGTATAAATAAAATGATATCTTAGAGAGAGAGGGACATACGATAACTTTCTCATCACTCAATCCTGTTATCGTATACTATTAGTCCTTATCATCCAGCTCTTTTCCACGTACAGAAAAAATCTTTTGTAACAGCGTCGATTCTCTTGCGTGCCATAAACTATTCGTTCGAATCTCTGAATTGCAGTAGGTCAGCTTCGCCGCGAACTCGTTACTCGATTTGCGTTACCGCAACGCGATCTGGGCTATCGACCCTTCACGACGCATCGCCAGTCCATTCCATCACCCTTATCGGCCGCTCTCGCGTCCCCGTATCGGATGACAGCGGTTAAGGGCCGAATATTCGCGAATTATCGATTGCGTGCCGAGGTCGCGCGCGCGCTACCTCCGCCACCGTAATCGTCATCATCATCATCGACGATCCTACCGTGGATTTCCGGTCCGATCGGGAATCCATCGCGCGGTCCCGCGACGCGCACCTCGGTTCCTCCAAGTTTCGGGGAACGCGGACATCGCCGCGATTGAGTATTGAGGGGAAGGAGGGGAGGCGGGCGGGACCCCCTCCCGATATTTCTCTATTCCGAGTCCAACGACACCGTCTCGTTGCGCTCAGCAGCTACGTGCTCCTCGGGTCCTTGACTTCTCTATGCTACGAGCGCCGATCGCCGTTCGAGACTTGCCGCGCCGATACACGAGGATAAAACGAGCAGCAGTGTGGGCCGCGGATCGGAGCGACTTTGTCGGAGCAACAACGTGCCATCGGATTGCTATCGCGGTATTTTCATTCTTATTTACATTCTCACTCCTCGCCGGAGACGCCGAGTCAGGGTCTGGCTACCATATCGTAATTTGTTTCCTCGATATCACTGACTGCGGCATATTTAGCGAAAGCATTACGGGACATTAGAATATTTTCTTTTAGGGTGTGATTATCTATGATACACATTATTTGTTATTTAGCGATCAATTGTTTATTTAGGCCTTCGCAAGTTGAGCAACTGCATTTCATATTAATTTGATTACTTAGAGGTGCAAATTGATTGAAAATGGCGAATTAGCCAGATGTTGGCCTGAGTGTTTCTATATCGTGCGATTAATTTATGTATCCAGACCCAGCTCGATTGCACTTGCACACCGGTGATGCCGAACGTCGATTTTGTTAACAAGCTGTACTACAGCTGCGCTACGTCACGATGACTCGCGGATTTATGATTATTTAATGCAGTCACGAGCAAAATGCGCCATCGCTTGCGATAATTTCAATTAGCCGTTAATGACGTGGATAATGTTGGACGATAGTAAATAAATTTCGACACGCTGGACATCTGTAATTGTCGCGTGAACGAAAATACTTTGTTAACACTATTGAAATTATTCGGCCAGCGCGCGCAGGTCCGAAAAAGTTATTTTTTAACATAAGACGGGCTGAAAAATGTAAGTTCAAAGAGGTCTTTCTTATGACAAAGAGATGCGCGATCTATTTCAAGAGACATAAAGAAAAGTTCAACGAAGATTTTTACAAATACTTATTCCGGCGCATTGGAAGTAGACAAAATCGAGATTGAAGTAAAATGAAACGGAATCTCCGCGGTCAACGATAAAGACGATCCGATCTTCGGGATCAATTTTCGAGAGACTTGCGAAGCGACCCCGACGTGGACCAAGAATACACGCGAACGTGTATCTGCGCGACGTATCTCCGCGCTCCCGAACCAGTCCCGACGACCTTAATACGCGTAGACGATGTCCTCGCGGCATCCTTGAATTGTTCCGATACGGCCGCGAAAGAATATTTCTCTCTCTCTCTCTCTCTCTCTCTCTCTCTCTCTCTCTTTGCAACAATGCTTGCGCCGTTCTGTCTGTCTCTCGTTATCCTCATCGAAGTCGGGCCGCGATGCACAAGTCGGTCGCGCCTCGCCCGCGCTCCTCATCCTTGGCCCAGCTTTATCTTCGACTTTGACCTCCTCGCCGTCGACGCGTCGCATCCGCGAAATTACGCGGAATTAATTGGCTTAACGCTTAAACCCGAATAAGTGCAGGGGTGCATTCTCGCCGCCGCGCCGCCGATGATACGGGGAAAATTAGTAACATGTTGTTTGCCGTCTCTGTGTTTGCCGCGGTTTCACGGGGAACTCGGCTGCTTGCGCTGCAACTTGAAGTACTTAGCGAGCGTGGCAGGCGGGAGAGACCGAAGGTCGAAGCGAATTAAATTTAACGGGGCGATTGTGCAAATGAATGCACTAGCGAAGAACCCTCGCGGGCAGATTTATCTCTAACTTACATTATCTTTAAAGTAAGAAAATCTTATTGATGAAACTGAAAAAAGGAATATTTTAATTGGTAAAATCGAGGCTGAGCATCAAACAACCGATAAATAATCTAAAATATCTTACAATTTGCATGATGTGTGTCGAAATGATTATTTTTTCGTATATCACAATATTTAACGCGTATTTATATCATTAAACGCAGATATTTAACTGACCTAAATCAAATTATTAGAAATAACTTTTAACTAGAACTTTTAGTTAGAAATGACTGAGTTAGAAATAACTTTTGCTAGCTTTTTTGTATTTTCTGAGATAACCGTTTATTACGGAGGTATTACTCGGTTTATTTAACGCTCATAATAAACGTACTGCGCTTCGGAAATATTTACGACATTACTGCGATGGCGAAGGTTTCTTTTATTTTATGCGGCGAAATTGCGGTGATCCGCAACGATTGCCGAAGAACCGTATTAAATGGTTAATGAATTCGACGGCAGCGGTTCGGTACTTGCCACGTATCGGTGTGCGCAAGCACACCAATCGATTGTCGCGTGACGTCATTCACAGAGACCGGCATTCGTCTTCAACTTTGGCCTTTCGACGCCCCGATATTCGATTCATGGCTTGTCTACACGTGTCAGCCGAATAATTGCGTTTTTACGAAGTCAATTAAATCGAGTAGCCCCGTGAAGTGTTACTAAATAAAATAAATTACGCGGTAGCCCGATTCCGTTTTTTGGTTGCGTTGTATAATTGGACGATAACAGTTGAATGTTTTACGGCCAACGGTAGATTTATCTCTAAAACGTTATTTAAACAACCCAGATTCATATCACTTTTCATTTATTTACAATTGTTTATTTATTAAAAATTTGTGATTATATATTTGTTATAACTATTATATAATATTTCAATATTATTTTATTACTTGTATAATTATTTTGTAATTAAATATTATATTGTTATTTTTGTAATTAATTAGTTAGCGATCACAGAAATAATAAATATCGAGTTTATATATAAAATTCTCAAATGTTATATTAAATTATAAATTTAATATTATATCAACTTTTAATTTTTTCTTTGTAAATGCAATTTTAAATCCGCCATTGTTTACAACTCAACAAATTGACAAATTTAATTTTTAACATTAACATATCTTTCTGTATCTTAGACTTGCAAGTATCCAATACTCGAGAAAGTCGGCATTTTACTCAGTTTACGCGTTCGTGAACCTTGATTTTCTATGTATCCGCGGAAAGCATTTAATTACATTTAACTGATAGAATTACGCAATAAAATCAAAAAGTCGAATATAAATACTATCGTGTTACATGTACGTGTAAATTACGGCGTTAAACAGGAACACTGTAATCAGAATTGTAAATTTGTCGTATTACAATTAGAATTGTAAAGGATGCTTTTGAATTTAGTAACAGATATCTATTACAAGCTAAAATTTCTCTTTAAATTCTTCGTCTCTAATTTAATCGCTAGTTTACCAATTGTGGGGTGTGAAGTTGGCACCCCTATGTTACGATATCATAGTTCTTTTTCCGAGTTCTGAGTTATTTAGAATCAAAGGAAGAGTTCCTGATAATTTTTAGAAATAGTTCCGGTCATTATGATAATAAAAATCAACTTCGAAAAATGGGAGTGCCAACTTCACGATTTTTTCACACATCGAGTTCTAATTGTTCTGAGCATAATTCCAAACTTCTTTTAAGTAGTTACATAGTTCCTGATACTTTTTTGGAAGAGCTCCGCGATTTTTAGTTTAAAAAACGTATTTCCAATATCGAAGATATTTTAAAATTACGAGTTCTGGTGATAAATGTTGAGTGCTGAATCGTACTCGATAAGACAAGAAAAGGCGTTAAAACCGCATGGCTCTATCTATTATAGTTTCCAAGATATCGATTTTTTTAAATTAATACACTTTTACGAAATAATTTTAAAATCACGAGTACACACACACGCACACGCACGCACGCACGCACACACACACCACCCGCACCCCCCTTCTGTGTGTGTGTGTGTGTTTGTGTGTGTGTGTGTGTGTGTGTGTGTGTGTGTGTGTGTGTGTGTGTGTGTGTGTGACCGGAACTATTTCTAAAAATTATCAGGAACTC
>NJRL01000311.1:70675-94332 GCA_003063815.1 Aphaenogaster rudis | reverse complement strand
GTGTGTGTGTGTGTGTGTGTGACCGGAACTATTTCTAAAAATTATCAGGAACTCTTCCTTTGGTTCTAACTAACTCAGAACTCTTAACAGAACTATGATCATAGGGGTGCCAACTTCACAAACCCTCAATTGTGTTACATCCTATTGTCATATTAGAATGAACACAGAGCTGCGCAACATCTGCTCTTAGCGATAATCAATAATCGCAATAATCACAATAATAATAGTAATCACGCTATTGGAATGTAGATACAGGCTTTATCATGAAACAATTAATAAGCTAATAGTTTACATCGTAGAGATATAAGATACTATAGCATAGAAAATTAGAGAATTTACAAGCTGGTGCACGCATATCTATATAAATCCGAAAGATTAAGAAGAGAGGCAAGAACACCGGCCTTGCCTCTATTGTTGGGAGCGATTCTTTACACGTAATAGCAACAAACGCGTATCAATCGCGGCGTTTCAATAACGATTTCATAATTAAATACAGTGCCGCGCTGACTGTGAAGAAACACAGTGCTTTGTTCATCGCGAGGCTCCATCCGCTCGACGCGGCTCCAATCAGATCGCCGCGAACGCGCTCAGATGCTGCGCCCATCTCTCCGCGGCATGCGTGAGTACGAGCGAGGCGCGTTTAACCTACATAAAGTGGAATCGTGATTGGGCGAAGTAAATGGCGAGCGATCTCTTCGGATAATCGCAAGCACGGTATGCTCTTCTCGCGCGGAGAAAGCGGGTTTCGTTCGTTCGTTCGTTCGTTCGTTCGTTCGTTTGCAAAAAAAAGGAGCAGGCTGTTGCGACGCGTGTGGTTCTAGCGCGCGCTATACAGCTATAGCGATTTACACGCACGATCCTCTGGGACTTCGCACGCGCACGTCCGGCAACCCCGCTGAAAGTTTGATAATTCTTTTTATTAATCGATCCCGAATTGATACGGCGCGAATGTTGAAAAATGCGTAACGCAAAGCTGAGAGATAAATCTGAACGAATGGGAGGATTAGAGGGACTCAACGTGGCTTACTCGCGCTCCCACGATTATGAACTATTGAAGTAACACTTTGGCATTATCCTATCAACGGTGTGATTCATGCTGCTCTCCTATTAGCACTGTAACGTCCTTAACGCATCTGAAATTGTGAAAATTGTAGCGCATTTCTGCAAATGTAAAACTAGGAATTACAATCGTCACGTGTCAGAAATCATATATCGATTGATAACATATACATAGATTGAACGATTGATTTAAAAAAATATGTATAAAGATTTAAATATTGCAAAACGTAGGATTCTGTAATGTCAGATATTTTGGGGAAGTAATAGCCTATTTCAAGCTTGACTTCACTGAATTAAACTTGATTTCACTGAACTAACTTATTTACTGTTATATATGAGTGTAATAAAGATTGTATTAAAATATTGTATGAGTCACGTGGAATATGCTCTCTGAAATACTCCTTACTACAAAAATCTAAAATCTAAAATTCACTATCCAAAAATAACCTCTTATGACGGCATGGCGCGATCGTACAGCGCTTTACAAGGCAATATTGAAAATTAGAAGTGGACGACGATCAGTTAGGAAAGTGCACACGCTGCTCTTTTGTTCACAGGGTATTATCAGCCGGCTGGTCCACTGATACAGCACCCACCGCCACCACCACCAACCTTACCGCCCATTAAGGGCCCACCTCCGGAACCGACACCCACGCCTCCCCAAAACTCAGAGGGTTCGGACGATCTGGTCGCCACTTCCACGACTTCGGGAGGCACAAGCAGCACAGGTATGTTACTAACAATCAATATAATTGATCATGATAATTAAAGACACGTTGCAAGAAAGGAAGATCTTTTCTATCATCATGTCTTCTTTTGCAAAAAATTATTTAATATTGAGATTTTTAAATTTTACAAATTTTCTCGTATTAATAATTGTAATATTTTTAAAAATTTTTGCATTAAAAATTGCAATAACTTTTTATAATTTAATATGTAAAAGTTTTTCCAATCTTTTCGCATCGCATAAAACATCTATTTTTAGTTAAGAAATACTATTGATAACCTGAAGATTGGAAAAATACATGGATCTTTCTTCCTTGCATTTCTCAATTACAAAATTGAAAATTTTAGAAAAAAATTTGCAGTATTTTTCTACACGAACTCGCCTTCTGTGATTATAAATGATTGTTTTAATCTCTTAATTTTTAACAGTGATTAAATAACTCGATGATGAGATAAGTTGAAATGCTAGAAGAAGCTGCAAGTTACGTAAATTGTATAATTTATGTGTATCTTTTCGTAAGGGCAATCTCTGCATTTCATATATTAGACAGATTTGCTATCTCGATTTATCAGACAGACTTGCCGCTCAGGCAAATGTCGTCATATATCTCGTTAGGGCAACGTATCGCTAGACATGTATCAGATCTTGCATTTACATTAATGATTTTATCGTGCAACGCTCAACATAACACGGTTATCTGTGCTGGAAATGCATTAATGAGTGGCCGTGCAGGTGCATATTAAGATTGCATATAAGTGGTGCATGAAGGAAAATGTAAAAAAAAAACATCGTAGATGTTTTACCTAGCTCGACCTTCCATTCCTCCGTTTTCTTTTATTTCGTGTTTCTACAATTTTTTTCACGTGCTGTACTTCGTCAGCAATTTTTAGACTCTTTTTACGTGAATTTCAGCGAAACGAATCGCGTTACCGAAATTTATGAAAATTCGCTGACGGTGAAACGGGATATCCCTGTGTGACGTCGCGCAGATCTTAATGGAAATTCTTTTTTCTGCATGCCAGAAATGGATTATGAATGTGTTATAAAAGCGGCACGCCGCGTTAAAATGCAAAAAGTGATGTGCATTAGCCGTTTTTAAGTAGGACAAAAACGTCGCGTCGGTTTAAGATTAAACCAGGAGAGCGTGTATTCTTCTGCGTTTTTTATGCGTGCAAATGGTATATATGTCGCACTACGATATTAGCGTGTTATAAGCGACTCTAAATCATGCGGTGCATTGACGTGAGCGCAGGGCTAATAGCGCGAGCACTCACGGGCTTAATTGGATGGAGATATCAGCCTCTTCGATAATATAGCGCCCGCTACCTTCGAGCGCTATATCAAGATCTCAAGTATAGCACGCCGGTACAAAGATTGTCCTTCGGTACTGATAACTGGTACTATCAGCGCCAAATATATATAGACTTGAAAGTGATCATTCTTTAGATAGAGCTACTGTTTCGGCTATACTCTAGATATTGCATATAACTAAATTATTGAATAACCTATTACATACAACTTTAGTCACATAACTTATTACTTTATTAGATAATTTAAGCCAGTTATTTGCCCGAGCTTATTATCGGAATATCCTTTATTCTTTCTTCCGGAGATTTAAATCTTTTGCGATACTCTTAAACGTTATTATGATATAACATTTTATTTAATTATAAATAACATTTCCTTTTAGCAAGTAACAAGCGCAAATTATCTAGCGACGTCATGAAGTGGGACGTCCATCGTAACTCTCGTAACGAATATTCGAAGTTTATTCGTCGTTTTGCGAAATCGATCATCGTGCATTCGATGGGATACGCATGGGATGAATGAACGGTCGTTTGTTACAGGTGGAGGCTTTTATAGGACATATTGCCCGCAGTACTACGGCACGCCGCAGTATCCGGATCTGTGTTATCCGCCGACGTATACTCATCCTCACGCTCATCCGCCGCATTACTACAAATACCCGCCCACTTACAGGAGGTAAGAGATTTATTCGCGTTCGACGCTTTGCATGATGACGCGAGCAAGAAGGGGGCTGAGAGATGCCACTTTGAAGAACGGCATATGCGCCGTTCCGTTGTTGTCGTAACAGTATCGACAATCTGTTTGCGTTAAGTGGCACGTTAATCTTAAAGCTTATAATTATTACGTAATGTTGTTAACATATCGTTGCGTTAGAGTGTCATATGAGCTTCTCAGAAACTGAACTAATCAATTTCACTTTTGTAAATTTCTTAATTTTAGTACCGGAGCATATGATTATTATTCGATCAATTTTTATTTCATGGAATTGATCAGCTTGGTTTATATGAGACTCATGCGGCAGTTATTCTATTAAAGTGTTATCGGGCGCCGTCACGTTTTCCTTCCGTAGTGATAACTCGCTTCTTTGAATAAGTGTTTGTAGAATTTATACATGTTCACAACGCAGTTTATAAAATGCTAAGTATTGAATTGCACAGTGTTTATATGTGATGTATTTCGCGTTAAACATTATCGTTGGTAATCGCTTCATATTACGAAGATTGTTTTTACTCGCGTTTATAATGAACTATGCGCAGTTTTGAACTAGCTTTGACGAAAATATTAAAAGGCACTGTTGGAAAAACGACGCATCATATAAAATTCCAGTTTTGTATTTTTACACTCTTTGTAAAATAAATTGTACGATATGGCAAAACCGTTCGATAATATTGCGGGCTGCATTATCCGGATTGTCTGGACATGCGTATAAAAAAGCATCTAAATGTAGTATTTCCATTTCACGTATATGAACGTTATTTTTTTAAAATATCGTTATAATATTCGGTACTTTTAGCAACAAACGTATCTGCAAACAAAATATCTTGTCACATTGCAATACATTTAGGTCACAGATGGTGCTAACTTTCCGAAACCGTCGTTATCTCGTTTTTAATGAAGAAGTGAAAGCTGCAACTAGAGCGTGTCAAAGTTGGTTTTTACCACAAAAGTCGCGGAAATTAAATGGCAAATTTTAATGCACACAGTAACTTTTTAATTATTTGATATTGCCGTAAAAAAATATTTTAATTTAATATATTTTCGAAACTCTTCGCAAATCTTTTTTTATAACTGCGTTAGGTTTCAATTAGAGGTATTTAATTTGCTTAAATTTAATTCGTAAAAAATCCATACGTATCCATACATACAATTTCTTCCAATCTGTACGAATCTAACATTATTAGTGCCACGATATTTTCGTTACGGAAGAATTTGTTTCAAATTGATTGAGGAGTGTATCGATCAAGAAAATTATGTGGGCGACCTGAATATTTTTTTCGACTATAGATTTAGAAGTCTTGCCGCGATTGCGTATAACTTGAAGTTTATTGAGTTTATTCGAGTATGTCTCTGGTGTACGACACCCCGACCTCCCTTTTCTGACTTTCTCGTTATCTACACATAATAAAGACCAATAAGGGCAGGCCGGATATTCGACGCGCACGGGTATTTGCTCTTCGATTGTCAATGCATTTCGTAAGGGAGAGTATCTTTTCAGGCAATACTATGGCTATCAAGAGTCCGGTGGGGGTGGCGGACCACCGCCGGGCAGCGGGGCCGCCGGAGGTGGCCCTGGAGTTGTTGATTACCAACCACCTCCGCCACCGCCCGGCGAATATCCGCTACCACCCTATTATGGGGGATATCCTCCGCCCCCCCATCCGCCGCCGCCACCTCCTCCGAATCCAGCATATCTGCATTCTCAGGGAAGACCTTTCGTAGACCGTAAGTATCATCATTTACTAAAGGAAACCGCGTCGCGTTGCGCTGCAACGAAAAATTCAGAAATTCAGAAATTCCATCTCATCCTCTTCCCGTTCTATTTCTCCTTCTCTCGCTTTGACCTAGATTTTTTGGAATTTATTCTATTAGGTAAAAAGTCGCATCGACAAATTTGATATGAGCTGATATGTAAATACTTTTCCACCACAATTTAATAAAATTTGTGCTTAATAAAGCGGACTAAAATTTAAGTTTAATAAAAATGCACGTGTTTTTAATAATAAACTGGTATATTTTCTTCTCTTGTTTTCAAATAATAATTTTAAAGGAAGATAGAGGTGTGCCCGTCTTTTTTAATTGTTTCCTGAAACATAACCCGGTAATAATTCTAATGCAGATTATCGTTTATCAAACGTCGTCACATTTTTTAGAAGATCATCAATATTTTTTGTATCGCCGTAAGTTACATTGCCAAAATTTAAGATTATATTGCAAGAAATATAATTTTAATTGCGTACATAATAGGATAATATTGTATACTTTCAATCGCTATTGTGTGGATGATTAAATTGTTTCGGGTAGAGAATTTTTAGAATTATAATCATTTTTTTTAGGAAATCCAGAGATTTTTTTATTAAACAGTCAATACATAATTTTCAATTTTTAAAAATATGTCCTTGCCGTATTTTCTGACATGCCTTATCTAACACCTCAAATGGCTGCAGATGATTTAATCACCTGCAGTCATTTGGTTTTTTTTCTCTGTCCCTTTCTCTCGCATGCTGCAGGTATATTTTCTGGTTTCTATAAAAAGAAATTTCTAAAATTTCAAGAATTCCCAAGTCTCCCATGGTTGTTTTAAAATTGTATCTTCTGGCTATCTAACTTTTACGGCTAATTCTCCCTTCTCTTTCACGACAATATAAAAATGAATAAGAAAATCTGGAAATTGTCGTAAGTCCTTATTACATTTCGTTCGAGTCCGAAAGGTCCATTGCTAAAACAAAGCGCTAGAAGAAAACATCAAATCATCATGGCGCATTTTAACTGCTAAAGGAATAATGGAAATAGTACGGCCATTTTATATTTTAGTACGAAACTATCCGTCCATGCTGTCATTTCCTGATATTCGTGCACTGTTATACATGATTAAAAATTACTTCCCGGTTTTTTTATCGTCACTATGCCGAAGAAGAGAGTAAAAAAGACCGTGACTTTCGCTGATGAACAAAAAATTAATAACGTTCGCAGTAAGTTGACTCATTTCTTCATCCAAATATTTTTCAGCCATTATTTCCGTAGCTAAGCATGCCTACATATTTTTTTCTTTCTATCCTAGCGACAAGCTAAATTGTAACCTTTTATTTGTCCACTATATTCCATATAAATTCCATATAGCGTATAAATATAGTTTTGTCGCGCGCGATAGTAATTTATTTAACAAAAAAGAAATTATTGTAAAAGATGCGTTCGCGTCGAAATCGTTTCGAAATAATTAGAACCTTCAAGATAATGACGCGGATTTGACAATTTTTTCTTTTATCGTTTTGATCTTTTATATATTTGTCCACTATATTTCAAATAAAATACGAAATTTATTTCATTTCGATATTTTTTTTTATGTATAACGTTCAATAAGTCAAGTTGTTCCCTCACCATTTTTTTGCCTCAGCTATCTCGATTAAATAACGAGCAATAGAAATACTGCTAGAAGTGGTACAGAGAATCAATCAATTGGTATAAAGAAAACACACATAATTATATATTTTAAAAATTTTGCAATTTGCAATATGCAACATAATCTTTTTTAAAAGCAACTACATATGTGTTTTGTTCACACTAATTGATTCATCTCATTATTCTATACATAAAAATATTAAGATCAAATTATAGTTAAAAAAATGAATAGTTTACGCGAGATATTTTATATTTCATATCAAAGTATATCAGAATAAAGTATAAAATATCTCGTATTGATTTTTTGATAACTTCACTAATATTTTGATATGCAAAATAACTACAGGAATTATAGTATGTAAAATAAATCATACAATTCCATTTAAAAAATAAAGCTGATCTTCAAATCTTTGAAACTCCTTCACTTATAAAAAAAAGTATATATTACTATGTAATGATCTTCGAAATCATGCAATTTTTCATACAATGAACAGTTTACGAGTAATTTAAGGTGATAAAATTAGACCTGGATAGGCACGAATGAGTTCTACTTTGAGATATAACATTAATTCAGACGAATACGAGTTGCATTTCAATTGAAATAAATTTTACGTATTTAATCATCGTGCATTACGTGCTTCCTACTCCGATACAAACGGAGAGACAGTATTCACCGATCCCGTTTGTGCCGCAGCTTTCCAGGGTTGTCCATGCCCGATGCAATCGTGTCCAAAAAACGTGGATACTGGGGCCCTTATTGGTAATGGTAAGGGAGCGCCAGTGGTATCGGGGCCCGGTCTGTCATTGCCACCCAGTGCTATGGTAGGTCCGCCCTCGCCAGCGAGGGGGCTAGCAGGGCTAGCTCCCCCTCACGGTGCCAATGCCTGGGATACAGATCGCGTCCAAATCAACACTCATCGCAACCTAAATCAGAACCAACCCCCCTCGGTCCCGCCGTCGCACAATCTAGTCGGTGGGCATAGTCGCCTTCAGAACCAAGACTGTAGAAGTAAGGTATGTGTTCTTTGGCACTTACGCTTGATCAACATCTTGATGATTGTCTCCGATTACTCTGATTTCCGATCCTCCAAGCAAGATGTGTGAATAAAAAAATACAAGTTCAATCGTCGCAGGCGTTTAAATATATAGATGTATTAGAAATTATATTTGACGACATCTCTTTGGTGAAATGCGCACGGTACAAATATTTTCGCAAATGATCAAAATTTTTATCAAATATTTTATATCAAATATTTTGGTAACACTACGTTGCAAGTGGAATATCTGCTAAACACAGTTTCAATTAAGCAAAGATTAAAATATTATTTTGCATGCTCCTTAAACTAACTTTATAATATGATAAATAATTTTTTACTCTCCCGGTACTAACACTTGCGATAAAGAAAATATTGTCTCGTAAACAACAGCTCGAGAATAGCACCCTGTTACGAGTGTATGGATATTTACATTTCATATTCTATATACAACGTGATCCTGTTAGTCTGAATAACTTGTAAATTTATCGGATATTTCGGTTATCGAGAGAAAATCAAATGTTTTATTTTCGTGTCGATATTGTCGTATTGTAATTGAAAATAACAGAGCTAGTAATTGAATTAAAAGGCCGCGAGTTTTCAAGACTCGTGGGTTTTATGCGCGATGACGTCGGAATCGCGCACGTGTAACCCGGCGAATTTCCTTTCTGCCACCCTCGCAGGACGAGCAAAATTGTACGGAGGACACACTGAGGAAATGCGGTTGTCAGAACGCGTGCACGTCCACTTGCGAGGTCAAAATGGAAACGCTATCGCCCACTGAGAAATTATCCGTGTCGGCTAGCTGTCCCAGCAGCAAGTATCACAACTTCAAGCTAGAGAACAACAACGTCAAATGCGAATCCTGCAGTATGGAGATCGACGGGCTGCCGTGCGTCGCCAATTGCAATGTCGTCAAGTGCGAATCGGAATACAAGTGTGACATCATGAAGTGCGAGCAGTGCATGAAGGAGGGACAGATAGCGATATTAGAGATGGACAAGGATTCCGGTATCGTGCTGGACGACAAGCTCGACGGCGATCCCGACGTGAAGGAGGAACTGGACGTAGTGGTGATCGACAGCGACGAGAACTGGAAAAAGCCCGATTACGAGCCGACCGTGCAAGAGACCGTCGACGATAAGGAGGAGGAGGAAGAGGAAGAGGAGGAGGGGGAAGTGGAGGAGGAAGTCATGAAGGGACCGATCGCGACCAAGGTCGAGGCCGAAGTTGAGACCGAGGAACAGCCCAAGTGCCAAAAAGTGACGAAGAGGAAGCTCTCGCTGGATAGCTTATCGGACAGCAGAAAGAAGAGAAAACTAAGTAAGAGGGCTCTGTCGGTGGGCTCGTCTCAGGATGCGAATAACGAGGAATCCGTCAATGTCATTGCACCGATTGAGCCGCTGCCGAATAAAACCGATAGTGTAAGAACCGAGACGACCGCCCCGAAGAAGAAGCAAGCGAAGAAGGACGTAGGAGTTCGGGGTCAAAAACGCAAGGCGGAGGCACCAAGCGCGAACGAGAGCGCGACTAAGAAGGTGAAGAGCGGCAAACAGAGCATCGTGAATTGCTTGAAACGGACCGCCAGCGATATTTCGATAATGGAGACCATCGACGATGTGATACAGCAGAGTCTGCAGATGACGCAGAGGAAAGACCGCAAGAGCAAGAACTGTGTGGAGAAGAAGAAGAAGAAGAGCGTCAAAGAGGAATCGTTGCCGGCGGCGAAGAGGCCCGCGAAGAAGATCGATCAGGTGAAGGAGCAGGCTATTGAGAAGGTGTCAAAGGCAGTTTCAAAGAATGGTCAAGCCAAAAGCAAGGCGGACGCGAAGCTCAAACTAAAGGTTTTACAGGATAGTAAGGTCAAGGTTGGCAAAGGCAAGATTGGCAAAATCGTAGAGACGAAGGCACAGGACGCGAAACCCAGGGCGCAAGACGCGAAAGCGCGGGATAGCTCGAAGAAACGCGATATCGTGTCCAAGACCAAAGCGAGCGACGTCAGCGAAGATCCAAAAAAATCGGCCGTAATTAAGAAAAAGCGGAAGACTGCGAAAAAAGTGGCAAACGCCAAGAAGTCGGGTTGCAAAGTGGAGAATTCCTCGCTTGGAAATGAGAGCCTGACGTTAACGAGAAAAACGTTCCTGAAACCGAAGTGGAACAACGGATGGAGCTGGGAAGGAGAGCCCTTTGAAGCCAAAGTTTATCTAACGGTAAGAATAATTAAACCTTGCTCTACTTCTGGTTTGGGGATTTTATTCGAACCTTAGTATTAATTGAGAAACCAGATTCCAATTATCACACATAGCACTGGTAAGACAAAAAAACATTTTATTGAGGTATAAAGCAATAACAGTAAACCTCGATTTTTTTGTTATAATTTGTTATTGTTATATATCTCGATAAATTTAGGGAAATCTAATGAAATTTGTACACGACTTCTATATAATTAGCTTTGTGTATAAATAGTGCGATGAAAAGAAAATTCATTCTAACTGATATATGTATTTATCTTTCTTATATAAAGTCGTGCGGAAATTTGCGGAATTTGCAAAGTAATTTTATTTGATTAAATTAATGTAATAAATGTACGCGCCGTTTATTTCAAGATAAATTCAAAATAATTTTGATTCACGTCTGAGCGCGCTACAACCACAAACAGGTCTGCATCTGTTTTACGCAAAATTTTGTATGATGGTTAATTGCCACGTGATGATGCTAGCCACCAATTACTGGCTCGAATAGCTAGATATCATCCGTCGATGATTCTCTAGTAGATTCTGATCGAATTTTGAAATGTATCATTTTAGAACGAAGAAACGGCCATACGGCGATGTTACGCGAGTATGAGTCACGAGAGCGGCGACGTATTGCGGCCTCGGGACTGCGTATTGCTGAAGAGTGGTACGCGAAAGGGTGACTTGCCATATGTAGCGAAGATAGCGGCGCTGTGGGAGAATCCGGATGACGGTAGATATCCTTGATCGCGAGAAACGCAGAAACGCTCCTCTAGACTTGATGAGTTAACATCACGCTGTTCTGCTTTTAGGTGAGATGATGTTCTCGTTGCTGTGGTACTACAGACCTGAGCACACAGAACAGGGTCGGACGCCACACGATAGCGAGGACGAGGTATTTGCTTCGCGTCATCGGGATGCAAACAGCGTCGCTTGCATAGAAGACAAGTGTTACATCCTGACGTTTAACGAGTACTGTCGGTGAGTAATTCTCTCTATTGTGATATGATGACATTTAATTTAATACATACGTATATATTGTTACGAAACCGTTACAAATATACAAATCATACCACATATTAACAACAAACTTATACTTTTTCATTCAAATCTTTTAACTCTTTAATCAGTCACTTATAAACAAATATATGAGGTGACGGTCAGGATTGAACCGGAGATCTATTGAATATAAATCTGTTGCTTTTACACGGAGCCACGGGTGTCACCACAAATTTAGTTTAATACATTTTATGAATATAGATTTTTAAAAAAAGCTTTTAATACTTTTTACGGATTGGCAATCCATTTGTGTAACCAAACTTAACGACAAATTATATTCATGATTGATCGTGAAATAATTGACAAAAGCTTTTTGAGTTTTTTGATGTTCTTGCTAATCTCTGCTAATAATAAACTAATATAGAAGTTTGCCCTATGTAAATTTTTATTGTACATACGAGGTTAATGTTGAAAGACGTAACTTTTTTTCCCTTAACCAAGCATAATCTACATTGCTGCATATCTTTCTTATGTGACAGGTATCGTAAAAACTTGCGGAGGATCGAAGAGGGCTTAGAAAATCCTGGCTTGATAGTTCCGCCAGGGGACCAAGTGTATCCAAGGGAGAATCGGCAACCTCCTATACCAGTACCGTCAGACATGGTGCTTTTCTGCCGACGTGTTTACGACTATCGTGGGAAGAAACTCGTGAAGAACCCCGGATGACTCGAATTCCTGTAAGATGCAAACCGAGGAAGCTTAGGTCACATATTGAAACTGGCCGCAGGTCTCCTTTCAAGCGTAATTGCGTCGCTGTTGATCGATTTGTCTTGATTTCGAGGGGGTGATGACGAGATCCGATTGTTTTTGTAGCGAATTACCGATTTCGCGAGCATGCACAGTTTCTACTTCTTCCACTTTCCACGTTATGTTTTACCCATTTGCTAGAAGAACAACTTTCGTGTGGAGAAACATTCGGTTCTGCCCAAAACTATCAAGAGAAAGTGAAAAAGTAAACGTGCACGAGTGCTTCAAGAGCAATTGGAGCTCCTTCTCTCCTTAAACGTAGGAAGATTCTTAGAACGTCGCGTTCAGAAAGACTCGCAGAAAAAAAGCACCTCATGTATATCCTCGTGTATATTATAAGGCTACTTTATCGCGCCGCTTATATTAATCGGTCTTTCTATTCGTCTGCGATATCACAGAAATCATGATGAATCGTTCATTAATTCTGGTGATAGATGTTGCGTGGAATTCATGTCGGCGGATCGAGCACGAGAAAGCGCACCGAACGTTCAAGCCGAAACATATAGATCAATTACAAGTTCCGGAAGATATTTTTCCAAGGATGGCATTATCCGCATGTTCCTCTCGCGGGCGATTGCGATTCCGCCCCTGTGCTCTCCATTTTCCGCCGACACGAACGAAACCAACGTACAATTTCGATAACGTGTATAAGATTTTTCTAGGCGAGTTAGTGGAATTTGACAATTTTATAGAGAGAATCATATTTTTTGTGAGATAGCATTTTACACAACATTTAAATGGATATTTTTCACATAGGAGATAACGAATGCACGACGCCGTAATGTCGTGCGTCACGGCGCCTTAACTTGAAGGGAACCTACGAACAGTTTCAAAGATAAGGAATCAAAAGCAGAGACGAAATTGCGATTATTTAGCGAGAACAGCGTTATATATATGTATAAGTGCTCTACCGAACTCTCCGATTAGGCCCGAGCGCCTGATGCAAGGGGCGAACATCAAGCGTGTGCGACATTACACTTCCATTGTCCCATGGTGTTTGCATCTGTCTCGGGGACGCGACTTCTCCCCGAAATCCGACCCGCACACATATGTCATCTTCGTCAACGTGATCATTGTAATGTAAAATGCATTTTTACGAACAGTGCCGAAAACAAAATGCTTCAACACTGGAAGTGGCTCGATCCGTATCGAAGAATTAAGTTACATTTGCAGGTGAAACTACCGCCTTTGAATAATATCTTGTATAGATATTTTGACATTACAAGATTTTGGTTTCTAAATATCTTCAGAATTCTGTTGTTAACGAGTGTCACGGTAGTCTAGAATATCTTGCATTCCGATTTAAAACAAATAGGTACGATACCGACATAAAATTAGACTTTTCACACCAGGTTAAATCTCTGATGTATTTAGCGACGTGAATGATTTCATTTGGTTTCATTTAGTTTCATTTCGATGAGAAGATTCGCGGATCGAGCCATTTCTATCTAATAGGCTGCGTCTATTTAGTAAGAAGATCTTTATTTGCTCGTTTTTTAATACAATAATGACTCCTTCCAAGAATACAGGAGACACAGATATTTAATTATCAGGGACGTTTGTGTTTTGACCTGTCACGCACCGCGAGTCGCGCTTCTACGTGCAGTTTTGATTTCTATATATATATATAATTATTCTTTTTATTTTTATTTGTAACGATCTCTAAGATCTATGATGAGAGAGAATTGTAGTTGTATATTATCGCCTATAAATATAACTTAGGTATATACATATAATTTTGATTCATAAAGAATCCACATATTAGCGATTAGTCAGTACTCGCGGTAGAAATGCCAAAAACAACCAAAACATATTCACAAATTACGAGAAGCCTTTTTTAATGCAAATCATTAATATTTATCGCGACGTACCAAAATTTATCATGAGATCATCGATAAGTAATTTCTATGAGAATTCCTCGAACCGTGTTAATTTTATTTACACTTGTTGTAGCGGGCGCTTTGTTGAAAATCATATTATTTAAAATTAATATATTGATATGGTTATTATTTAATATCTAATATATTGGATATAGGTATTAAGTTATTTTGCGAGAGAATAGTAAGGAATAGACGAGTAGAAGAGAGCGCGCGCATGTTTATGGCTGTATGTATGTGTATGCATGCGAAGGAAGAGAAAGAAAAGAGATGAGAGTGTAAACGACGAGCACTGTTATAAATGAGCGAGTAAATCGAAAACACGGTAGAAAGAGGAGAGATAAAGAGAGTGAGTGAGAGGAGTGGGAAGATGGGGTTGATAGATCATGTTTATGAGAAATTTCGCGATACCAAAACATTCTTTCACGTGCAAAATCTTTTCCTTGCGATTCGAAGTGCGTCTCATAATGTATCCGGATAGTCCTCGATGAGATGCGCTCGACGTATTTCATAAGGAATCGACTTAGTCTTACGTAAACATCGTAAAAACACACAAACGCGCGGGTTTCGACGAACGCCGCTCGAATCGAGCACCGAAAAAACGCTCCGAGTCCCTGCGCAAAGCACTTCCTCTTACCTCCGTGCACATATCGGGACCGAGTGGGATATAGACGTTCCGTCAACGTCTAACACGAAAATTCCAAAGAGACAACCCCCGCGAGGGGTGCGAGTCGCGGCGCTCGTCGGTAATCCACCGGGTTCTTGCGTAATCTTTTTATAGATAGTTTTATATTCCTTTTTAACGCGCAAAGAGGAGATAAGGGAAATGGAGAGTGCGGACGATAGTTTTTTTCTACAGGGAAGCGAACGGTACAGGTAGCGAGACCGGGGAGAACGGTGATACAGGCGGAAACAATAAGACATGCCGGAGGAATATCAAGAGAGGGGAGGGGTGATCGAGAGAAAATGGGGAGAGTTATACAATTGTGCGCGCGCGACTGTGTAGTGTCGCCGATGCGAAGCGTACTCGTGGAGATCATTGAAGCGAAACAGGCGGATCGAGCGCCTGTGTAAATATTGTGTATGCGCGTATGTGTAATACCTAAATGAAAAAAAAGAGAAGAGGGTGAAGATAGAAAGAGAGAAAGAAAGACGAGAGCGAGAGAGAGATGCGGCTCCGTCGAGCCGCGTGCGCGCACGTGCGGTTGTAATTTTCAGGAACTTACCTATCTAACGACGGTTAACATGGGAACATTGCACACACACAATGCATATCCTCTGTTCATTTTACGTAGCCGACGAACTTTTTCCATCAAGAGCGTGAGCAGTGAGCCTCCTTTAGTCGTACGTAGGGGTTCGCGTGGTGCGCGAGGCTTGCGCTGTCTCCACCCCCCCGCCCGCCCCCGCTCCCTCCTTGCATCCGCTTTAATCAAAATGCAACAAGTGTCGGCCGTGCGCGCTCGTCGAGATCGGGTACGTCGTCAGTCGCGCCGTCATATCTGCTCGCTTGAGATACTACGCCGATTAACGTGCGTGACTGCAAATGATTTGACTCATATTGAGTATTCGCCCAATCGTATTCATCATGTTAATCCTTAACTGTTAAGGCGTAAAGGGATCATGTATATCTATATTACCAGATAAATAGCGAATGATTTATATCTCGCTGATAATAAGAGGAAAAAAGATGTTAGATACATATTTTTTATTCCTTTGTAGCGCGCTTACGTCAAATAAGATCTTGATCTTTTTATTTATGTATTATATACATGTAAACGATATATAGTTTTTCACTTCAACATGAAATATTAGTAGAAATATCAGATCAGTTAATTTTCAGACTCAATTTCAGGGATTAACTCATTTAGGAATTAATTTTACTTGGATAAATAAAAGTCAGCCCAGACAGTACAAACGCATCTAGAAAACGTCATGAAACACTGTGAGACGTTTTGTAGATTCTTGTATTATTTGGGAGAGACAAAGGAAAAACACATACTTCCCCGCGATTATTAAAAATATATATTTATTAAATCGTTGATTATTGACATCACACAAGCATAAGACGCTATAGCAGCAAAGGGTATCGATAAAATCCGAATAGAGTGAAAGATTTAGCAATTAATCGCATGCGAGATTATTTAAGAGTTTTAAGACCGCTGATATAAAAGATTGAAACCGCAACGTTTCTGACATTTACGACTGAACATCGTTGTGGTAAAAAAAAAGAGAATAATCCCGTTGTTGATGGATTCTCTAGCATGCGGACCGCGATCGTTGCCCGATCTCGAGAACGCGACCGCTATTTACGAACGATCAACCCGATGAACTTTCATTGCGCGGCGTTACGCGGTTTGCCGTGCGGATGCTCGATTTCTTCTGGTTTATTTGTCGAAACAGGAGACGCGCGATTGTACTTGTAGGCGATGCCTCGTTCTCGTAGCTGCGAGACTTGTATGCCTTCCTACATCGCATGTTTTCTTCTTTTTTATTTGTATAAACGTATTTAATAATATCGCAGTACATTAATGGAACTACATGACATTAATGAATACACGAATTTTGAGATCATTGGATGATTTTTATATCTGAAGATAAGTTCAGCAACTTGATACTAAATGTCTACTCCTTTTGTTCACGCTTTTGCGCGAAGGAGATAATTTTATATAGCATTTTTACAATAATTTTTGTTTATATTATTATAGAAACGTATATACATTTCTCTGTATTTTCTCTCACACATATCGGTGTTTCTAATGCATATTTCTAATTAATTTTTCTAAGAGTATTTTCATAATACTTTGAAATTCAAATAAAATTTCAATGTATTTGTGAATACAAATATAAATTATACATTGCATTATACACTGATATCACATTGCGTAATTTTATTGCTCGGCTTAGAATAACAAAATGTGAAGCTTAATTATGAGATGGAAATATTGCTTCGGCGCAAGATATTTAATTACGCGGAACATATGTTAGCTTATAAATTGTCCCCTCCAGAAAATAAACAGATTAATGCTTCACGTATTCTCTATCAGGTTGTATATTTAAATAAACATCTAAATTAGTCTCTCTCTTCGTGGTTGTCGATTAAATGGCAAGCCAAGCAGTAAGATTAAGATGGAAAATTAATATCTTTTTCTTTTCCTTTTAAAAAATTGTCTACATACAGTTTTTTTAGTTTATCATTTACATGAATGATAAATTTCCTATGTAGACACGCGATCGATTTTTCGATGTAGTAGCCATGTAGTTGCTTCTTATATTTGTTTCTAAAATACTCGTACTTATCTTGTATCGATTATCATGTTTAAATGTGTCGGAAAAAGTGCGCAAGACTCGCAAGCGAATTACGTCTTTGAAGAAGCGAGGCACGCCTAGAAATTGCATGCTTGTAATTGTATATTGTTGCAGAGCGTCTTGAGCCGAGAACTGTTGGCAGAAATAAACAAGAAGTCTAATTTACCAAGTGTCTTACTGTAAAGTATTTACTCCGATTATACCAATAAATGATGGATACGGGTTCGCAGTATGAAGGCAGAAGTGTCAAGTGATTCGATGTTAATTATATGAACTCTGGAAGTCGCGAAACTATCGTTCGAAAATATCAATTTTCGAGAACCTATATCTATTTGTATCGTCATTACTGTAAGAAAAGGGAATATTGTGTCCTATGATAAAAATTTACTCCTATTCATATGCACAACTCTTATCGTGAAAAAGCCAAAGCATTAATTTATTTTTGTGACTTCGAAAAATTTGCGATACTATTATCCTTCCGTTTAAGAAATCGCGTGAATTACACAAATGAGATATTCTATATATTGTTTAGACTTGTCACATTATTAATTGTTTATCTTTTTATCTTTTTACTAATTGTATTTAATTTTATCGTGGAACCACTTTCTGCATTTAACTTTCATTGAAAACCTGCAAGCACACGAATTTTGCATAGTACGTGTTAGATAAGCGATGCAAGTTGCGAGTTTGTTTCTGCATTCAGGCTTTTGAGAAGAATGAATGAATGTTCTTTATATTAAAAAAAAAATCCGCTTTTATCTTAAGAGACGCTAAGACTCTGGCGTTAAATATTTTTCTGCTTGAAATTAGTATCGATTAGGGATCGTTTGAACAAATGCGAACGGCAAACTGAGCGGCAACGCCACACAGGAGCATACAAATACAATAAAAAGAAAGAGAAAGAGAGAGAGAGGAAGAGAGAGAGAGAGAGAGAGAGGTATTATTTCTACACGAAAGCTGAGATAAAGGTATATATAAATAATATATATATATATATGACAAAGTATATATATATAAATATATATATATATATTTAGGTAATTAGAATAAAAAATATATATGTATATGATTGAGAGAAAATGAATAACACTATAAATATGGCGTACACACATACACACATGGATTTGTACACGACATACACTAACACTCGCATATACAAATTACACGGTACAGAGCAATACGTGATACTTCTGTGGAGGACAGGGAACAAGAAGATAATACAAGTGCCAGGGAGCATTCCTAGGAGACTCGTTGTTTTACCGTCTATGGTGTTTTTCTTTCTTTTTATCCTCGAAACGGGTGCGTATCTCTATTAGCGAGCGAATCGCCTCGCGATCCGTAGGATCGTTCCTAAGCTGTCTGCATCTAAAAGTTATTGCGAAGCGACGAATTACGCGACTCGCGTGGACGTAATTAGCACGTTTCTCGAGTGGGAAACCGCGATGGTGTCAAGCGTTTTGGCGAAAAGTACCTACGTTCTACATTTGAAACGAGAATCGTTTTCGTTCTCCCTAGAAAAATCGAATTCTGCATGCTTTTCCAAAAGTATCGTAATTAGTATTTTGCTTGTAAGAAAGTAGCGGGTGCCCCGATATTTTTTATTACAAAACCTGGGGTCAGAGAATTCGCAAATTAAGAGAAATATAGAGATCTCGTTTAGGTGTTTTTAGCTAGAATAACATAAAAAAATTTGGATAACATTTATATATATATACGTATATATAATCATTTTACATCTTTATATCAATTTGTGATCCAAAAGACGCGTCAAACGCGAACGATAAAATGCATGTCACACATCTTTCGCTTCTTACATCATTATCCGAGCGACTATCCAAACCCTTAGTTTAAGTAGCAATATTACAGATGTTACAACACATATTACATCACTATAATATCTCTAACAATGCGCAAATAATTTGCAGATGGCTACTCCCTAATTTAATTTATTTGTTAATATAAGTAACAGTCAGTTTTTTGAACATATTAGATAAATGATACTACGTTTACGCGAGTGTTACTTCTGTAGTAACTTACTCAAATTATCGATAATTCACTCCGCGTAAACGATTTGAACCCGTTTACGCGGAGTGAATTATCGTAAGTTACGATAATTTGAGTAAGTTACTACAGAAGTAACGCCTCGCGTAAACGTAGTATGAGGGTAAGAAAAACAAAGACGAGTGTGCTGCACTAAATTGTATTACAAAAGACCAATCTGCGTGGAAATTTATTCATGTTACATACTACGTTTACGCGAGTGTTACTTCTGTAGTAACTTACTCAAATTATCGATAATTCACTCCGCGTAAACGATTTGAACCCGTTTACGCGGAGTGAATTATCGTAAGTTACGATAATTTGAGTAAGTTACTACAGAAGTAACGCCTCGCGTAAACGTAGTATGAGGGTAAGAAAAACAAAGACGAGTGTGCCGCACTAAATTGTATTACAAAAGACCAATCTGCGTGGAAATTTATTCATGTTACAGCCAACTATAACATGAATAAATATCCACGCATTTCATCTTTCGAACAATATACTCCTGAGCTGTGAGCAAAGATTAAGTGAACATCGCATCCAAGGAGCTTGACACTTCGCGCATTTTCGCTCTCGGATTCGACGAGGACTAAACTCTAGCGTGTAACTCGTCTCCATCGCGTACGCGAGAAAACGTTAGCGGTGCCACTTTGGAAGTTTCGGAAGCGATTCCCACTGTTTAGTCGTCGCGCGACCACGATTCTCTACACGTAACACGAAAAATAAAACGTTTCACCGGTAGTCGAGTGCTTCCTCGAGGTGTCACGCGTTACTTTCAACGGTATATTTCGTACAAATACTATACTACTTTTAGACGTAATTTGTAAGCTTCGTAGAGTGAAAAAAAGGGAATTTAAGCGACGCGAACGGATCGCGGCGCGGACGAGCGCGATTTCACGCACGAGGGGAAGCGGTAACTTCCGCTTCTCTCTTTTATAAAAGAAAGGAAAGAAAAAGAAGTTATCACTACGACACACCGTACGTGTTCTCGCACACATATTCGACCGGGGATTTTGTTCTCGTCGCGCTCGCTCGTCCCGCCGCGGATCCGCGTTTTAGAACCGCAATGTGTTTTTCACAGACAACCGACGTAAATATCTCGCGACCAAGCGCAGAAATCGTAAACGACGTGGTAGGCGCACGTCGTTGTCTTGTAACATTGTAAATTACTATAAAATGGCGAACGTTTAATAAATTATTTGATCAAACTCGTCGGATGTCTTCTTATCCCATATTTTCTCCCCTTTGTCCTTTCCATGAGAAAAGAAATAATGCAAGTTCTTTGGTTGCGATATTTAACTCGGTATGAGTCGGCTGTCTACAGTGTCCTTACCTTTCGCGTATAGATATTGCCTTTCATCAGCTTTAAAATTATTTCTTCTTAACAAAGATATCGTGAGAGAGAGAGAGACAATTTTTGCGAAAAGAAATTATTCATAGCTAAAAACTGCAGGTATATAAAAAATAGAAGAGTATAGAATACAAGAAAGAGTATACTTAATTAGTTGTTATATATTTCAACTGCGCTTTATATTTTAGTGTAGCGCTATTAAAATACAAAGTCGAGACGAAAAAGACATAACTGCCGTTTCATAGAAGAAATACATTATGTTGTTCAGATCGACCATAAACTCTATCAAAATTGCTCGTGATAAAATAAAAAAATATACACGCGATGTGTATATAATGAAAAATAGTTCTATTTTATTTAAAAGCATATTGTTTTAATCTTCAATATTTCTTTTAGTAGTCACTCAAGCATTCAAGTTGATTCAGAATATGTCGAATCCAATTTATAAAATCAAAATGTCTCTCGAGTTTCCTGCAACGTGTCATCTCTTTTTATTAGTTTCGAGACATCGCAGGCATAAATTAGTTCCACTTAAAAAAAGGGACATTGGATGGGGCCCCCCGTTCGGGGAATATTTGCATGTAACCCGTTTGGACGTCATAAATTCTTCGACTTCACATGGGGTTAATCCTAGAATCGTGAATGTCGGCACGAACTTTGCTCGTTCCCGAGGATTACGCAAGATGAGTCGCCCCGGCTATAGACGGTTTCAGGAAAGCCGCCGATCGCCGCCTGGAAAAAAAAGAGCAATCATGTACATACGTTAATCAACCGAGAAAGATGAATCGTTCGCCTTCTGCATTCTTTCAGCCCCCCCCCCCCGGAATTTCCATGGGAACTCATCCAAAGAACTCACGAATTTACTCTATTGTTCCCACATCTCGTCCTCAATCTCGTAAGATATTTCGGAAGTATTCGTTTTGCTTTGTCTTTCATTTTCTATCGCTAACTAGTCGAACAACATTCCTACCTCGACATTTTTATTGACGAAAGACCATTCCATTATGTAAAATTTGATCAAAAGGCTCAAGTTTTAAAGTCATTTTATTTTTCATTGTCCATATCGAACGTAAGTCGTACGCATTTTTTAATTCATCATAAGGATTTTACATTTGAAGAAATTTATGATTAATGCGAAATAAAAATATATTGATCATTCTATTTTATCAAATGACAATTGCATTTTTTTTTATACACCTCGACTAAAATATGGTGTCACACGAAATAATACGTTTTCTTAACATCATCGCGCGGTTGTTGCGATAAATATTATCACATGCCTCGGAGTATAGGGAGGTCCAGGTTCAAATCCTGGCTGAGGTAATATTTTTCGCAACAAATTTTCTAACAGTTTTCGTGATGGGAGGGTGTTGGGGGGAGAGGCGAGAATGTAATGGATGCTTTAGCATTATTATTATTAAATTTAATACTCGTAGAGGACCACAATCCGTATGGTTGATACGTAGTAATAAATAGAATACCATCTATGGCCAGTCAAGTCGTCTTACAATTTATTATATGACAATTGCATTTATTAGAAAATTGAAAAACAAGTATTTCTTATAAGTTTTGTTCTATATATTTCTATCCTAGAAAGGCTTAATTTCTTGAAATCATTATTAAGTCACTCGAGCACATCCCTAATTATCATTCAGATGAAAACCTTCGGATAATTTTCCATTTGTAAAATAAATTCTGAAAAAAATTATTAGGGAAATTTCTATCGCAATTTCAATGCCGCGAACTTCTTTCACTAAAGCGAAAATTGATAACAACGCGTGTCCAACGGGGACCAATCGCTATCCACGGTCGACCGGCACACGACTTCCGCGCGACGGAAGCGGCATGAAAGGGTCGATCCGTAGAAACGGAAGGAGCACGGAGAAAGAGTATCCTGATCCCTCTCTTTCTCTCTCGCAGGCACAGGACGAGAGGACATTGCGATCGCGGTCAGCGGCGGTGACGATGACGGTTTTCAAGTTTTAATCCGCGCGAGGGCGAGAGGCCTAAGCCGAAAAGCCCGCAGCCGCGGACGTCATCACGGCCGCTTCGTGCCCGTCCAGCCGCTCCTCCAGATTACATTAATTCGATTAATGGATGCTGTCCATCGTCGGTGGTGGCCGTGCGGCGCGTTCGCTGAATTTCTGCCCGGCCCGTTCTCATTCGCTCATCGTTCTCGCTTGTCCGCCCCGAGCTTCGATGGAAGACATACAATTCGCGATCGAGACAGTACGTCACCGATGTAACGAAAAAGATACCGATCCGAGAGAAACGCAAACCCGTTTACATTTGCTATATACAACGGACATATCGATACTCTTTAATTTGTTAAAATAACTATAATGCATTTCTAATAGAAAATAGAATAACGATTATAATTTGTATTGGCCACGATCTAAAAAGAAATAAAAAATAAGTTTCAAAATTGCTAAAAAATCTGCTAAAATCAGAATATAATTCGAAGTCACCCTATAGAGTAATATATACTCTAAGGATTGGAACTCCCATTCCATCGCGAGTAATGAATAGTTGATAACGATGGTAATCTCCGGCTTCGCAAAAATCCGTTAGTCCATTAGTCGCACTAAATGAATAATTGATCGAGAGATCGTACTGCGACCCGAAAACAGTATTCGTCGTTTTTACAAGGAATATGACGTCGCCTCGATATCGACTATTTGCGCATCGACAACCTATTTACTTACGATTTACATATGTTGCTCAATGACACGGGCGATTAGAGCGAAAAATATTGTACGGAGTTTTATGCGTGCATTTATACCGCATGATTTGTACGAC
>NJRL01000311.1:41507-52391 GCA_003063815.1 Aphaenogaster rudis | reverse complement strand
ATCTGACGTAAGGCGTCTATATTACGTCTTACGTCGTTATAATAATAATTTTTTTGAAAACGATACGGTAAATTGACTTCAAATTTCATATGTAGGAATGAAATACGTTATTAACATCTTAGCAAAATATTATGGCAATGCTGTTATTTTTGAAGGTCTGACATACATCTTTAATTTCGTTCCACGAATTTTACAAAGAATTAATTCACAATGAATAAGCTAACAAATCACGTTCAGAGAAATGAATTTTAATTCGATATCCCACGAAGCATAATTTAATTGACGATGTTAAATTGTGTTTCGAAATGTAAATTACATTTTGCTTTCTTTTGGTCGGAAATTGAAAATGATATCGATAAGATGAAAAAATATCGCAATGATCGCGAAGCCAAGGCATTCATATCACGATGCCTGCTTTTCACGAGCAAATAAGCTGAGAAAATTCGAGCATTGATCAAATGTAAACGCCAGCTCGAAATATTTGATCCATTTCCGATTCGAATTAATTAAATAATTGACTCGCAGCGAACCGTAGCTAACCGCGCACTCTGCGTTAGTTAACGCAATGCTTTCCGCAATTGGAAATCGCGGGGCAAAGGGGAATGAATTGTGTCGATTCGACAATTACGATTAGAAAACGTCGAGGTAATTAATTACGATAATTATAACACGACAGCTGTCGCGTGTCGTGCGAGTGTGAAATGCGGAATCGGCCGGCAAACAAAAATCGTGCGAAAAAATGACGCGTCAGTTTCGAACGATCGATCGAGTCGACGATGGTCGGTCCTCCGTCGATCGGTTCCGGCTACGCGTTTCGACGCGATCGGTCATCCGTGAGCAGATTGTCCCGCGCGCGGAATTCCCGCAGATTGTCGCGTGAGCCGATTCTCCTTCGTCGTACATTTCTCTCGCCCCACTTCGACATTGCGCTTTCACGCGTGTAGATAATCGTCGGCCAATTTGCCCGCTCGAAGGGACGAATCGTGGAAAAATGTTTGTAACTTCGGTTAAGACAAATATGCGAGCGGACAATTTTTTCAGTGAGTTTATTGAAGAAAGTTCCGTAAAGCGCGGAACGTATTTGCAAACGTGGCGTACCGACGTTATCTATGTTATTTTGCGCAAATCGAAAAACTCGTGGTTCGCGCCCGAGTAATTAACTGATACTAAATAGAATTCGAATCGATGTGCCTCCTGTTTGCACACGTGAAGACGTATATTTAGATTGAGGAATTCGTATTCGCGTATTAAACTCAGTTTAAACCGTTTATTTCAAGCGAATAAAAGTTACCTTGGAACAAGATATTCGAATACTACTACGTCGATTAATGCATATTTTAGTAATTAAATTTCCTCTTGCGGATAATTTTTATGAAGAGATACTTTTCTTAATTTCACGTTCGTAATAGCATTAATTCTGTTGGTATTGGTGATATCATTCTCTTGGGAACGCTAAAATTAATCTATTAGATAAAACAATTATATCGCCAGCCCTTGTTTTTCGAACCCGTAATTTCAGTCCATCCCTGCCAGAAGTATTTGCATCCCCTGCAGACGTCTGTCCGGATTATCGCGCGCAAAACATTTTCCGTTTCCCCTTCGTATCGCCGTCGATATGTACATATACGTGTGTGGATGCGTGCGTGCGAAACGTCAACCGCGCGATAAATAAAAAACCTCTCCGCGTTACGGCGCGTTACGTTCGAAGAAATGTCACCATTAATTATCGCAGTTAATTAATTTCAGACACGGAAGAAATTGCGCGCGATCGGGCGCCAAATCGGGCGCCTGGGATCGGCGCCCCCTCCGTACCTCCCCCTTTCACTCCCCGGATATCGGTTATCTCCGATTGACTCGTTTCGTGTTGTATCGAAAGAAAAAAAAAACGACGCTACCTATTAATTAATACGTGCCGCGAGCCGGGCAATTTCTCTTCGTGCAAAATTGCGCAAAGTGGCACATACTTGATGAACCGTTGGTCGTTTCGTTTTTTTTGCGATACAAAACATGAATAACCGAATCGGCTGTTTTCCCAATTCACAATGATCGGAACGATATTTGACACGATGCCTCTTTGTGCAATTAGGACAATAGGGGAAAAATTAAACAAATTACTATTTGAGGTTCTTAAGAAGAAAAATATTTACAGTCCTTTTACATTTTTTCCTACATATATTTTTACATATATGTCTAAGTGGGAGTAGTTAAAGGAAATCTTGATACGCGAATCTTCGACGTAAAGAAAATTGTACTTGTAAAATTAGAAATAAAATTACAATAATATCCCGTTTAACGATTCTTTATAATACGCTCGATGAGAAACCATAGCGGGAGTAATTTCGCGAGTGGGTGTAATTGGCAGTGGAATGAAGATAATTGAAAATGGAACCGCTGCTCAAGGGCGATTACGCGCAACAATTATCGTTTAAGTAACCCAGTTAAGATAATAAGAGGCAGGAGCGATGCTCCGGTTAAAAAGCTATTCGATTTGAGGCGATCGTTTATCGGTCGATGCTACAAAGCGTAGACGAGCGACGTTCAGATAATTAATACCCTGCTAGATGCCTAACAAAAGAAACGCGGCCGCGTGCTCACGTCGGAATTACGAAATATAATTACGTCTCCGTGAGACTGTAACACTTTTATAACGGCCACGAATGGCGTTAATAAAATATACTTTTACGGCCGCGCACGAACGTTTCTCTATAACGTACTTCATTACATTGATCGTTCCTCTAACAATTCCGCGTAGAACAAACATGATCGAAGGAACGATAACTTTAGCTCGACGCTCGACGAATTCATGGGAAAGATCGACAGTCGATTATAATTGCCTCTGTAATGTATCTTATGTTCAAGTTCAATTCTCATTATATAGAAAATTTTTCTAGCTTCTTAAAGTTGATTATTTGAACTATTTAATTAATTTAAATTATTTATTTATTTAATTTATTTAAATTATTCAAAAAGAATTAATTGTATTATTGCGTTTATTAATTATTATAATAGTATTAATGTAAGCATCTTAATATCAATATATTAATGTATAAGCTTCAGATATAATATATTGAATTTATCAAATGCTCCCTCATCTTCATTACATAAAACAAAAAGTGAGAATAAAACTTCAGTATTCTGTTTACTGAGTAAACTTCAGTAAGCATACTGTATAAGAAAATAAGTATAATACTGTATAATAAGATTTAATAAATGAATCAGCTAATTTATATGCGAAAAAATCAGAACGAGACAGACTTATTCCGTTGGAATTCTGAAAGGAGCTCTATTCACGATTGATTCTATTGACGATACTTGACTCTCTGACATGCCGATTGTTCTTTCACTGACCGCTTGCGTGCAAGTGTCATATACACGCGAAAGCTCGATATTTTAGTGCAAGCCTATCCGAATTAAATACCAGAAGCCCAGCAACTACATGGGGCAAACTAATGGAGCGATTAATTAACGCGCAAATGGCACTAAATTCTGCGACAGCCGTAATTTTCCTTGGTGCGGCGATGTTAACTTAATACAGACGGGGATGCGAGTGGTTTAGAAGTACCGGCCGGTTTCTCTCCGTAACGTATAAGGCTCGCTCTCGAGGCGCGGCGTTAATTTGACGCGGCGTGCCGCGGCGCCCGTTTACCGCAATGAGTTATGTTCTCGGGGGCACGTTTATGCGACTCGTGCAGTTACACGCGCGGCACGGCGCGTCGGGTGCAGGGAACTCGCGTGTGCTTTTCTCCCCCTTTTCCCCGCCGCGCCGCACTCTCGCTCGCCCGTCCGCTTTCCTGTACGCATAGCGAGAGCCCTCGGACTCCCCGCGACATTAAGCCGACCTCGATGGCGATTTTACGGCGTTTTTTGCGATGTCAGGTGCCCCCCTTGGGTGCGCGTATTGTACGCAGGGTTTTACAGCGCGTTTTAGGACGTTATTTGCGTCACGGTGCCTTTGCGGCCGGGGAGCGATATGGGCGGATATCTCCCGCGGAATGTCCGCGTCAAGTCCATGTAAAGGGCGATTACGGGAATTTATCGCTCCTCTTGCGCGTTTTATTCGCTCGCGAATTAAGGGGTACGATGACGTGATATGACAATGAGTCGGATTTAGAAGGGTCGAGTGTGGCGCATTTCCAGATCCTCGACGACGAGAGCGACTGCAAATATGATAAAATATATTTTTTTCTTATAGTCGATTAACAAAAGGATTAATTTATTAGATATCAATTTATTGCGTGAAATATCGCATATTTCTATTTTTGACATAAGGACTAAGATTTATGTTTCCTGGATCTGCATTTACTACTCGCTTTTCACTCATTGATCTACGGTAAAATGTGGCTGCGAATTAATGAACATAAATAACGCCACTAATATTCCATTTCATTCTATTCAACTCCTTTTAGTACCAGCCGTAAAACACACGTCTTCCTGCGTCTCGATCGCGATCACTTTAACGCAACCACAAAAAAGTTCGATCTGTTTCACGCGATGATTGGGTCCGGACGAGAAGAAGCAGGGAACGTGGGTGGGCCTGTTGTCTTCGCGCCCTCTTCTGCCATCCTGATCTCTGACATTCGTCGCGCTCCTCCTCGCGGCAAGTTATGCGAATTTGTTCCACGCCGCGGCGCGGGGGCACTCGAGGATTTTATTACGGGGATCCTTCTCCAATTAAGCGGTCGCTATGGTGATGGTCGTCCGCGAGTGCTCGCTAAGAGCACATTGCGTCCGCTGCGGGTGTACGGACGCGGGGCCGAGATAAAAAAAAGACGAAAGGGGGAACCCTCCCCCTCTCGCTCCTTCGTATCGCGACTCTTGAAAAAGAGGAGAGCGGCAGCGAGGAGCGCGGGGGAGGACTGTAAAGTGGATACCGCGAGATTACAAAACAGGTCGCTACCGGTGTTTCGCCAGCAGCCAGTATTGCTGACTACCGCCTTTGTGCACTTTGTACTACTAATTGCATCGGGAATCTTCTTAAACGTGTATCCATCAGTGTAACCTCCTCCTTTTAGTCACGTCGCGATTTACACGGCGAAAACGTCGGTGAAAACTTCTTAATGCGATCTTTTCTTTTTTTTTTTCTTTTAAGCATATAGAAGAGGTTGAACATATCGTGGAATATATTCGCGAATGCTCTCTCTTTTTCTTTTTCAAGCGAAGCAAGCGACAGTTTTACGCCCGCGTTCGGATCTCTCGGCATTCCTCAAGAGCAAGAAATCTCTCGAATAGCAGGAAAGGTGGCTTCTTCGCGCCGCGGAAACGATAATCCGCGTTCCAAAATCCACTTACAAGAAAGGGATGGGGAGAAGGAGACGCTCTCTTTCCTCGAGAGCGGAGCGGGATCGAGACGAGTGCGGATAAAGAGCTCACTAGCGAGAGGAAAGGAGGAAGAGGAGCGAGAAAGAGAGCCGGCAGGACGGGAATAAGCGGGAGAAGGACGGGACGGATTGTAGGCAGGGCGAAGAGGGAATTAAATTACGTTTTAATTTCGCGGCCATTTCGCAAGCGCGCGTCGCGCGACGCGATACACCAAATATCCGGCGCAATTTACATTTTAAATTGGAGACTTCTTGCGACGGCTCGGGGGGGGGGGGGGTTCCGTTGTCGGCGCCGACACTGACTACAAAAAGCGCCCTGCGGTTGCGAGACTGCGAATTTGTACGAAAAATCGTGGCCCGCGCGATCACGCCGCCCACGGCGTTACAAATACAAGAATATCATTTGTGAAACTATCGCAAACAACCGTTAGTCGAAGGTGAAACTTGCTTTATATCTTTATGCGATTCTTTGGGCTATGGAGCTGAATGAAAGCACAGCTTAAATTCGCAAATACTTGTAGATTTAAAATAGGAAAGCGTATTATTTTTTTTTATATAATTCTTCTTTTGATATTATAATAACGATTAATATAGCGTAAGAAAAGCGTCGTGACATGAAAAGAAATTTCAAATTAAGGCCAGATATAACTTAATTCAAATATTCTTTTTTACATAATAGATACTTAGGACATTTGATATACAGTTTTTACTACGGTTTAAAGTAGTATAAAAAGACTCGCTATTTCATTGCCATTCATTAGATTCGTCTACTTTATATTTTATTACTTTTTATTGCGCACGAATGCACATAATCTGTGAATGATGTTGACAATACAAAAAAAATAAGTAATCTAGTTTTACTTGCTTTTTAAAGATTATTGCAGTTATATATTCTCGCATACAAAAAATTCTAGGTTACCCTAGAACAAAAAGATATTTAAAAAAAAAAGAAACGAGTTGAACATAATTTCTTCCATGTTTAGACGTCAGTAAGGGAGCTCTCTACGCTTTAATCCCTGGTTTCGAGAATTCTCTCGCGGCGGCTGTGTCCAAGCTTCACCGAGACTTGTTTCGCTGCACGGCGCTGCGCCGAAGTCGACATGATAGATCGTTTTCGCTCTTCGACGCCTCTTTTTCCCGCCGAGGAACATCGAATTCTCGAGGACGGCCGAGCCTCGTTTCGATGCCGCGAATAGCCGCCGCGTTCGTCCTCCACCTCCTCCCCAGCCGGTCGACCGTTCCCTGCCCCCTTCGTCGATTATTCTTCCCTGCGGCGCGAGGGCGACGTGTTCTGCATGAATGGGAGTCCTCTGTATACAGCGAAATGAATGGTTCCCCTCATGCAGGCGATACTTCGATATTTACAAGGTATCGAAGCTTGTACTTCATAAACAAAATCTCGAAATCTCCATAAGCGTACCAGCTATCTCCAAGTATCTCCATAAGCGTACCCAGCTATCTACCAGGTATCTCCATACCTTTCAAAATGCTCCCCAAAAATTCTCAGGAACCATAATATCAAGTCTAAGTAAAATTCTGATTAATTACTGTGATAAGAGATTTTTGTGTGACGAAACTCTACTTATAGAATCAATCAAGAAAAGAAGGGGCTTAGAGCCGCGACAAGATGTTAGTGTCTTAACAATTTAATTGAAATGCAATGATTTCGAGTACATATTACATACGTTTCAATCCATTTATTCGGATCATCCTCAGTGTATTACAATATTTAACGAAAGAAGACACATTAAAACGCAATTATCTAACTAAATATGACTAAAGTTCGCATGTTCTTATGTCGTCGTAGAGTCAAATGATAAAAGTGAAAGGAATTATGCGGTCTAAAATTTGTTTGTCTGAAGTCATGGTAAGAGCCAAAAAATACCATGACTTCAGACAAACAAATTTTAGACCGCACAATTCCTTTTATTTTTATCATTTGACTCTACGACGACATAAAAACATGCGAACTTTAGTCATATTTAGTTAGATGATTGCGTTTTAATGTGTCTTCTTTCGTTAAATATTGTAATACACTGAGGATGATCCGAATAAATGGATCGAAACGTATATAATATGTACTCGAAATCATTGCATTTCAATTAAATTGTTAAGACACTAACATCTTGTCACGGCTCTAAGCCCCTTCTTTTCTTGATTGATTTTTTAATCTTTTAAGCCTTTTATTATTGAATCTACTTATAGAATTCTTAATTATCTAGATTAAGATAAGATATATAAATCTTAGTTTTTACTGTTTGTTTTATTTTTATTTCCTCCAATTTTATAAATTAAATTCAATATAGTATATTAACCGTAGTTTATCTATCTTTCTGTTTCTAAAACAGTTCCTTTCTATGATTTATTTCTAAAACAGAGACGAAGGACGAGAGTATTGAACTGTGGTCGAACTTAATTGACTTGAAACGAGTCGGACCGTAGTAGGGTGTCGCCAAGCACACTGGCCGCCGCAGACAACATGTCTGCGAGGTTCTCGAAGGAATCTTGACCAACTCCAACTCCGTCTCGTGGTCGCCAGCGACCGCATACACCCACACAAGTATCCACGTGCGTACGTTTGTGCGTGTGCACCGGCCGTGTGCCGGCGGCGCAGCGGCCAGGAGAAAACGAAGGGCCTGTCGCTTCTGTGGAAGCGCGCGCCGGCCTCGCGGATGCGCGGATAATTGCCGAAAATATGGACGCCGCGCTTGTGTTGCCAAAGTAATTTGCCGGGTTATTATGGGCGCGGGAAACTCGAGTAGCCCCGATGGCGCTGTTCGTGTTTGTTGCCTGCTGCGTTTCGAGGAATATTCGGTAGGATGACAGAGCAACGTATGTAATAGCCCGTGGGATCAGAACATAGAGAGTTACAGCTGTTTTCCAAACTTAGATCCAGTTACACAGGTGTTAATTAGCTTTGCCCTACGGCAAGTAAGTAAATTACAGAGAACTGGCTTTGTCTGTATATGAAATTACGAATTCCTAACATTTTAAATCCGGGGAGCTATTCTAATATATTAAATTGACTTGAAAATTTCTTTCCATTTCTACTTATAATATATAATTAATTGTCTATCTACACAGGAAAGAATCTCTTATGAATTGAGAAATAAATTCAACCCTTAGATGAAAATATCAAAGTGGAATATTAAAATAGATTTCTAATTTTTGAGACATTCTTCAAATATCGAATTTGGAAACATAGAAAAATATGTCAAAATAGATTGATCATTTTTCAAGCTTTTGCACTATGCATTTAATAAACAATTACATTTGACATTTTTCTGTCAAAAAATCAAACATCGAGACGACATCGAAACGAATTCGAGTATTCAAGTTATACCGCAAGAAGCAAGTCTGCATCTCGCGCCTTTTAGCTGTCGGAAACGTAGGGACGCGGACGTTAAAGCACGAGGTCACCAGTTGCGTCAAGACGGAAATGCGATTGAAGGCGGTCCTCACGCATACTCGGGCGCGTACACGTACGCGAAATACGACTGCCGAGATTTACTGGATCTCGTTCTCGTTGAAAACGCATAACCGCGCGACGTGCACGCGATGCGCAACTCTCTGGTCCCTTTCGTCTCAGCTTCTGATCTGAATCATGACGTTGGTTTCATCTCACGAATAGACGCGCAAGAAGAGAGATCGGATTTCTCGGAGTGTGTTCTAGACGGAAGACAGTCGCCATATACGCAAAGATCGAACTTTACCGTAATAAATTACGTGCGATTCTTGTAAAAAAAAGTTAATTCTATTTAAAAAGTAAAAGCATAAAAAACGTATAAATAAATCTACCGACGCACGTAAACTTATCTGCAATCAATTACATATTATAAAACAGAAAGCTTCGACTATGATCTCTTTGCTGTTATATTATTATGTTGTTTTCCGGAAACAATCTTAATGCAGTCTATGTGTAAAAAATGCATCAGACGCACGTTATATTAAAATACACCATTAAAGCTGCGGTTGACAATGTAGAAGTCTCCACGTGGGCCGTCTCGAGGGGATTGACGATTAGAGCGGCCGAGGTGATAAATAAGGACCGTTTAAACTCCGCTGTAGGTAGAGACGAATTCCAATAAACTATTCTACTCTCTGGCGTCCTCAAACGAATGAAAGAAATGTTATGTGCATGAATATACGACAGTGGGATTCGTTTGCAAACGAATGCACCACTGTGTTTCTTTTATTGCAAATTTCTTTTTATGCAAACATGAACTACACGTGCGCTTTGAGCAAAGTGTTGTATAAATATTTGATGTATCGCGCGAAATCTGAGAAGAAAGAAATAACATAAATATGTCAAGCAATAATATCTGAGTTTTAGCGATTCGCCATTTAAAAAACAACGGAAATAATTAATGTAATGTTTTTCTTCTCACGATAAGAAAGATTAATAGTTATAAATCGTAAATACAAATTATAAAATTAATTTAAAATAAAAAACATAAATGCGTGTGTATATTAATAAAAATCACAGAAACAGTAACATTCCTCTGTGGAACTTTAAATTACTTTCTTGATGTTACCACTAATTATCAGCAATCAGATAGAAGTAAACCAAATAGACTGCAACTACATTCATATTTTAATTATAGTATAATTATTTTTCTGCAATTAAAATAATATAAGCAATAACGAAACATTTCAATTTATTGCTTCTCAAAAAATTTCATTTAATATTATTAATATAATAAAATTCTCTCAATCCTGAATGGATATTTTGTAGCTTTACTGGTGGTTCGCAAGAAGACTTAATTAATTTGATTATTATCGCATATTTGTTGCATGAAATTTTGGCGATTCGCCGAACTTTAACAACTTGCTGAGATATCACGAGAAAAAAAATTATAATGAACTTAGATGAATGGGAATAGTTGCACACGACAATGTTGAAAATACAAAATTACGGATACACGCGTAAATCAAATCCTTGAGAACAGAGAACAACGTAACGAACCGTATTCGCGCATGCCGCACAGACTCCGTCATTATGCTCCAGAACCGCCTGATCATCGGAGCTCTAACGTATCCTAACGGTATCGCAAATTAGCCGCGTGTTATAGGCGAGCGCGCGCATAATTGCGGTTTCGAGCACAATGTATTGTATTTTTTGCTACTCTGACATAAATCCGATTTATTATCCGGGTTATCCAAGACACTTCCTGAATTCTGCCAAGAATCGAGCGCTTCCATTTGCGGAGAGAAAGCGTCGTCTAAAAGCTCGGAAAAGAAAGCGTGTCTTTTATGTATCGTAACAATATATATTGCATAGTTTCAGATATATCGTCTTTATCAATCAACTTTGCACGCTCGTAAATGAGCTATCTCACGCCCCGATGTCATCCATTTATTTCAAGACACAACCTCGAGACAGCGACATTATGTTTACTAAAAAGTGCTTTAGACGGGGTATCTCGGACGATATTGGGTCGCGAGATAACTCGTTTACGACTGTTAGAGGGTTAATTAAACCGCAAAACAAGAGGAATATTTAAATTTTTATGTCACTTTGTAAAAATTGTTATACGTATAATCAGCACTTTGAAATTAGAATAAA
>NJRL01000311.1:16848-39417 GCA_003063815.1 Aphaenogaster rudis | reverse complement strand
ATTTGCCCATTTTTATACTTTTATTCTAATTTCGAGAGTCCATATATATTTTAATTTAATTCACTTTTAAATTATTTTATATGTATAAAACAATATTTATTAAATTAAGGGCTATATATATTTCCAGGAAACTAAAAAAGTAACGGATATGTAAAACGATTTTCCGAACGTTAATTGGTTTCAGAAATATCTTTTTGTTTTCCATGTCGGAAGCGATTTTCTTCGTAATTAAACGGACGATGGTGAATTTCAGTAGTGTGAATGCGTACAATGCGTACGCACGCACGTATAAATAAATTCGCAAGCTGCCACACGGTCTATCCGTGCGTTCGTGCGCGAACGCACTCTCGACATTCCGAATTACCACCTACCTTATACATTGTCGTTGCGTAACTGTTGTTGCGGTTATTGCGCACAACTGTCGTGAATCTCGAGAATGCACGCGCGAAACGTTCGCGTTTACGCCAAGTATCGGTTTCAAATTAAACAGCTCCGCCTCTATGGGATCGGGCGTGTGTTAGTTATCTCGTGGAATTTTTGCCGGAATACGAATGGTATAATAAACGGGCCCCGAGCAAAGTAGTAGTTTGGTAGTTTTAAAAGTCGCTTTAAATTTAGACTTACGTAAGATTAGTGCTGAGAGAGTTAATTGTGCGTTAAGATATACGAGTTTCGTGTAGGTATGCACAATGTCGTATCGAATTTGCACGAAATGCACGAAAAGGTCGATGATACGTTAAGATATCTTAAGTTATGACATATCAGGAATTAAGAAAGCAGCAAAATACCACCTTTCATAAATCCGCTTCATTCAAACAAAATAGTTTTGTTAAAAAACTATGGGAATATATGTTATAACAATCATTATAGCGACTTTCTCCTTTTCCTATCTCTGACGTTGTAATTCAAGATAATATCTGTCGGAATCACCGCCGACACTTAGGAATTTAAATGATGAAGTTTATGATCATTATCAATCATTATTTCAGCCTGTATAAAATCTTATTTTATTTTTCCCTTGCTGAAATATCGCGTTTCTGATGCGCGCTGGATCGATTCCGTAAAGATTTTTTGTGAATTGTGTGTTTTCTGCAAAGAAGTAATACTTATATAAAATAGTTATATATTGTAAAGAATAGAGAAAATATCGTCTCATAGGTTTAAAAAGATCGAAAGATAGAGATGAAGATAGAATAGATAGATAGATAGATAGATAGATAGATAGATAGATAGATAGATAGATATATTGTATGAATAAATATTGTATTTTACAATTATCACGATTTTATATTTGTTTCTACTTGCTTTTTTATCATTTACTCAAGGTGTATTTTATTTCTACCTTTGACTCAAACATTTCTACATTGAATATAATCTTGATACGTTTGAAATTCTCACTTTTGGATCATCGGGGCGGGTCTTAAATCTCGAAATATATCGAATCAATGTTGGATTCTTTCTTTAGCATTGCTTAAGAAACCCTCTAATAAGAGTCACGAAATAACATCAAAGTGAGGTCGGTAACGCTATTTCGTGACTCTTATTAGAGGGTCTTTAGCATTGCTTATATGGTAAAAGTGGGGATGGCTCCATATTTCTATAGTCAAAGCCTCGGCGAGATCCGGCCGCACCTCGCGCCGAGATGATCGGGCCGTGCACTCGAGATCGCAGCAGCCGAGGCGAGCGAGGCTCGCAAGTATCACCGCGTGTGCTGTTACGCGCGCGCGGGGATACGTATAAATAAATCCGCGAGCTGCCACGCGGTCTGCCGTGAAGCGCGGCGCGGCGTCTCGGCGAGTGCACGGGTGCGCGCATTCGTCGCTGTCGCCGTCGCCGTGCTGTCCATCCGTTCGCGCGAGCCGGCCTCTCGTCTCGCCTCGTCTCACCACGCCACGCGTGGACCCGGTGGACGCATTTTCCTCGCCGCACAGGTGCTTCCGCGATCTCCGGGTATTCTCGTTCAGACGCGGGCCGCTCTCCCGTTCGCGCGCGCGCGCGCTTGGATTTCGCGACGCTTTTCTGAGGGTAACGATGAGTAGTGATGTTATTTCACGTGGGAAAATATACGCGTGTTAATTTCTAAGTAAATTTCGATATTTATGCATGAGAGAGGATACGATATTTTTATGTGCGTATAATACACGAGCACGAAACGAAATGTCGTAACGTGGCTAAACGACGTTGAAAAAGACGGTAATAAGCAGATTGATGTACGAGCATCAATGACGGTAGTAATTTATTTAGATCTATTGTAGATAGATTTGTTATACATATTATTATTTTATTGTAAACTATATTTAAAAAATTGGTTTGATAATCCCTCTTGCTTAAAGAAATATTCTTTTGATAATTATTTTGAATTAGATCGATTAAATTAAGAAAGCTAAGACTGGAAAGGTAAGCGTTAAAAAGTGAAAAATCAATATTAAAAATTAAAAATCGTAAAAATTGAGTTTATTTACAAACGAAATTACAAGCGAAGTGATCGTATTTTAAATAAATGTAAATCATGATGGAAAGAATCGCAGTATATTAAGCACATAACGGATATAAAATGTTTGAGGATAGATTTTTTAAAACTTTTTAAATTACTTTTCTACTCCAAACCAGTTCTAAAGATTTCAGTAAACAAACTCCGTTCCCTCCGCACTCAATAAAAAGAAAAGAGGAAAGAAACCGTGGAGAGAAAGGAATAATTGAACTTTGTAGAAAAGTTCCGCTAGTCTCAATGCATCCTTAATAATTGCACAAGTATGAATTTTTGGGATTAAATATAAACAGTTCTCATCTCTCTCATACATACATGTAGGAAGCAACATTAGCATTTGATTTTGTTGTCGCTCGTTGTAACTCTCGATTTTGTTATCGCGAATTTTGTTATCGCGAAAATTCTCCGCCTGGCAGAAAGCGATCTAACTTTGGACTTAACGCGCCAAACTGTCTCGTTTCCAGCCGGACCTTTGCCAACATCAGCAGCAACAACAACAACAACAATAACGAGCCTTTCTGCGGTCGGTCAAGAGAGAAAAGAGGGGCCTCTCTCTTCGGTCGTCCCGAAATAAACTGCGACCGCATACTCGCGTTCGTTCGCGACCGCGCCTGCTCGCTCATTCGCTTGCTCGCTCACTAGCTCGATTTATTCTCTCGCTCTTTATCGCGGAATCTTGCCTCCCTCCCTTCTTTCCTTTATTTTTGCACACCTCAACCCTCCCGCTCGGCAGACATTTTAGCGGCATGCAAACGGTACAAAACCAGCCTATGCGCCGCTCGGACGTTGGTATTTTATTGTCACGCAAATTAATGACCGGTAGGAGAAAACATTTCGTAAAACAGGGGTTTCTCTCAGACTGTTCTGCATATTACAGTTCCGCATACAAAAATTTGACGATACGATCAGTTCCCTGAAAACGATAAACGGTGATTAGTTTGGCTGAGATAGAGAAATCGTCCTTTGATTTGCCTTCAAGGAATTGTATGTAGCATCGAACGTTCCTCGCGGAACCAGAGTTGAGCCAGGGGTCAGAGAGCCGGCAAAACGAGCAGTCAGCTAGGGGAAGCGAAGTGTGACTTGGTTAAAGAGAAAGCGGAAGCCGTGTAGTGAAAATTTATTCTTTTCATTTGCTTGTACGAAACTCCACGCGCGTCGACTCCATTGTTCGCTCGTACAAAACTGAGAGACTGTCGCGGACGAACGCAGACGACTTCATGAAATCGTAAAATGAATTATTACAGCCCCGGGAGTTACTCCCATGTGAGCCTTACAGACTTGTATAATGAGATAATCGTGCTTCTGGAAAGAGATTTATGACCGCGCACATTGTGTAAGAGTTATTTTCTTTTAATTAGTATTAGTGTGCTCCGAGTAAGGATTATAACAGCCGACTCTAATAATCGCCCATGTTACACGGCACTCTATCCGTTGTCATAAGACAAAGCGGGAGGAACACTAGAGAATGAGTCCAGAATATAAATATATCAAAATAATCTATGCAAATGTAAAGTATATTGAGTTTATAGATCGGTCCTGAATATTTTTACATATAACTAGACGTGGGCTTCTTTACATAATCCTAAGATATCGCTTATTTAATCCAAAAACTTCAGGATAAACATAAAGTTTCTTCGCGATTCTAAGAAGCAAACGTCACAATATTTTCGTGGTGATTCAATGTCCGAGTTGGTACTCCTCAGAAATCATAGTTTACGACTTTTCTCGACCACGAAAAATCCCATGCAGACGAGATGAGAATTTCGTATCGATCGTATCGATGTGAACCATCTCGCATGCCGGTCAATTTCCGTCGTGATTTCGCAAGGCCGAAAACGAGAAAAATATCCGCGACGAACGCGTTCGCGAAACCAGTCGCAGGATCGACGAGGTCGCCGGTGCCTTTGGCCAGGATACCCTTAAATGGCCCCGCCGTTGGCATCGCCTTTTAGAATCCGTCCGGCAGAACTCGTCTCGTCGTTGGCTTTTCTCTTAGGTGCCTTTGCTACGTTCCGCGTTCACTGGTTCCTTTTCTAGCTCTTCGTGTTCCTCGTAAAGTCACTTTTCGCCATCCAAACTAAATTTTTGTTAAAGTTCACAATAGAGAAACACTTTATCGATTAATTTAATTAAATGGCAACCTTTTTTTCGTTTCGCCGATCAGAAAAAGAATAATACTACCTTTTCGTTTTTACTCAAATTAATATTATATAATATTACTCGTCGTTTTATAATTAGTGGATTATAATATTTAATTATCGGTTAAATGAGCAATTGAAGCTGATGAGCCGATTTACGGCCTGCAAAATTAAACAGACGGTAGGGACAAGCCGGCCAGCAAGGGTAAATTAATTATCCGAGAATTAATAGGTTAGGACAGCAATTCTATCAAACGTACGATGAGCTACTCATTACGAGTGTCCACTCGCATTGATGTCCATGCCAACGCATTAAATTAAAGACGTCTATAAATATGTCAGCGCACGATGTCTGCGTTCCCTGTGTTTGTGCTTCGTTGCTGTTTCATTTTCCCTCTTGACACTCCAATCTCGGTGCTTCGTTGCGCGAAATACAAATTCATCTCGAAGTCAGAAGCGTCTCGGAAGGCGATGTCAGAGGAAGCTTGACGGGATTTACGCACTATCATATTTTCCACCGCGTCCGATCAAATCTCTCCACCGGGTGGAGTCCCATCTCCTTCTCTCTCCCTCTCTCGCCGTAAAAACGCGAGCACTCCGTAAATCCCCGGCGCTTCGTCGTATTGTTTGTCGAGATTCTCTCATCCAATTTTCTTGTTCTCTCTTTCCACCTCTCCCCTTTTCGGAAATATCGTTTCCTTCCGTCTATCTTTTTTGCGTAGTCTCTCCCTCTTTCTCTCTCTCTGTCTCTATCTGTCTACCATTCGCGACTGTCCCTCCGGCTGCAATCTCGGACAATCTCAGCGAATAAACTTGCTCCGCTGTCTCCCTACCTACATACCGTCTCCTTCTTTCACGTACCCGGTGTCCCGTTCCACAAAGATTGCAACGTCGAAATTAACTGGCGGACCAGGTGGCCCGTAATGGAGTCGAGAGGAATTAGAGCCGGGCCGGACGCGGTGCGCTTGCCACGTTATTATCGGGCATCTCCGTGCCGTTTGCAATGACTGCGATTCCGCCGCGGAAACGCGTCGCAGAATTGCACACCGGAGAACGCCCGGCGGGGGCAATTATTATGGACGCACCTTCCCCGCGCGTTATCCGCCTCCCGCCGTTGATTATTCTCGGCGGCCGAGATCTGCCTAAGATAGCGCCTAAATGGCTCGTAACCTCCGAATCAAACGGGATCAATGACTGTTGCGCCGGTATAGTCGGCGAAATTGCAGCTGCGCGTCCAGTATCTTCGGATACACAACTTGTTAACACAAGTCGTTATTACTTCCTTTTTTCTTTTCTACTCGCTTTACAGCATTTTCTTTGACGTCTTTTTGTTATAATGAAAAAACGAAGAAACAATTCGTAACGAAAAACTTTAGAAACATTGTTTTTAGGTTTTATATTATTTATTTATTTCTTTAAGTTCCTGACTATTATATATCTGTTTTATGTTTTTTAAATACATTGAAACCTGGTACTTATAAAGTAAATGACAAATAATGAATTTTTTAATTGATTACAGTATGTTTCAATTAACTTTTCAATTATACTTTAAAGATGATTTTGACCTTTCCCGAATGGTATACCCGTGCTTTTGACGCTATTTTACAGATTTTCCACGCTTAACCGTAATAAATCAATCGATCCTCTGCACAAGTTCGAGTACAATTTTGTCACTGCGTGCGACGGAGAACCTTTGAGCTTTCCCAAACTTGTGGACCATCCGTTTTATACCCTTCTCGTCTTTCATCCCGTGAAATATATCCTTAACTCGCGATTTCGAGAGACGCAATCTCACGATTTCCTGCAGCTTCGGATTGCGGATATGCGCACGCATGTATAGGCACACGCGACGTATGTACATTCTCGCCATACATTCTCGCGACCATATATGACGTGGCGCGCACGATAGATAAGGAGATACCGGTCTAATCTTTGGAAATCACGGCGGTTCGTAAACATCCGTCGATCACCGCGTGGGAGTGAACGAATTTGAGGACGACGCCCCTACAAGGGGCGCAGCTCTCTTTAGACGCAGCTCGCTTATCTAAATGGACAAAGGCGATTATCGGATCTTGGCCCGTTGTCTTCGTCGCGGCTCACCTGGCTCACACGTAGCAATTCCCGATATTTTCTATCGAGACACGCGATGCGCTATCTTTCACACGGGTGCGTAATCGATTCTCGTAGCGAGCCAGACCGACCGCGGAAACGTAGCGCGTTGCAGCCCGCGGCTACGTGAACGGAAAACTCTGAAACGGAAAACACGTCTTCACGTGGTTGGTGTGCTGGATCGACTTTGGTCGTCAAAGAGCTTTAACTTTATCGAGAGAACGCCGATAGGCGTGGGAGCTCCGAGAGTTTCTTGCACCGTTGCTGGCGGATCTTCAACTTTTCAGGCTCTCGTACGTACCGCGCGCCTAGTGCTATACGTAGCCGTTTGATTTCTCATTTTACTTTGGCACGAAACACGCTACAGATTCGCGCTAAACAAATAAAACGCAGAATCGAATCAGCGCACTTAGCGGCAAACGTGGCGTTAAATAGGGATGAGACATGGGATCGCGGTGGGTCCGTATTTATAGTCGCGTTTCTCTGCTGACGAACCCAGCTAAAACTCGTTCTTTGAGACGTGACACAGTTCAATAGATGAATTCTGAAGGTCTACTTGACATTCGTGACATATTCGTCACGTTTGCAGTCAAACGATTTGTGATTCAAATGAGGGACGTTTAGACGCGATTTGTGCTCTTCGCGGTTCAACAATCGATTTTTTAGAAATGATAACATGAATAAGAACGCTTTAATTTTCTTTTCATTTGTCAATATAATATATGTAATACGTATGCATTTTTTCAAATTTTAGTGAAATTGATAAGTTGTTATTACGATTATTTTCTCATAAAAGAAAATATTGAAAAAAGGAAGATAAAGTTACTGTTAAAATTATAGAAATGTTGAAATTAAAACAGAAGTTTTAAGAAATTGCTTTCATTTATTACACGTGGAATGAATAAAAGTGTATTCCTACTTACATTACCATTTTTCTCGGAGAATTTTATGCGCAGTAAAATAATAAACTTGTCGTAATTTACTTAAAAACACATAATGCTTTCCACGGTACGAAGGAAAATGAGCACAACGTGCAAATTTATTTCCAGAAAAGCTTCTTTCGCCATAAAACATGTTTGCTCAAGCACGTGCAACCGCGAAATTGCAAAACTATTCTGTCAAACACCAAGATGTTTTCTATGCTTTTCGCGTAACAAGTATCACTTTTAGTTTTAAGTATCAACAAATGTGGACAAATGAGCAAGTGTGAACAAATGACGTTAAGATGAAACATTATCTGTTTTTTAAAAGCTTTGAACGATACATTATATCGTAATAGAACCCCTGACTTTATAGCATCCGGGCTAAGGAAGATTCGCCGTCGTTGCTCTGATATTTTAAAACGCGACGTAACAAATATCCTCTCGTATCGGTGTATACATACATTAATATACCGTTTTTATGTTTGCAATAAAATTGCTAACGTAAGCTTGCGGGTTTCTCTCAGCAGGCCTTTCACCGCGCATAAATCAATCACTTGCCGCGTCGTTATCCCAGTAGTTCGGATCTCGCGGCTGGCGAGTAAAGTTTGCAGCGTATCTTGATAATCATACATCATAAAGCGTGCCTGGATTTATCTTCGGTCTGCTCGGACGGTCTCCGAGTTATTTAGAAGTGATTTCAATACCGCCGAGTTGTCTGAAACGAGTTGTATCGTATCGCCATGCGGCCAAATCGATCTCGCCGAACCGCGCCATCTAAAAAGGAAGAATGAATCGCTGTAAAAGAGCTATCCGATTCGAATTGATTCTAATAAATTATCTTCTATCAATTAAGAGCTAATCGAAGCTTCCTATCTCCGCCTTCGATCGCGTTGCACAACAAGAAGCAAAACGAATTGCCGTCTATAAGAAATATGTCGATGCTTTTCTGCCTCTACGCCGACTTAGCGTTAATTAGATTTTATCAATTAAATGTTAAATGATTGTATCATTATTTTCTATCCCGATATCCACCACAATATAAACTTGTAAAAGTGCAAAGATTATGTCTTTGCCATTACTGCAGATTGCAGACATATAAATATACAGAAATCTTCTACAATTTTTTTGTTTGATAATATAATTTAAAAGATGCAATAATTTAAATGTTATTAGTTAATATCAAACCTCACGTTCATTTGAAAATCTAATCGCTAATATTTAATTAAGAAATCAAATGATATAATTGACTCTCGATATAAGGTCAAATAACGAAGCATAAAACGGCAATTAAGAGTCAAGCGCTGGCGACAGTGCGCAATAGATAAAATATAATGTTCTTTAATAAAAAATCATGATATAACAATAAAACCGATGTTCTTTAATAAAAAATTTGTCAAGTTACAGTCAAAATTAAAATGCATGAAATGAAGAGAAAATAAGATGATGTCACGACTAGCGACAAAGACCAATTAAACTGATAATTCAAAAAGATTCATTAGTAGAACATATACAGAGAAGGACAGTATAAATATTTATAATTTGTTTAAAATAGAAGCGTAAGCATGTAAATAATTAGTATCGGACTAGAGATTGAGACCAGAATTTAATTAAGAATTCAGATATATCACACGCATCAATTTATAAACAGTTGTCCTATTGTTACATATAATAAAAATATTGCAAACAATTCCGAAGTATCGTAAGTTCCATTTTGCGCTGTGCATACCTACGGTAACACGTATACGGAATTGCACCTTGCACGTAAAGGGTTAACACCTCCTACCCGCTTCCTCGAGAATCGGATCGCGCCGCTCGCGTGGATCGACCGGCCTCGGCGGATTCGCGTAATTGGATCTCGATCCACGTAATGCCTGGAATCGCCTCGAGGAGGTGGGGCGAGATGCTGGAGGATTTTTTGGTGCCTCTATCTGGACCGTCGCGCGATAATCGCTATTCGGTGCGAGGCGAACGCAGAGTTCGATCACAGCCGGGAAAGTATTGCCGATCTCCCTGTGGTAGCGATGGGATTAAGCGGAAAGCAAATCGATATTTTAAAAGTGGCAACCGCTTTTTAAATGCAGAAATTCTAATTCTTTTTACCTGTCTCTATCTATTAAGAGCTTTGTAAATTTATCTTCTTGAATAAAAATCTATATGTTTTTTATATAAATATGTAAAAATTTATTATATCGCGCTTGTTTATAAATTTATATCTTATAAATATTAATGATTATAAACAGTAATATAAATATTTTAGCAGTTAATGTGTGTTTTCTTTAAAGATGTAGTAATAAAGCAATACTAATGCTCGAGAAGTATTTTAATAAGATCTCAAATTGACGTCGGAATCTTGTGGAAGCATCTAAGGTACAGAATTAAGATTCCGAGTTGTGGGACGGCCTGTACCATCTCGGTCAATAGAATGCCGGCGATCGTTTTTCTACGACGCGGGGATCAAGGCGCGCGCCCGTATACGTGAGGTTGTTTCGCGATCGAGTACGTGACGCGGTCGAAGTTTCGTCCGCCGTCTTGCGAATCTCGGGAAGAAGGTGCCGGCGCATATCGAGCTATTAGCACAGCGGGTAGCTCGTGGCCGCTATCACCTTCGCACTTTACCGCCAAGTAACGCCCAAGTTTTTCTCGCCAGCGACGAATTAACTCGCGAACGTTTGCGCTCGGATAAAAAGTTATGTCCTTGCACGGTGATCGTACGAAGCGGTGCCTTACAACTTTATCTAGTGTCATTTTTGATCCTAAAATGCAAGAGGCTTATGATAGTAAGACGATATCGTTTATTGAGTTCTGAGATAGTCTCTCTTTCTCTCTCTTTCTTTCTTTTTTTCTTTCTCCTTTTTCTCTTTCTCCAGGTTATTTAAGATTATAAGCTTGCGGGAGATCGATACGTAGTGTCGGATCTTGGGTACCTCGCCTGAGAATATTCTATACCATCGCTGGTTCTGGATTATGAAGAAGAATGTTTCCTGATGAGTCGATTGACCGAGGTGAGCGGCAATTAAAAAGGACCGCCGGGCAGGTCGAAATCTAACGCGACTCGACCGTATTAATCACACGCGCCACCTAATTCTCGACGTCGATATCAATCTTCGGCGAAACAGTTTCTCTCACGTTGTTGTTCTCCTTGTTCGCGCGCTGGACCGTAGATTGATGGCTACCGAATTCGGGCTTCGGTCGGTAGGCAGGCTCTATCGTCGTTTCTACACGGTGTCGTAAACGTCTTTCGCGAGAGAGGCGGAGATGAATGATCGCGAAGATTAGTGGTCCACTTGGGAGGGACATTGCTTCCGCACGAGTCTTTATCGGTCTATTTTTCTCCGTTCGCTTTAAGCTCGCCCGAGATTTTCGGTACCGCGCGATAGCGGATTTAATACGCGGACATGAGATATGGCTCGAACATTGTGTCGACTTTGCATAATATGATGACGTTAATATATGATTATTAACGAAAGTTAAGAATGCATAATGCTGGTTACCGTCATACTATATTTTACTTGAGAATATCAAATGTGATTACAAGTATTAACTGAGTTAACGTGATTGTAAAGGCAGGCTAAACTTGAAAGAATATTGATGCACATACTGTTATTTCAATAAAAAAACACATTTCAACAAGCAGTGAAAATAAATGTTATACGTATACAATCGTAACAATTTTTTTCTTTTTAAAACATTTTATGTTATTGGATGATAAGAAATAAATATATTTCTTTCTTATATATATATATATATATATATATACAGGGTGTCCCGCAATAGGATGTACGTAGCTTAAGTATGTGTTCCTGACGTTCTTTTAAGCCGCAAAGTTCCAATAAACATGTAGCCTAAAATGAATCGTTACAAAGTTATTCCCATTTGAATATATACGTATGTACATTCGTACGTTCAAGCATCATAAACATAAAAGAGGGCTTTGAAAATAAATGCCATATAAAGTCGTTGGTGTATTCGGTAAAGTCGGACCAGAGATGATTTGCTGAATCGAATAATTCATGCTTCCAATATCATCAAAAACGATCCCAATATTATATGAGTTCCATCACCTCGATTTCACGAAGGGCCGAGAATGTGCCTAGCTAATCGAGGAAGTCATTTTGAAAATGACATGTAACTGCGACATTTAATTTTATGAAACTTTAATGTGCTTATTTAATAAAATTTTTGACTCACTTATTGTTAGTGTTATTTTTCGCACATAAGTGCCAATAACTTTATAACGATTGATTTTAAGCTACATGTTTATTGGAACTTTTCGGCTTAAAAGAATGTCAGGAACACATATTTAAGTTATGTACATCCTATTGCGGGACACCCTGTATATATAATTGTGTTACATAGAAAATAATAATAAAAATGAATAATATATTATATAATATGGTAATAGAATTTTCATATCTTATGGAAAAATGTAAAGGGGATTAAAACTTTTAAAAAATTTGTATTAGATTATTCTGTTCCGCGATAGTCATTGCAATTTTTAAAGTTTGTACAAAGTTTAATATCTTTAATGATACGAGTTGCGTTTCAAAGAAGAACTCTAGCCATGGAGAAAAAGTCCATTTGACCGCATTGGCTTTTGAAGCAATGACGCGGCCGTTTTATTCGGTGAACGAAGCTCGTATGGGATCGAAAGCAAACAGCATAGAAGGAAAATGGTAAGGAAAAGAAATGACTACACCGAATAACTTGGTGTATGCGGAAAGTCCTCGGTCCAACAAGTTCTTATGCCAAAGTATTACTGCTCTTGAGCAAGAGATGTTATTTCTGCAACCAAAGTCTTTCTATGTCTTTTATGTAAGAAGTGAATCTTCAAATCTTCTTAATATAACAACTTCTAAGTTTCCGAATATTTAAGTCATCCATTTCGGATACTTAACTAATTTATTTTAGTAAAACTGCGGAGAAACATGTGTATATCTCCCTCTTGAAAAAAATAAATTCGTTTCGAGATAGGCAGGCAAGATCTCGGCGATCAATAAGCGGCTTAAGGATCCGAAGCGAATAACCACTCGCGCGTGGATCTCCTCCGAAGTTTGAAGACGCGATCAATTGAACTCACGGATTTGGAGGAAAAAAATGGGCGATCTTTTTTCATCCGGTAAACCGGGCTCGTACGCGGGGATCACGCATGGAGGGTATGGAGAGACGGAGGACAAGAAAGAGGGGCACCGTCGGGTAACTAGGAAACTTCGAAACTCCGCACCCCAGCACCGAGAGATCTCTTACTTACAGCTTTACGTTTTCTGGCCGACGAAAAATAACTTTTAGCGTGGAAGGAACGTCGCGGGAGGAAAGACAAACCATCCGGCGGAAACAGAATGGGTATCGGGGAGGGATCCTTCACGGGGGCTCCGTCGCTCTCGGGACTCGCGCCAAGGAGTTTCGAGTTTCGCAAAGTCGTAGCTCGTTTCGACCCCGGAGTTCGGAAGGAAGGAAGGGACGTGAGAAGTTTCGGCGGATCGGTACGCCGTTCTGCTTCCACGCCGGCGAAACAAGGGACACCTTCTTGCGCGTCGCAAGAAAATAATTGGATAAACAGCGGACTGAGTTATCGACGATATGAAATATTTCACGATCGTCCGGGAAAGAGAAGAACTATATCCCAAGTAAAGTTACAATGTAGTGACATGAAAGTTTTTTTGGGAGAGAGGGATGGCCGCCTCTCACTCGTACTAATATGAAATTACGATTTTATGTTTTTTTTACATTCTTAAATATATATTATAGTTATGTATATTTTAGATAACATTAAATAAATTTTTAAAAATCTTTGAAAACAAATATTCGCCAAAGCAAGTTGCTAGACTACTTAATAATTAAGTTAATACTTAAATAAGACGATAATTTGAAAATTAGTTGTTTTGCTGCTCAATTTTCTCTAAGGAGAAAATATAAAAAAAGAGAAAGTTTTTTTGCAATAAATGAATATTAGATCTATTGATCTCTGCTGAACATACTTTCTCTTTGCGGAGCTACATATTTATATACTGATACAGAAAAGAACAGAAAAATCTTGTTCAGGAATCCGAGATTGTAAATGGCTGATAATCGATTCATTCTCATAACTTATATCTAAGCGGCTATAAATAAGAGGAAAAATGATTGGGCGCAAAAAATAGAAACCGCAACGCGCGGTTTTGCGAGTCGCGCGAGGCTGCCGTTGGATTAATGCGCTATACTATAATTTGCAGTAGGTCTTTGCAAAGTCTGGTTAAGCAGCACTTCACTTTGCAAATCATTCGTACGTGCCGCGATTAGCCGCGATAATCGGACATTATTGAAGGTTCGACGGAAAATTAGGTGTCAGAGATGAAGGAGTGCCGTTATATACACGCGCAACGTGTCGACGATCGAAAAATGCACTTTCTCCTGCGCCGGTGGAGATAGGTGTTGGTTGGTAATTAGGGTATTTTGCAATTCTCTCAGTTTCATCTCATGCGGCGCGTCGCGCTTCGCGCAAAAGATGAAAATGATGTAAGTGATACAGGTGCGGTATTAAAACGAACCGCCTGGTGCATCGTGCTGTAATATAGTGAGGTATCACGTGCGCTTTGCATATTACATGGCTCCGACAAAAATTACGCCCGCGACGAATGGATATTTCGCTGCTGTGTGTGCATACACTTTGCTTTACATTCGTACGTCGTCCTGCATCACATATTGTAACGTTACGAATTTATGCGTACAGCTTTATAACTTTGCGAAACTTGAAAAAAATTTACGTTTGTTGTCCAATAAATACTACACATTTTCTAAGAAGATCATAACAGATAGAATTAAAAAATATACATATATATCATTACAAGTGCGGAAATTGCATTGTAACATCTCTTCCTTCATTATCTTACACATTGAATATGCATTGAATAAAAACAAGCGTGCATCGTAATAAGGTTGTATAACGCCGTTCACGTTTATATTCTCCCCCCTACGGACGCGAACAAATTTTATTCAAGGAATTTCCCAATCACCCCAATCGGATATTACGGGACGGGCCAATTTGCGCGGAGCCAGATTCCCGCGGATCGTAATTCCGCTGATATACAAATTCTCACGAGCGATCGCGTCGCCGAGATACGCCGCGCACGGGGAGAGAGCGTTTCCATTACCCGAAAGAACGTGCGAGCGAAGAATTAAACGCCGCTTAATCGTCCGTGAAGCCGAGATTAAGTGCCCTGACAAAGGGCGTCGATTCACGTCATTACGTGGCGGGTGCGGGCGGGTGGGGCAGCCAAATTTGGTCGATCCCTCGGTCCTCTCGCGACGGGATTCGAATATGGGAGAAGGTACCCTCCTTCGAGAGCGACCCGCACGACCTTCGGCCATTTCTTATCTTTACACGTGGACGCACGTGGAAGTTCGCCGTGGGTGTCCAATAAATTGGTCGAGTGGGCGGTGGCGGCATTGTCTCGAACAGATTGACCGCTTAATCACGCACCCGCAGAAGAATAATTCAAGATGGTAGGTAGGTGACTCGATAGGTACGTAGGTAGGTCGTTTTTCCTACTAAGAGCCGAAGGATCAAGGCAGGATTAATCGGCTACACTTCGTCGTCGCTTATCTAATGGAATCGACACCTTCCCTTCTTTCTTTTCCTCTCAAGTCCCTCAGCATTCCGACGATAATAAATCCGCTATGCTTCATGTAGAGCGCGCCTGATAATCAGGAGCAAAGAATGGATATAAAGCTGATCTCGAGAAAAATGTAATTGCACGTCACTCTTTTGCGTCAACAAATATCTTTTGTCAAATCCTTAGAATTCTATTAAAATAGATGTCATTTGAAATGAGATGCAACATAAAATCCTTTCATTTATTTGGTATTCTATTCTTGACTCCACTTTCACTGTTTGGCTCTTTTCGAACGACCGGAGATCTCGCAACGCAATCTGGGATTCGCAATCACGACTGGTCCAGCTATTGGCGACAGTAAACAGTGTCCTTTCCGGTCTTCTTCTCGTTACATTGCCCACGCTAGGACCCTGAAGGGATCCCAGGAGAGCACGTAGACGAGAAAAAATAAACAGAGCGATCGTTCTCATTCTCCCCCGCGAGCGCTCCGGGACCGGGCCCGAAAACGCTCACTGTTTATTTTCTCACCTCGCTGCGGTGTTCCTCGGCAATCGAAACGTTTCTCGTAATATTTCACGGACCGCTTCTCGTCGTGACGCAGTCGGAAGAGTAATTCCTTCCTGAGTATTACTCATTGAGACGTCCGCTCGAAAAGCCGCGAGCCGAAGAGTCTGACGAGAAGCGGCCGGGATAGAGGCAGTCTTAAGCATCGACGACGTATTCTGTAATCCTAGAGATTTCGAAAGCTTTCCAACCGAGCAAGCCGTTTGAAATAGAAGAGTCATTGACAATTAGGGAAACCGATTTTAAATAAATACAAGTATTTCATCTGACAGTGAGCTTCAACACATAATAATCACAGATAATTATTTTTCTAAAAATAATATACCTGTATATTAAAAATACATATTTTTATATAATAAATTTAAAATAAATTAATATTAAATATTGATTAATATATTAATATGTAATAATATATTAATGTTAAATTTAAATAACATAAATACGTCATCTGAAAAAATATGAGAACAATACCTTCAAATGATAATTTCATAATTCCTTGAAAATTACATAATTATATGAATATAATTTATAACATCTTCAATATTTTAAAAAATGTTATGTAATTTGTCTACTATTCTGAATTCCAACTTTCAACTTGAGAAATTATTTTTAAATTAGAAGAAAATGCTTCTTTTCATTAATATTAATTATCGTTCCTACATTATGAAATAAACGTAAATCTCATATAATACTTTTACTACAAGATTCATATAAATTCCAAGGATCTGGGAATGATATTTAGAAGCAATGTGTCTAGTAGTACCTACTAATAGCGATGATTGTCGGCAAATTAGAACGAGCTTATTATGTATCTTCATCATCAACAACGACGTGTATCAAGAATGCTCGTTTGCACGGAGATATAATTCGACATGTCGACGATACCTACGTCCGGTTGTGCATACGTCTTCGTGTGCATACCGGCACGAGAGAACGGTGTGACCGGGTGATACGGCGCGATACGAGAAGCTCGCGAGGCGTAGGTGCCGGTTACGAGCGACGATAAGATCGGGGACCGGCATTCCTGAGCCTATCGGCCATTAATAATCGAAGCACCTCGAGAGAGATCGAATGCGAAATTGTCCCCCTTCCCCGTCAGGAGAAGAGAGAGAGAGAGAGAAGTCCTCGCGGATAGACAGAAACAGACAGTAATCCCGCTTTATCGCCGATCGAGATCGAGCAGAATAATTTTGGCGATCGAAGAGGAGAGAGGGACGGGGAATTTAAATGGACGATATAATATAGCGAGCGATCGAGAACACGTGATTGAAGCTTTTGGCTGCTCGCGTGATGTGAGCGTGGTTAAGGGCCCATAATGATATTTATTTCATCGTATTTAAATAATGTGCTAGCGGAAAAATTCGTTCGAGAGAATCGCGTGGTAAAAAATTCCAGGTACGATTATAATACGCGCGTTATTTCGGGCGATTTTTAATCTTTCGGATCAATAACTTTGGAAGCAAATAGTTACACAGGGGGATATCTCGACATTGTTATGTTTTTCTCCCCATTACATTAATATGCACACTCCGAATAATTTATTTTAATTTAACAATTTACTGGCTAGAATACAGAAATTATCCTACAATAAAAAATAATTAAAAAATAATATTAAAAGCTTTTTATCGTGCAACTGGCTAGAAAAATTAAGTGAGTACCCAATCTTAGGTGTTAGATATATATGTACTGAGATTCTTTTTTAAATATACTATTTTAATATTGCTATCTAAATTTCCTTCAAAAATTTCCAATTTTTATGTATAGATATATTTCTTAATATTTCCTTAGTCAATAGTGTTCACGTTAGTACTCAATCGCTTAAGAATTCAAATTATGAGCTATATAACATCGAGATGAAAAGATAACGTCGTAAATTAGAGTAACCAGTCGCAGATCGAGCGCGGATCGTCGAAGTCGCGATGACGTGGCAACGATGACTACAGAATCTGCAACGGGACACTAGGCTCGGTTACTATTCAATGAGGTCTTGTTGCGCGGGGCAAAAATAACGGATGAGAGGAAGCATTCATGGTTCAACGAGGATAACAAGGACATTATGCCTCTGCTAAATACTCCTCTAGTTGCCTATGCGTTTTTGCGGGGCGCGCGTGCGACCGTCTGGCGTCCAATTTTTGTTTGGACGCAATGGAATGTTGTAGACTAATCAGTTTGATATTATCCAGAGATCTGAGAACTGTCGATTCTGACAGCGCAAACTTTTAGAATATTTATTAATAGAAGAAACGTTTCCCCTCAATTTCCGTTCTCTACTCTTTACGATATTTACTTAATATTTTACGCTATTATCACGGACCCGTTAAGGACTCAACGTGAGATTTAACAATTGTAACGCACGTGGTCTGAAATGCCATAATTACAGTCATGATTAATGTCATATATAAGTACGCATTGCGAAATTCCATTCTCCAGAGTAAAATACGCGGCAGTGCCGGGTTGACAGAACAATAGCACTCGGGGCGCGATAACAACGATAACGACCACCCTTGCCGCGGTGAACATGAGTCGCACCAACTGTTCCTCGTCATCTATCAAGCTTCCTCGACGTCGTAACTCGCCAAATTGGCCACCGCGCACCATCTCTGTAAAATATCTACCACTGTGTTACACGCCGTCCGCAGACGTCGCCGATGAAATTCTAAACCGGTCGATGTTGCCCTCGGAGACCTCAAATAATACGAAACGATGATGACGAAAGAGAAAACTGCCCCGGAAAGAGATCTCAATGTCAAGTGCCGTTGAAATCAGATACTTTCGTGGTATATTCAGATATACGTAAGTAGAATAGTACTCGAGAAGTATATTTAGATATTATAAGAAGAAGTTACAAATTAATATTCGCGAAAACCATTCATTAAGCGAGAATATTTATTGTACGCAACGAAGGTCTTAATTAGATAAATATCGATTTGCCTATTCGATTTAATATATCTACTTTGCAGCATTGTTTTAGCAACTGAATTTCAAGTTTAGACGCAAAGAAACTCTATAATTGTCAGAAAAACGCTTAATTATCTTCTGGTGTTAAGAAGATAATTGAGCGGATACTTTTTCGAATACTGTACATGCGAATACCTTGAAATAAAGCCCGATAACGCCAGGGGCTCTTAATGAAGTTTGATCGTTCACCAGCAAGGAACAACGCATCCAACTCAACTGTAACGACCCGCGCTTCATCCTGGCGGATTATCGGACTGCCCAGATGCCGCTTGTCATCCGTCAGGCTTCCCTAAGACCGCGAAATTGGCCTTCGCGGAGTGCGCGCGATACACGGAGCGCAGCGACGACACCGGAAGAAGCAGCCGGCGAGCGATGCAGACGCATACATGCATATTTACGCGCGTGCGATAGGCTTGCCCGCGCGAGTAGGCGTGGGCGCATAACATGAACGTCAGGACGACGGGACCACCCGTGCCCTCGAACGAGGAAGAGTCTGCCGAGGAGCCTCGTGTGCTCGTATTTGCTTTCGAGAAAATTGAATTCTTCGTCTCGCTCGCGCTCAAAAGGCGCAGCAAGTTCGCAGAACGGCAAAAATCAAGGAGAACAAAAGGAAAAATGCTAGATATTTTTAATTAGTTAATTATGTATGCAAATTGCTTCATGTTCCCACACACTTTCATGTACAAATTACCTAAATGGTTTAAGATAGATTTCAAAGAGCTTTAAACTGTTTAGATAATTTATACGTAGAAGTGTGTGGAGAACTCGGAACCATCTCATATAACCAGCAAGTTTGTTAATCATAAAAACATTTAAAGAGAAAATTGATTTCTTTAATGTTTAATTTTTCTGTATTGTTAATTCCTTCCGCGATTCTCCGGAAATAATATATATTATAGTTTCTATCTTATATATAACAAAATATATTTTTTTACAAAAAACAGATATAATATTTCTGCCAATAACTGCATAGTGGAACTATCTTTTATGATGCGTAAATTTCGCTAAAAATTTTATCGGAGAAAGAAATCGAATAATGGCGATATATCCGCGGTATGTTCGCGACGTTTCACCTCTACTACATTTTTCATTCCTCATTATAGCGCTTCCGCTGCGCTGAAATTTTTCTCTACATCATTATCATCACCACAATCGACCCTTTCACACCCGACGGCCGCGACGAATCGAATTTCTTTACAGAACGTCAATCGTGCGACTATGCGTACGCTTCTCTAACCGCTCCAGCACTCGTTCGCTCTCGAACGTGATTTATCGAAAAAAGAAAGCTGCGCAGTCAACGCATGTGGCAACAATTTACAGTACGGAGCGCGCCATATCCCATATAAACCAACGTAGTGATTTACGACAACATCTGGAGAAAAATAACCGAGCAATAAAGCTGCTGAAGAATTTTGCTGTACAAAGTCGAGCTACCAGCAAATGTTAACACTTACGTATATTGCTTGAATGGGATATTGTTTAACTGTCTGATAAATCACAAAGCCAAAAAAACTCTTTTAAAATCGAAACGATTCTTAGAAAGTGTTTCTACTTTGAAAGTGTTTCAATTTGTTTTATTTGTTTCAAATATTGCCTAAAGGGTATTATGATTTTTCGACAAAGTATCTTGAGGAAACCCGTGTAACAAAAAATTTTACTTTTCCATATGAGCAATTCTCTCGTTAATGATACACAGTAATAACACAACGACTAATTCAGTATTAATAATATATTTTAGAGAACAATCGAGTAATTTATTCTATTAAATGATATATTCATTCTGCAAAAATGCTTCGATAGAAAGTACTTTTTTGCGCTCTTTTTTGACTTGTCCTTTGCGTTCCTTCTCTCCCTCTCCCTCTCCCTCTCTCTCTCTCTCTCTCTCTCTCTCTCTCTCTCTCTCTCTCTCTCTCTCTCGATGCTAATAAGGGGGATCTACATGACAAATACCCGCGCTGTGTTGCAACCGAAAATGTCCCGAGCACGGTGGTCCGCGCGATTGACAACGGCTATATCGCTCCGACACCGCTTCCTGTCGATCTTCTCTGACTGCCTCTCGGCGGTCCCGATCACGATCGATTCGATCTGCTCTTTCGTTGGCGCGACTCACCCGTCCCGGCGCGGCGCCGAAAAAGTTCCGATTGTCAAAGAAGCAGCTCGAGCTTGGCGAGACCGAGTAGATCGCCGACCTGCGATCGACAGTGGCAACGGAGAGGTTTCGATCGTTAAGATACTCGCTCGAAGAGAGAGCGATCCTCTTGGCGAGGAATTGATATTCATTGAGCTTAATTTAGAATCGAATTAATCTCTTCGTAATGAGAAAAGTAATGCGAGCAAAAAAAGTAATTCAACGTTCAATATTAGAGGTACGTTTAAACGTTTCCGACGTTAAAGGTCGTATCGATTACGATTTCGAAGAAAATCTTCTCTCAGGCTATGGAATTTCAAAGGAAGGTCGGGAAAGCCCGCGCCCTCGGATTGGTGGCCCTTCGGACTCGGGATACGGTCGTATTTCAAATTCATAGTGTACGATCGTACACAAAGTGTCCGCGACGTCGCTCCCGGGTGTCACAGGATGTTAGGGGCAGTTCCATGTGCGAGGGTGAGGCGTGGAATCGACCAGGGCTCGATTCTCGAAGGTGCGATGGCACCCTGGGAGTCCATTGTCCTCTCTCCCGCACTCTGACAAAAAAGCCATTCACCCGCCACCCGTGCAATCACACACGTGGAAACCATATGAGAGAAACAGGAAAATAAAAAGAAAAAGGATACGTTGGATAAGGTGGCCAGGAGTCCTTCGGGAAAATCCGTGTCACTGTTTGTACAGGCGGGAGGAGGTCCTCGAAAGCGTAAATTCGTTCCGTGGAAATAAACACGGGTGCTAAAGTCCGCGTTTAACGCCCCCTCGATCTCCGACGTACGACGATGATAGCGACGATTTCGGATCGGTGTAGGAAAATAAACGCGCCTCTCTCGGACTCGACGCGATACGCGAGAGCCTGTTTGGAGAAGCCGCGTCCCCGTGTTTACCCATGACGCGCGCGCTCTAGCTCTCGCGGTCACGCGTGGCCGCCGCAAAGCGGAACACAGGGCGGCTGTTTTCGATACGAGCACCTGCAAGGAGACCACTATCGAGGAACCGGAGTAGCGAGTGAGATATGGACGGCGTGACAGAGCGAGGTGAAATAACAACACTGACTCGATTTCAGGCAAGTTATCGCCGCTCTCCTGCATACGGATGATAACAATCGTAGCACGAGTTAGTGAATCATAATTCGACCAAAGGCCTCAATGAACGATATTTTACGACAGCAACGCGCATTAAACACGTAAAGATAAGATTTGATTAAAACCTGTGCGATGCTTACAGAAGTTTTTCTAATAAACAGATTCTTTTTAGAGATTAGGAGAGAAACTTGTCAAAAATTCTTTTTTTATCTTTAAATTTCTTACACGGAATATATAGATATAAAAATTGAAACCTATGCGAAGTTTACAAAAGTTTTTCTAATATAAATAGATTCTTCTTAGAGATTAGGAGAGAAACTTGTCAAATTCTTTTTTATCTTTAAATTTCTTACACGAAATATAGATATAAAGGCCATTTTCGGGTTGGACAGAATCTCTTTTTATTAAATATATTTTATTGCATGAATATAGGATAAAAAGATGTTTTTCGATTTTGTTTGAAATGCGGCAACACTGTTTGATATTTGTGTTGGATATCTGTCATCTGTAGGTCATTACAAATAACAATTTTAGTCATGGAGCAATACATGACTAAAATTGTAGAACAACGT
>NJRL01000311.1:0-10063 GCA_003063815.1 Aphaenogaster rudis | reverse complement strand
GTAGATCGCCGACCTGCGATCGACAGTGGCAACGGAGAGGTTTCGATCGTTAAGATACTCGCTCGAAGAGAGAGCGATCCTCTTGGCGAGGAATTGATATTCATTGAGCTTAATTTAGAATCGAATTAATCTCTTCGTAATGAGAAAAGTAATGCGAGCAAAAAAAGTAATTCAACGTTCAATATTAGAGGTACGTTTAAACGTTTCCGACGTTAAAGGTCGTATCGATTACGATTTCGAAGAAAATCTTCTCTCAGGCTATGGAATTTCAAAGGAAGGTCGGGAAAGCCCGCGCCCTCGGATTGGTGGCCCTTCGGACTCGGGATACGGTCGTATTTCAAATTCATAGTGTACGATCGTACACAAAGTGTCCGCGACGTCGCTCCCGGGTGTCACAGGATGTTAGGGGCAGTTCCATGTGCGAGGGTGAGGCGTGGAATCGACCAGGGCTCGATTCTCGAAGGTGCGATGGCACCCTGGGAGTCCATTGTCCTCTCTCCCGCACTCTGACAAAAAAGCCATTCACCCGCCACCCGTGCAATCACACACGTGGAAACCATATGAGAGAAACAGGAAAATAAAAAGAAAAAGGATACGTTGGATAAGGTGGCCAGGAGTCCTTCGGGAAAATCCGTGTCACTGTTTGTACAGGCGGGAGGAGGTCCTCGAAAGCGTAAATTCGTTCCGTGGAAATAAACACGGGTGCTAAAGTCCGCGTTTAACGCCCCCTCGATCTCCGACGTACGACGATGATAGCGACGATTTCGGATCGGTGTAGGAAAATAAACGCGCCTCTCTCGGACTCGACGCGATACGCGAGAGCCTGTTTGGAGAAGCCGCGTCCCCGTGTTTACCCATGACGCGCGCGCTCTAGCTCTCGCGGTCACGCGTGGCCGCCGCAAAGCGGAACACAGGGCGGCTGTTTTCGATACGAGCACCTGCAAGGAGACCACTATCGAGGAACCGGAGTAGCGAGTGAGATATGGACGGCGTGACAGAGCGAGGTGAAATAACAACACTGACTCGATTTCAGGCAAGTTATCGCCGCTCTCCTGCATACGGATGATAACAATCGTAGCACGAGTTAGTGAATCATAATTCGACCAAAGGCCTCAATGAACGATATTTTACGACAGCAGCGCGCATTAAACACGTAAAGATAAGATTTGATTAAAACCTGTGCGATGCTTACAGAAGTTTTTCTAATAAACAGATTCTTTTTAGAGATTAGGAGAGAAACTTGTCAAAAATTTTTTTTTTATCTTTAAATTTCTTACACGGAATATATAGATATAAAAATTGAAACCTATGCGAAGTTTACAAAAGTTTTTCTAATATAAATAGATTCTTCTTAGAGATTAGGAGAGAAACTTGTCAAATTCTTTTTTATCTTTAAATTTCTTACACGAAATATAGATATAAAGGCCATTTTCGGGTTGGACAGAATCTCTTTTTATTAAATATATTTTATTGCATGAATATAGGATTTTCCAATAAAAAGATGTTTTTCGATTTTGTTTGAAATGCGGCAACACTGTTTGATATTTGTGTTGGATATCTGTCATCTGTAGGTCATTACAAATAACAATTTTAGTCATGGAGCAATACATGACTAAAATTGTAGAACAACGTGTTCATATTGTTAAAACTTATTACGGAAATTCGTGTTCTGTAAAAAACACATTTCGCAAAATTCGTGATTTTTTCGGTCCGCATAATCGCCCAACAGAGAAAACAATTCGCAGTATAGTACATAAATTCGAAGAAATTGAAAGATGTGCCGACGCCTATCAGCTGAAAATATTGCCGCGGTTCGTGAAAGTGTGGCTGAAAATCCGAGAATGTGAATTCCTCCATCGGTCCATGACTAAAATTGTAATTTGTAATAACCTACAGATAACAGATATCCAACACGAACATCGAACAGTGTTGCTGCATTTCAAACAAAACCTAAAAACATCCGGTAGCTCTTATTGGAAAACCCTATATATATCTCTTAGCCAACTACGCGCCAATTACTTTTCGGGCTTAAAACGCAGCCTCTAGAAATTGTAATATTACGCAAATTAAATAGATAATTAATTTAATAATAATAATGCTGATAAGGATCTTTAAAACAACTGCGAAGAATTTATTGCGAAAAATATCACCTCAGCCAAGGTTCTCAAACCTTTAAATTTCTTTGTGTGCTATCTTCATCAGAATCTAGTGTTGAATTTATTGCTTACAGGAAGGAATCACTTGCGTAGAAGTAATTATAACACACTCAGACGGCGCGCCGCATTAAAATTACGCTTAATGGGACGATATATCGACGAATGAGACATTAACGACGCGAGAAAGAGGTTTACCGAACGCGTGTAAATCACTGGAAGGTCACTGACGATCGCTCGGCACGCACCGGGGCGCTACTTCGGCTATCGGCATCGATAAATTGGAATTAATTAGCGAAAATAAACGAGAGCGCGCGGGCGATACTTGTCCGCGCGAAACGAGCGCGATCCTGAATATTAATGAAACGACGGTCGCGAATAAGAAGAGCCGCGATTAAAACGGTGTTTCCGTCGTCGAGTCCGAGCTCCCCCGTCGCCTAATTTACATGGCAGGGGCCGCGCGGTTTTAAGGGCAATTAATATTATTACGCCGACTCGGAGACGATTAGTGGAGAGCGATGTCGATTAGATTCGCTTAGCTGGAATTTACGATGTCGTTTGCACAATAAGCCGGGCGCTCGTTAAGGCTCTTTGAAGAATCGTGATGCAATTAGCGCGCAGCTTGCGTTGAATGAAGACACGATGTTCGGTTAGTTATGTATATACCGCAAAAGCAGTTGCTAATTGCGCCGCTTTCTTTTGTTCACTACGCGCTGGAATCCTGAACATATTACGCGTTTATTCTTCCTTATTCTTCACTAAATACGTATTGTGCAGTTGTAATGATATTTAAAACAGCAAAGAGGTCGTTGTAGATTTTATATTAAGAGCGTTTTTACAAATGTCTTATGATAAAATGCTGCAATACTGTGCAAAGATTGAAACCAACTGTTGCTCCATTTACGTGACGAAACAAAGTAGCTTTTATATTTCTTTTCGTTTCTCTAATATATACGAAGAACGTTTGCATCCTCCCGAAGATAAATGTCTATTGGTAGAGCAACAGCGATCTCGTCGATACTTTCGATTTCTCCGTTCGTAAATCTCAGCAGCCAGTCGAGCCGCGCTTCTTTCCCGTCCCGCTTCTATTTCTTATTGCGAATTTTTAATGCAGGGTGACGACGGGGCCGCCTGCATTCGACACGGCTCCAATATTTTCACTTTACTTCGTCTGTAAAACCAACTTCTCTTGTTTCTCTGGTAGTGACGACCATCAAATAAGTAATATTTGCGATACTCAAATAAAATCATATTTACAGTTGACTTTGAGAGGTCTAAATGTATTTAGACAGTTGTATGACATTCAACAGCCTATCCCAAGCTTAAATATATCTAAATAATAAGCGGCGATTTTTTTTAAACTGTTTCTGAAACGATAGCTCAACGATAGTTCACTTTCAAAGTGTTAAAAGGTCTAATTTTAGCAATTTGTTTAAATAAATTTAAACTGTATTTCAAATTTATAATTTCTAATGTAAAGTAATTTGACATTTTTAAGCTTTAAGTTTTAATAACAATAATCCAGTATTTTTGACACATTTTTATTATTTAAATGAATCATTAAAAGTTATAGGTTAAACATATATAATCTCGTTCAATTATCTTTGTGTCATATGTACACAGCACTATACTCTATGTGCGTAAATATACTGTCGCTTAAGCGCTTGGAAGCATTTGTAAATAGATCAAACACTCTGCAGAGAAAACACAAACGAGAGGTGCTGTAAGAAACAGTATACGCACCAAGCTAAAAAAGCGTTTTAAAGAACAGAAAAAAGTAGATTGTTCTAGTCCATTTTCCTCTGCAACTTGCAATACTTCCGCAATCTGTAGGTTTCTAACAAACGTGACTAAAGCACACAAACAATTTGCACGATTATAAAAAATGTGTATAAATGCAGTAACGGTACTTGTACGGTTTCTCCTGGATTTCGTGAATAACGCTTGAACCATTACGTTACCTCTCGGGCCTCTCACGTGGGAGATGCAGCGAGATCGCACGCTCGCAAAGTGCGGCCGGGAACTTCATTCGCGGAAACCACGGGCTCGGGCAGCAGCTCCGACCTCGGGCATCGACATTTTTACGCCCCCGGTTATCCTGAATTGCAGAGTGGTCCGGATAATAACTTCGTGTTCAATTACCGGGCGCGCGTATCGACGCTTTAAAACGCCGCGCCAGCTTCCTTCTCGGAAATGATGCGGGCGAGCGTAAAGTGATTTTGAAAACTAAATTAAGAAAAATTTTACGGCGCCTCAGACTCGACGTTCGGCGATTCCGATTCGTGGTCCTTTCTTCCCCGTTCTTTTCTCCGGACACACGATGCATCGGATTTAATGGAGAAGGACCGACCGTTTCTTCGCCTTTTATGCGACGACCCTAACGTACAATCTTCAATTTATAACACTGTTTCTCGATTCTGATTCGAAGACGCGTAGGAACGCATACGCACGCACACGCAATACTCCCTTTTATTTCGGCATCCAAATTTTTCAATTATCGAAATTAATTGACAAGTAATGACGAGCGTTTTATGTTTGTTTTACGACTGCTTGGAACGCGACTAACAAGGGACATGTCACAGGTGTCCGGAACCGATTTGATTCTCCTTGGAATATGTAGTTAAACATAAAAATTTAAGAGACACGTATTTTTTTATACGTGCCTATTTTGAGATTTAAGAGGTCAAACAACCCCTCAAAGTTAACGCATCTTTTTGATTCTACGCAATTATCGTCAAAACGGTAAGATATATAAAAAAATGTTTTTAACAAAAGTTTTATGGTTTTTTATGTACTTTATAACTGTGTACTCAAATTTTCCAAAAATTTTTTATTTTTCAAAAAACACCCTCATTATTATTTTTGTAAAGTTATGTTTTTTCTATAAATATAATATATTAAAAATAGTAATATTTTTCGCAATAAATTTCTTTACAGTTTTTCGGGATGGGATGGGGAGGGGGATCTTACAGATGCTTGTAAGCAACATTATCATTGTGATATTACTTTTCTGGTTTCAAGAACTGCGTTTTAAGTCCGAAAGTAACGGCGCGTAGTTTAAAAGAACTAGAAAAATCACACATAAAATATTAATGAGCACTAAGATCTGCTATGACCGTATTTGGCCGTTCTCGATTTTAATTAAGTTAAAGATAATTTAATGCCAAATTCATCCATATATGATAAAGTTATTTTTTGAGAAATAGATCGTTAAATCATAATTATCCGATATTGTTTTGAGATTATTAAATTATCACAATTCTTTTTTTTAACGATTATTAGCGTTATCATTGAATATTATATTCATCTTATGAGCGAAATTATCCGGATTTCTTGTAGTAGAACTTATCAAGTAGAAATCTTTTTTATTTTGTTATGAAGGATTACACACACACGCGCGCACATACATTTACGTGTCATATTGACCCTCTCAGTACGTGCACAAGGCTAAGAAATCTCCTTGAGGGATTTACTCCGAACTTACGACAAATTACCGCGGAGGAAACCGATTTCATCCTTCCGTTCAATTTAACGCACGATTGAGCGGTCCTGAGATTATAAATGCTCCTTTGTCGAGTGGTTCGGAAAACGAAATTGAAACCTCGCTTCGCGCGGTGGAAATCCCTCGATTTTTCAAGTTCGCGCGCCGACTTCGGACATTTCCTCGATACCAGGCCAAATCGAGGGCGGCGTAAGTGGCCGAATAAAAAAGGAAGTGAACCGTCGAGAAAGCATCAGACGTGCGCAATCTTGAACAATTAATCACTCGTGGCAAAAGGAAGGATTAAGAAGCGCGACGTGGGCTCAAAACGATCACGCTCGCCCCGAGGCGGGCAGACTGCGATTCCCGAATACACGTCGGAAATTTAATAAAATTAATGCGAAATTTGTTATTACTAAGTAGCGCGAAGGTAGAGAGACCGATAATGCCAAAAATGATGGATAATGTTTACCCTGACAAAGAGATTTATGCGTATCCTCTCCTAGAATACAGGTTCGACAGCGAAACATGACAAGAGATGAATTTCTTTTCAATAAAATCGTATAACAACACTGTTAACATACAGTCCCACGAATATTTTGCCTTTAAAAAAATCACAATTTATGATTATATGTCTTGTGTGGAAAGAGAAAAGGGGAGCAGTTATCTCCCGAATCACTTGATCCGACCATCAACCAGAGATGAAGGAATCGAGTATTATTATCAAAAGTAAGTTGCCGTAAGCATCTCCCTCTATTTTTGGATAGCCACGTCGGGGCCGCGATGAGGTGTCGTTATTCCGCCGAAATGCTCGATTGCCGCTTGATAGTCGACAGACCCGGTTCCCTTAAAGCCACGCGGGCGCCTTATTTGCTTTCTCGCGACGAGATTTCTCCGAAGCGAGATCGTCCCTGCTTTGAGGGAAGCCAGGAGGCGCTCTCTCGAACCCGAAAAGCCGAGAGGCACGAGGACCCCGGTCGACCGCGATGCGAGATCGTAAAATCCCGGACGCCTCTCCTCACCATCCTGTTTCCGCCGTTCTGCCCTCCGGCCGCTGGATGACTGATGATCGCCGCAGCACGGCCGATATTTCGATTAAATTCATTCGAGCCGTACACGCGGCCGTCCTCGCCGCGAAATTCCACGGCTCGCGGCCGTGGGGCGCGAGCAAATATTTAATTTGCGAAACAGCCCGCCGCGGCCGGTCGGAGGCGAGCGGCATCCTCCCTTTCTCGACTCGGATACGGCCGATACGATCGCGTAAGTGCAATTATTATTGCGCGGCATCGTGAATGCGACGTCACGTGGAACGTAACGAAGTTGAAGGGAGAGAGAGAGAGAGAGAGAAAATAATTGCTTTTACGTATCGTGTCGTGTCTTGTCGATGGATGCATCGCGATTTCAATCGAAAACCCTGTCACGTTCTGTTTTCGAAATAGAGATTCGACCTGATGCAACCTTTCAATATAACATTGAAGATGCGTGATATTTTTTACAGGTTTTTACGTGATTTCTATTTTCTTTTAGTGTTAAGAACATATATAAACTGACTGTGACTATTTGAAATACAATTTACTTGTGGAGCAATTATAAGAAAATTGAATATATCAATTTGTCAATTAATTATAGTTACACAAGCGTGCGCGTACGCTATGATCATTGTTGCATTTAGTTATGATTTTGAAGCGTACGGAGCATTCATGCTTGTATTTATCGACAAATAACCAAAATAATACAGAGCGTAATACGATTAATATATACAGAATGATGATTAATTAGATTTCAATTAATTATTATTGCAAATGATAAATTCTATTCATGCTATTATTGAATATTATTCAAAGTATTATGGCAAATGCGAATTAAACTGTTGCTGCAAATTGCTAAAAGATAGGACTATTTATGGGGGAACGATATTCTTGAAAAATCGCGTTATATTAATTCTATCGCGCGAAATCAATGCCGTGTCATTAATTATTCAACGTTCTACGTCGCAATAAAATCCGGATTATAATTCCGCTATTAATTTGCAAATACGGTAACATCTATGATTGAATCCCGGTCAAATGCAGGAGGGCTTTTGCTTTAATCCTCTTGTGCGTTTGACCCTCACACGCGACACTAAGCCTAAATGGCAGGCCCCAATTTAATCTCCGCGTTATAACGTTCCTGTCCGAGGCGCTAAATTTCTTTATATCGATCCGTTCGCGTACAACATCCTTGCACAAAGGGATCTCTGTAATCTCGGGAAGTCCTTTAATTTTCAAACGGCCGCCATATCTCTCTTCTAGCGTCACTTTTACAATCTACTGTAGAGAAGCTAACCGGCCAGCCCTGACCGAGCCCTATATACACGGTACCCGATGATTTTTCTCAATAACTTCTTTCAGCACGTCCCAGCGAGCACCTTTCTCGACGCGTTTGGAAGATTTCTCGCGCGTAAAGAGATTACCGCCCGCTTCCTCGCCGGCCCGCGCTCTCTTCCGTTTTCCCATCGGCGGTCTCGTCCGCGTCCCCTTCGATTAGCCGCAACAGACAAACGAACTTACCGCGGACCCAAGGCGAGCATCCGTCGAGACATAACAGTTACGGACAGGTTAGTGCGGATTGACGTACGCCCGGAGCGTCCGCCGCGTTCGCCGTCTACAGGGTTGATTCGGTTTCCCCGGAGCCGAGGGATAAGAGAGGAACCACCAGCAACCAGCAGCAATACGACCGAACACCCTCGTCGAGGCTGGCCCGATATCACCCGTTGCACGTCAGGATCACGTCTTTCCCCCGAGGGCGAAACCGGATTAGCGCTCCTGGCGTGGCAGGGACAATTCTTCCTCGCCTTTTCGAATACTCTTTGTAACTCGCCACGTGTGCGCCTATACACGGTGTACATTTTCTCTCGGCGAACGGATCGTGATTGTACCCGCCCGGGGCGCAACCACTGCTCGCGACGGTCACCGACAGGTCTAGCCTTTCGGCCTCAAAGGGGTTTTTAAAACGTAATGGATGAAATAGTAAGACTTCTCGCACGTGACTATATGCCCGAGTCCCTTTTCCTTTCTGCCGAGGTTTTATTGAAAGCATAATTTTAACTCTATACCTGGCTTGAAATGTTTCTGGAATTGAAAATAGCTTTCAAATAACTGTCAAAGCCACTGCAGATTTAAATTGCATTTGGCCGAATGATGTAATTTTGAAATATACGCAACAATGTTCTATCTGACTAATAATAAGTATAATAAGCATAGTGATCTAAAATGAGAGGAAACGGTCTGTAATTAAAATCGTACGTTCTAAGAATGCTGTAAAAATAAATATGTCTTTCGTAATCGCTTCACTCTTTCTCGTTTGTCTGCGGATTTACGTGATATCTTTTGATGCACCATTCAGTCTGCTGATAGTCTGCATTTCCCCATGATAAAATGCCGATAGCACAAAATTTCATTTGCAGCCTTCCCCGAGAAAATACGCGTCAAAGTAAGGCTCGCCATTGGCACGAGCGGAATCGCCAGGAAAAACGGAAACGTGCTTTGAAGTGTGCGCGAGTCCGAGAGATGAATCTTTGATGTTTGCTCTTTCCTTTCTTTTTTTTTTACACGGCGTGATTGGAAGCGTAACATTGGCGATTTGCGCTCCGAATCGCTGTAAAATGCAACAGGAATAATCTCGAAAAGCTTACGCCCCGTACATGTAAAATAAAACGCGCTGTATGTAAAAGACCGAAAAAAGCTTCCACGTTCCGCCTCGATTACCACGTATAGAAAAAGTTATTTTTTATTGATCCGTTATTTAGTCCTTTCTTTTTTTTTAATGTAAGATGTACGTATTTTTTTTTAATTTCAAGTCACAGATATTCTAAAGAAGGCGTAACTGAAAGGAGAACAGATTTAATAGAGTTTCTCGTTCAACGCGTTTTTCGTCATTATCCTTGTACTTTTATGAATCTAAACGAAGTTTCGTCAACGACATCGATTTCCTTTATGCGCCGCGCCGTTTGATTTACGGCCGGGACTGTTTAGCGTGAATATTTCATCCGACGGTTTTAGATGCCGGCGTACGTAATCGGCCGCCAATCGTATATCTTACGCGACACTTTACATATAAAAATTTAGAATATTGCAGGCGGCCGTTTGATTACTGACACGGGCGCGTACGGGTGATAAATTGCATGGGTGAGAGTGAACGAAACCGTGCCTAGACTAGAAAACTCGATATCACAGTGTTTTCCTATCGAATGATACGATTTACAAATATTTTTAGTCACGCACCGCCGACTTGCTGATTATGCTATAAGTAATCCGAATAATTTGATATATCGTTATGTGAACGATATAATTTATGATATTATAACAAAATATTATAAATATCAAATGAGTTTATCGATACCGATCTTTTAGCAGTATTTTTCGATTATTTATTTGGGGTGTCTTAGTTC
>NJRL01000310.1:245809-263464 GCA_003063815.1 Aphaenogaster rudis | reverse complement strand
CGTCCTACATAATTATTTTGACGGCCCAACACAATTATTTTCAGATCTGTATCTGGCCAAATTTTTAGATACTTTAGCAAAGCCATTCTTTCCGTGTGGAAATGGACATAATATATAAAAATTTGGCCGGATACAGATCTGAAAATAATTTTGTTAGACCATCAAAAGTAACTATGCAGGACGACCAAACCTGATGATAACGCTACAAAAAGTTTTGGTATTCCAGCGACTATTTTGAGCGTCCTACATAATTATTTTGATGGCTCAACACAATTATTTTCAGATCTGGCCAAGTTTTTAGATATTTTAGCAAAGCCATTTTTTCCGTGCGGAAACGGACATAAGCGTCGCGTCTATCGCGTCCTTCCTCTGGTACCGTCCTTCGGAGAGCCGGCTGTCGCCGCGCCGCCCTGAGGAGCGCGGTAACAATCGATCGCGATCGCGCGAATCGAGGCGGCCGCCAAGGCCCTCGCGTCCCTCGCACGAGGTTCCTCGGCGCAGGGGGAGAACGGGATCGAGAGGACGGCTTCGGGGCTGACCTCGATGGAGAGGCCGTTTGTATCTCGGAGGGAGTATCTCGGGATCCGGTCGAGATCGCGCGGCGCGTATCGGCAACAAACGGCGTCGCGCGTCGCGCACGCTTGCGTCATCGCCCGCCTCGCTTACGTCACTCGATTTTGTTATTATTATGCATCATTATCGCGTACCGTACTCGGTATGCATCTCGCTCCGTCCCTCATTTCCCATGTTCGCTCTTGCAACATCAACTTTCGTCGCATCCCTGAATCAGGGAATCGAAAAATATCGCGAAATTTGGAGTGAATTCCACCGACCAAATATTTGCAAAATGTACCGGGATTATACATTTTAATTTGTCATTTATATATTGTTTGTACGTCAGTTCGGCTTTTCCGTTTGCTGGAATTATTCGTACTCTATAAATGTTTAATCGAAATATTTATTTTGATTTAAATCCAGCGCAAAAAAACGTAAATGTTTAACTTCCTTCACAGAAAGGTTTTATAAAAATTATAAAGTTGAATATTTTTAAGAAATATATTTTTTACATATTATTTACATAATATATTTATATATATATTATATACTTATATATAATATATTTATATATCATTCATTTATTCGGATTATTTAATTACTGGATACAAATTACCATGCAACGTTTACAACATTTTCTTCATTTTGAGTTAGTCTACACGATGATAGTTTATTTAATTTATAAAATTATTAGATTATTTATTTAATATAGACAGAGATTATATATATGCCTGCAGCAGTTCGCGAACAGGATCATTTCTTTTGCAATTAGCGGATTGTAAATTGTGCACGAGTAATATTCCACGCGGTTTCTTCGCGAGTAAGCTTTGCTCTTCGCTGTTGATGCGCCGCGTGCATCACTGGCATAATTAGACTACGGCGAATGAATGCATCATCGTTGCAGAACTGTCAATTCGCATTGTACAGCCAAGTCGGGAAGAATGCAATTTGGACGTTTATTTTTCGACGACATAATATCGAAGAACAAGCGCAACTTCACTAACTGCGTATTTAATGCAATTTATGCAATATAAGAAAGGAGAAGAAAAGACGATTGAAGATATCGCGCAAGAACCTTTAAAAAAAAATATCTGTTTGAAACAAAGCGTTGAGAATTTCTCGTTCAATTTACTCCGCGTTTTCTTGAATGACCTTTGCGCGCTCCTTCGCCAGCTGCGCCGTCTCGATTACGTCACTTCTGCCTCATCCTTTAACTCGGCAATCTTTTCCGCAACCCGAGCTTCAGAATCTCGTTATTAGGACGAAACCGCGCGATTTATTTTACTTTTTGCCGAAACGAAAAAGAAGAATTGCGCGTCGCCGTATACGTCATTCGGCGAAATTAAAAATACCACGAAAAAGAGTGAGGAGGAAAATCGGCCCGCGTCGCCGATGACTAATCCACTCTACCGGGTGTGCGCTTTGAGAACCGCTGCGGTCCTCCGCGGCGCGTGTGCACCACTCCATTACGCATTCACCAACACACGTCCTCGGCGTGTCTTCCATCCGAGCCGGGTCGAGCCGAGCCGAGGGGATCCGAGAGCCGCGGCGTCGGCGTCGGCGTCGACGTCGACGTCGGCGTCGTCGATGACGCCGAGCGACGACGCCGACGCCGCCTCCGCTCACTCTGCTCCGAGCTGTCGAACGCGCCGCACCACCTCGTCGTTCTCCACAACACATCGCTAACTCGGTTCCCCTCCGTCCTTTCCTGACGCACTCTTCATCATCGTCATCGTCGCGCCCCCTCGTCGTCATCGACGTTGTCGTCGTTTCTGGAAGGACGTCAGTTACTTCCTTGGCTCGTACGTTCTTCTTCCGCGCCGCAGACCAGGGTTCCTCGCTGCACAAGCTAACTCCGATCGCCTCCTTCACGTTCACGTTGGTTCACTTCAAGCTTTTCCTTCGAGCTCGACCTCGTCGATCTCCAACGATCCGTCGATCCTTCTCGGAATTCCCGGGGGGACGTTTCGGGGTACCCTCAGCTACGCGATCGGATGAATCTCCAGGGGTGAATCTCGTGCGTTTCCCATGAGAGAGCCGGCGAGCCGGTAGACACCTCCTCTCTCTCCTCTCCGGGTCGGACGTGTTCCCATTTCGCCCATCGCGAATGCTGTGCCCGAGCCACTCGTCGTCCCCCTCGCACGAGGACGTGTCTGGTCCTGCGATGGGACCGCACCGCCGGCATCTCGCGGGCCCTCGCGAATGGGACGACGGTGGTAGCCGGAGTCGCGAGACAACCTAAGACGACCTTCCCCCCACAGAGAGGGAGACCGCTCGGGATTGCTCGGAGAGCGCGAACCCTCGCCGCAGTCGAGGGGCACAAAGCTGGACCAAGCTGGAGGAAGGATCGCGCGACTTCAAGGTAAAAAGAGCTTCCCCCTCTTTACGAGACCGGGGGCCCCGCCGTCGAGTTTTCGGGTCCCCGAGAGTGACTCGCGCACAGTGCTCGTCCCCGACGCGAACGGAGGTGCTCCCTGCCGCCGCCCCCCTTTGACCCCCCCTTTCGCCATCGTACCGGTCGGCTTTGAATCAATAATCTCCGGCCAAGATTATATGTAGGCTCCCCCGCGGTATCTTGTATTCGAGGACGATAAGAAAAATGTATCGGAAGGGGTTTTGGGGCAACGGGTAGGGATTGCACTAGGTTCCAGGAAATTGATTTTTCTTCTCGCATCGATGTTCCCCCCCCCTCTCTCTCGCTCGCTCGCTCGCTCGCTCGCTCTTATTCTCTTCTGGGTTTAGCAACGGTGCGCGCGATATCAGTGCGCGGATTATTGATTTCCCCGTTCTCTCCGGCTTGCTTATGTTATTTTCGTGAAAAAGATAGAGCGCAATGATCGCTGATTATAATAACGGCCGGTGAAATCATCTGCCCGCCAGAAGAGAGAGGGAGGGCAAGAAGTCGTTCCCGCGGTAAACGTAACGACCCAATTAATCTGTATTCTACGTCGGTTATTTCGGTGTCTCTCCATTTTACTCTGCCAACGTGTAATTTCACTCTGATCTGTATATCAATCCTTGTCTCGGTGTTTTCATTTTGTTCTCGTAGGATTTGAGCATTTATATTTCGTTTAATATCTTGGCGTCCCGATATATATTTTTATTTTCGGCTAGTATCTGCGTACATCTTCAATAGCAGTGATATATTTACATATACAGAAATAAATATATAATATTATATATAGTATTTAATATATACCATTATACATTTATTTTTACACATTATGCATATAAAACATCAACCATTTTTCGTTTTATCTTAAGGTTTACATGATTTTAGTATTTCTTCGTTTTAATAACCTTTGTTATTTACGTGCAAGATATTTATGAATCATTGTAACTCATCGATAATTTTACCGTTTTCCTTGATGTCGCATAGAGCTTCTAATCGATTATTCCTTCATCAAGTATGTAGAATTGTTCTTTAATCTCCAACTGAACTTGGTGCTTGCAGATGGCAGAAACACCCGAGATGGAATCGCCTTCGGCCCGTCAGGACTGTTTCGTTGAGGCCCAAGAGGATTCCACCTCAGTGGAGGCCAAAGCGGAAGGTACATCGTCGCCAGGCGGGACGACATCAACAACGATAACGTCGGCAACAACGGATGCCGACGACGATGACGATTACGCGGTGCGTCCATCCGTCGTGCAGGACTCGCGCGAGGACTTGGTGATGGTGTGCGAGAGATTGGACGAGAGATTAGAAGACGAAGGATCTGAAGCGAGACAATCGAGTGATAAGCCAGAGAAGGATCAGGACGAAAAGGAAAAAGAAGAAAAAGAAGCGAATATGGGTCTAACGACAGCGAAGAAAGCCAATGAGGACGAGAAAAATGAGAAGGACGAAATCGGCGCCAAGTCGACGGAAGATTCCCTTCATGAACTTGAAGAGTCACCAAGAACGCTCGATTCTCAGGATCGCGACATCGGAGAGTCCTCGGAAGTATGGGAGAATGGGATCGAGAAGTCCGGATCGTCGGATGTTTCCAGAAAGAGGCCGGCTACGGGTGATTTCCTGCCGATTGGTGCGGAGATCAAAAGGATCGGCATCGAGATCTCGGAGGAGCAGGCGACCCAGCTGAGGAACGATGTTAGGAGGCTGTCGCCGGTATTAGTGAGCCTGCGGGAGAGGACCCTGGGCGAGGTGTCCCTAACCTCGAAGTCCTGTCTCTTCGGAGAAGAGCTTGACGGTAGAATAATGCCGAGGTGCAACGACGTCTCAACGGGATCATTCGTGGCAAACGATTCCAAAATTCAGGACATCGCTGAGAATCGCGGGAAGCAGGATGTGAGCGAGAAGGAAGCGATCGACAGGATCAGCGCGGAGTGCACGAGCAGCGACAACATCGAGGGTACGTTAAATAGTGAGAGCAGAAAGATGGATTGCGACAGCAAGGGGGAAATTATGACGCTCGACGTTGAAGTGGCTTCTTCCATATTCTCGAGAAGCGACAATTTGGACGGGACGACGGAGTCGCGTCAAGACGACGTCGGAGGCACAAACGTGACCACGAATGCTGGAAGCGAGCCTTGCAGTCCGACCAAAAAGTGCATCATTGAATCGACGAGTCTTACGGTACCATCAAGTCCCATCTGTCGAAATTTAACTATTGTGTTGAATCGCATCGAGAATGATGATTTAAAGAAGAAGAGTGCCCTAATAAGTACGAACGTCGACGAGAACATATGGAACTACGTTGTCGAAGAGAGTTCGCCTTATTCCGGTGGAAGAAGGGATTTCATCGAGGAGGTGCGCGATTCGTTCGAAGAGACTTCGGAAGCTCAGGAGAAGAGCCCGAAGAAGCAACGATTGCAGGGCAGTTCCTCTCCGATGACCAGATCGAAGAAGTGCGAACTAACGGAGAGTGCTCGTAGTCCGAACAATGGACCGGCCCTGAAGAAATGTAAGGTGGTGCTAAAGCGAATCGGTGAGGTCATGGGGCATTCGTCACGATCGAAAAACGCCGAGGACAGCGAAACCTTGAGGGAGCTCGAGAAGGATGATGAGTCCGCGCCCGTCGCAGTGATCGGCAAACTCGAGGAGGATGAAGAGGTGGTATTGGCGAGTTCATCGTCCACGGTCGAGGACAGCCGCGTGTCCAACGAGCTGGACTCGTCGGAGACGATGCCGAGCTCGCCAGAGGAGACGCCGGAAGTATCGGCGGATGTTGCCGAAGGTGTCGACACCGAGACAGAAACGGAGACTGGCTCCGACAGTTCGGAGGTGTCGCCTATCACGAGCATCCGTCACGAGTTGCGCGACGTCGACATGGCGCCCGATCAGTTACCCTGCTCCGAGGGGGTCGCCCTGTGCTGCGTGGAGGCGATGGCGCCGATCATAACGAGATTGGAGACCGACCGACCGGAAGCATACACAGAGGACTCCGCCGAGAGCTTGGCCTTGGCGACGGGCGCCAGAGACGAAGTCAGGTCCGATGGGAGTGACTCCGGTCTGGGGAACGAGATCCCTGGTGATCCAGGACCAGCGCCAGCACCGGAGAGCGATTCGGAGACCTCCTTCCTCGATAGGCTGCCGGACGATATCCTCTCCGACAAGGAGAAAGGTAAGAAGCGCTTCCTCTCTCAAGATTTTTGTTAGAGTTTGGAATCTTCTTTTTCTACTTATTGATTTCGATGGAAGTATCGAGAATTAAATTGTCATGGAGTTCTGGTTGCTAGTTACTTTGATATGCTTGTTCAAATTGAACTTTTCGATAAAAATATCAAGAATAGTTGAAAATGAATGAATCATTGAAGTTGAAAATTAGCAGATTTTAGTGGATTTTTTAATGCACGCATTTTTGTTCGTGATAACGATAGTGATTCTTATCTGAAAATCACTTTATTTTTTTGTTCATTGGTTTTTGTTTTATATCCTACTTTTTCAATGATTTTCCTGATTTTAATATCAGTTTCGAGACGATTTATATCTATCTTTTATATTCAATTTCTGGATTATGCATTACTAAACATTTTAGTTATTCGGTATTTAAATTGTTATCTGTACGAAGATTGCTTTAGTATTTCATCTTTTACAAAAGCTTTTGGTAAAAGCTGCTTCGGTGCAATCTCTTAATGAAGAGATTGCTATTAAATGTAAAATTTCAAGGATAATCATCCTAAGTTAAGCAACCGACTTGAAAATTCTTTCGAAAGGATTTTATCTTTATAAAAAGGATAAACGAGTAATTCGTCCTTATAAAAAGGAGGAATGAAGGCGAAACTTTTAGACTTCGCGAGGATTTTCCTTGCCAATCCAGTCTCGCGTTTGTTGGTCGAAGCTGTTCAGCGAGGAGAGCGCAACTCGATAAGCCTCGCATCGATTGTCAACGCGCGATACACCGGGTGTCTCAGAACAAGCGAAAGGCAAATACAGCGTTGCTTTCTCGGTAAAAATCGGGGTGAACCTTTCTCAGTGAAAATATCAACCAGTCGACTTCTATCTCAGCATCTAACTTCGAATTAATATCTCGTCGCAATAAAACTCGTTTCGAACCGAAGAACGAATAAGGAATTTCGTTATCTATCGATGGGAAAGGAATTTCCCCATCGTCACGATTTGACTTGCGAGAGATTCTTTCCCTCCGATAAAAAAACTATCACTGTCCTCCGAATTTCTCGCTGTCAGAAGTCAGCTTCAAAATTTCGCAAGAAGAATTTGGCAAGTTACCTTCTCTCTCGATAAATCGTAACGCGCCAGAATCTTAGAATCGTCTTTGCAATTCCTGCGAAACTCGGGAAAAAGCATCACATGCCTTTTCACGACGGTACCGTCGACGGCGTCCGTAGGGATTTGTTATTTTGTGACACGGCATTCGTGTCTTTCAGGCGTGAACCAGTTGGATGGCTACGCGACGTCCTCGGGGACGTCCGAGACGCCGGGCCAACTGCCCCTGACGAGCTTCCGGACGCTTCCGGCCAAGAGCAACCTGAAGCGCAGGTTGACCGACTGCATGGAGAGCGACGAGTCGCGGGGCAACATCGACGAGCCCCTGAAGAAGAAGCGCAACATCCAGTTCGACGCGGTGACGGTCTATTATTTCCCCAGGGCGCAGGGTTTCACCTGCGTACCTTCCCAGGTAAGTCCGAAAATCGGTCCCTCTCCCCCTTATCTTTCCTTTCAGCTCGCAGGCAACCTTTGTGTTACTTCGCGATATGTCTTCCCCCTTTCTTCTCTTTCTTCTCTTTATGTCTACATCCTGAACTGCCTCGCTACGCTTCTAGCAGTAAGTGGTTTACTGAATACCGCATTTAAATTCCGTATATTTTCATTCCATTGTCCTGGAAGAGTATGAATATGGAAAATGTATTCGTTTGTCTGTTTATTCGTTATCGTTCTCTTCGTAATCTATACGCTTCGAGCATTGCCAATTATACCGCTCCAATTGTCTTCTTATTATCATTTATTACTGTTTATTTACTTTTTCTCTCTCCCCTCCTCCTTTTTCCTTGTATGTAGACGCGCATAAATAATCGAGGCAAGAGATATTTTTTTGTTTCACCACATTGTCGATGTCAAGATTTTATTTATACGGACCGGAAAAATGAATAACAAGCGTCCAGAGTTGTTTATGACGGGAAATCTTGCCGTCATTTGTAAAACCCATGCGAGCGGTCGAATTTATATATAAGATACGATCGATCCCTCTATTTTTCAATCGCGTTCACGCAAGACAACTCCTCTTTCAATTCTTCCCTCTATCTCGCATCATTTATAATACCATTCAATAATATCACGATAATATTCGCTATCGAATTTGTATAAGACACCGTCGATCCTCTTTCCTTTTGTGTGCCATTACTTTACAATAAAATTTTATATGGCATCGTGAAATAACGTTCCTTATTGCATGTAAGGTTTCAGCCATAAGAGATTCCATAATCGCCATATACTCGTAGGGGAAAAAAATGAACAAATTTTTCATCGATCTGATGTGATAGCGTAATACCGTTCACGTTTTATTACTGAGTTTATTTTTATTCATTTCCGTTACTATTATGTTTTATTATTATTTCTATTAGTAGAAATAACTATCATTTCTACTAGTAGAAATAACTATCATTTCTACTAGTAAAAATAACTGGCATTTCTGCTAGTAGAAATAACTATCATTTCCATTAGAAATACTTATCATTTCTGCTAGTAGTAGTCTTTTTTTATCATCGATATTACACTGTTAGCGTTTCATTCACCTACAGTTTTTGTTTCGAAAAATCGCTCGCGGTTGTTGAATAGGTATATAAATAAAGGATGGGTATTCGCGTGGATTCACGCAAGAGAGACGCGACAGATCGATCCTCCGTGTTTCAGGGCGGCAGCACCCTGGGCATGAGCGCGACGCACACGCACGCGGAGAGGTTCTCGTTGTCGGAACACGCAGCCGAGCAGAGGCGGATCCACCGCGCGCGTCTCGCGCAGCTGCGCTCCGAGCGCAACTGCGCGACCAACTGCGTGACCGAGACGGCGTCCAGTTCGGAGGATCCGAGCGATGACACCGACGAGGAGCCCAGCGACAACGAGGAGCTCGACATCGACAGCTACTACTTCTTACAGCCGGTGCCCACGTGGCAGCGCCGGGCGCTCCTCAGGGCCGCCGGCGTGCGGAGGATAGACGCTGTCGAGAAGGACGAGTGTCGCGACATCCGCGCAAGCAGAGAACACTGCGGATGTGGCTGCAAGGGATACTGCGATCCGGAGAGCTGTCCTTGTAGCAGGGCCAATGTAAAGTGCCAGGTGAGAAAGAGAGAGAAAGAGTACAAAAAATAGAGTACAATGGAGCAATAATTGAAACTTTGGAGTATGTTTATGGTACACAGTAGATTCATACAAGTTTAAAATAATGAAAATAAATTGATAAAAAGTAAAAATTATATTTGCATTTTTAAACAAATATATTATAAGAAATAAGAAATTAATATAAGTGACATGCAATAGGCATAACAAAATTAATACATACGAAGAAATAAAAATAATGAAAATAATAACCGCTAAAATATATAATAAAATAAAAGAACAAACAGAGGTGCAATATACTTGAAGATATTTATAAAGTAAGCAATTTGCGAATTTAATTTTATTTCATGTTATTGGTAAAAAACTGTATATGACAAATCTACATCGTTCTCTTGTTTCAGTTATCATTATCATTGTACAGACATTAGAATTAACATTCTATCTATTTCTGTAAATGAATTGAGTCCAACACGAATTTTTTTAGCTCTCATATCTAACGGGACTTCATTTTAGAAGAAGAGCAGATTCTTCAGATATATAAAATTTAAGAAACTTTGATCTTGATTGAATGCGAAGTGAAAAATTAAGAAGTTTTATGTGACCTATCTTTTCAAGAACTCACGAAAATTCGTGAAAATTTAATTTTCCCCAGTTTGAAATCAATGTGTTACGTAATGGAGATTAATCTGCTGAAATTTTCAAAGATCGCTGTTGAATCCTTCCAGTGATTAATCTCTCCATTTGTTAACACGTTCTACTCGGTTCAAGTCAGTTAACTGACTAAGGCTGAAGGATAAACTGATGGATTAACGGATAAAGCTTGAAGTCGACCTTTCCTTAGCTGCGAGGAAAGACCGATACTTCGTTCCGAGAAATACGAAACGATTTTTCATCGAATCTAATTTTCAGGTGGATCGACCGGGTTTCCCTTGCGGCTGTACGCGGGATGGTTGTGCAAACAGCACAGGCAGAATCGAATTCAATCCGGTTCGGGTGCGAACGCATTTTATTCACACGCTGATGCGACTAGAATTGGAGAAGAAGCAGCGCGAGGAGGACGGTGGCGGCGATCACGATCAGATAGTGGACAATCAGGGGCAGAACGGCAGGGGTGCTCGTCCCATGAGGGACATCGGTTCCCTGGGGATGGAAGCTACCATGGGTGGTGACGCGTGCGCGATTCCGGGTACAGGACCTGGAGGCGGAGGTGGCGGATTCACGACTTTGCATTACGAGACGAGTCACGAGGGTGTTGGGGCTGGTGTGGCCGGCTGCCAACCGGAGGTGCCCGGCACGCGGGAGGATAGTCTGGACTTATACGCCATCAGGGACGACTGTTACGCGAGCGAAGACGCAGTGGACAGCAGCCAATCAGTCGTCGTGCAGCGGAAGCTGCACCCGGAGTTCGGCCAGGCCTTCCAGAGCTTCTCGCCCGGCGTGCAAAGCGGCAGTGCCACCGGCAGTGGCAGTGGCGGCGGTGGTGGTAGCAGCGGTAGCATGAGCTTCCAACAGTCCTCGTACCAGGACTACGGATCGCCGTACACGAGTCTGCCGTCCACATCGCGGATTCCGCAGTTCCAGCCGCCGCCGCCGCAGTTCCAGTCGCCACCCAATCCGGCCGCCTTTGCGCACTACGGGCCCTACGGCGGGCCCCAGGACACCGCAGGCACCGCTCTTCAGGGCGGCTGCGCCGCACAAGTGCATCAGATGCCGCAGCCGCCGCCGCCGCCGCAGAGCCAGCAGCAGCAACAGCAACAACAGCAGCACTCGTCCTACGACGCGACAGTGTTCGCACAGGATGATGCCGTGAGTACCACGCAGTACACGAATCTCACCAACTCGGTGCAGCCGATGAACCCGACGGTGGTGCAGCAGATGCAGGGCAAGCTTGAACCCTTCTCGGAGCTACTCAGCGGCAGGTACTCATACTATGGTGAGATGCACGAGCCGCAACAGCACCACAGTACTTACGGTACTCACGGTACGGCCGGCAAGGTCGCAGAGATGATCGAGCCCGGTCAGGTCACCGGCGAACAACAGCCCGATGGTGCGTCCGAGGATTGCGATGAGAATTTTGGCGAGATCATTAAGAAGTCCATGGTGGAGACCGTGTCTGCCTAGAATGAAGGAAGCCTACCTCGCATGGAACTGTCCAGGACGAGTATCGGGGATGCTCAGTGCGCGCCGAAAGGTCGCCGCTGGTCTCTTCAAAATCAGAAGGCTGAAGCCCTTTCCTGCCCGCGCAACGAGCTCGAGAACAAGAAACTCGGCCCTTAGCGCTCAACAGTCCGTTTCCCTCGAGCTCTTCGTCCAGGATCGTTTGAACGACGGACTCCATTGAATTCGGGAACACTCGACACACTCCGCGAACGATCTTGGTGGCTCGGTTCCTTCAAAATCTGGAAGATCGAAATCCTTCGGATTTCTCCGGATCTCTTCCAATTTTGCGATAATCTCGAAAACGAGGACTTCGAGGATCTAGATGGAGGAAGGAACTTCGGGGGTTGTTGACAGTTCACCCTGCGATACGTGAACAGAGGTGAACATGGTGCCCTCCGAGGGAGATAGAAGATTTCCTGGGGCCAGAGCATCGGGTTTTTGAGAGGTCTCGCCCAGAGATCATTAGGGAATTTTACGGCTACGACGTGTGCGTCCGCCCGGGATGAAGAGACTCGCGACGTCATCGTCGGCACCATCCTTAATCTTCAGGATCGATGCGCTGGTTAAGTCACTTTGCGATATGAAGATTTTGCGACCCCTTTTCACTGCAATCGAGAATTGATTTTCGTTTGCGATAAAAGTTGAAAAAATGGTAGCAGATCATGAAGTTGAGTGACTTGTCCAGTGCAGGTCGACGACGATGTACGTCGTGCGAGACGACGACGGGGATCTGAGTCTGGAAGGTCTCAAGATGGGGCCTCCGAGCTCTGAGATTCTCGTCGGGTATCTTCAAGAGCGATCCGTGAGCAATGGTGGGAAAAGATTTCAACGAGGTTGTGACCAAGAAATAACACATGGGATCAGCTTATAGATTGCAGTTTATAATACCTAACTTTAAGCGTAGGGACGACCGATCGGGAGCGGGTCGCACGTCCTTTTAGGCGAACCTCAAGTCAGAGGCTGCATACGCGGGTAATGTATCGATCTAGAGCGAATCTGCGCTCGCTCTAATTCGAGAGAATCGTTCTGGAATGCACATACACACATATATATACACACACACAGAACACACACATATATACACACACATACACAGTTGAATTTTGAAAATTTATATCATTTGTATTTATTGTATGCAATATAAAGTATATTGTGTACAATGTACTGTATATCGAAATTTATATACATATATATACAAATATCAAATCTGTATTCAATATTTTTATATCGGAATTTATATAATATTTATATGACTCCTCTCTCATATAAGTACTATATATATTTAATAGAAGTATATACAATTTATTTAATATTTTATAATGAAATTTATTAAATAGAACTCCGATTAGATTGAAGTTTAAGTGATTGGTTATTCTCAGTTTCTCACGTCCAAGCTTTTAGCGTCGAGAAACGTTGTGAAAAAGAAATTGAGATTCTGCAAAGTGCGTTGCATGCTTCGGTGAGGACGAAATTCCAGAGTGAGCACTTCGGATCTCTCGAATCGTTAGAGCTGCCGAATCGCGCTCTAGAGCGGAACTTTGAAACGCGAGGCGAACGAAGCGACAAAGCGTTTCGTTGGTAGCCGTTTTTTTTGAACGGCGAGGACAACAACAACAAGAGCAACAAAATGATAAAATGTAAAACGAGAAAAGCATACGCATACACATGACACATTCGTAGCGAGCGCGAAACGTGAGCGATTGTGATACTTGTGCATACGAAGAAAAAAAAATGAAAAAAAAGAGAAAGAACGGTTCAGCGCCAAGTTCGTAGGTTAAGAGATAAATTATATGGGACTTTTTTTACGCCGGTCAAATGTAGACGCTGCGAATGTTCCAGTGACGATCGACGAAGCGCGGATTTTCTTCTCTCGCGAATTCCAAGCAAAACGCACGACGATCTCGAACGTGTCGAGCGCCAGGAAAATATTTTTTCGATAAAAAATGCACTTTTGCTCGCGCAGGCGATATTTATATTTATAATTAATTAACGCATGTATAAAAATTGATATATATATAATTATATATATATAATATATAATATATGTTTATATATATTATATACATTATAAATATATATAATATATATAAAAGTATATGTTTTATATATTATATATATATTTTAAACTCATAAGTATACTCTACAAAAAATACAATATATTCAGGAATGTATGCAATTGTTATTTCTTTATTTTTGTAAATAATATTATTTCGTCGTCACGAATCGCGGAATGGCCAAACAATTAATTTACTTGTTCTGAACGGAGAGTTAATTTTATATACATTATCAGCATATTACATGTGTTTTCCCAAATTATATTTCTATAATTATACATATATATATGCACATATATAGCGATTATATATAGGAATCATACTTTTATAATTTGGCGCTCGATACATTTGAAGTTCTCCATTTTAAATTGTTGAACACATATTTGTAACTGATATTACGGTGCCTACGTAATTATATACGACTTTAGTCGCGCGATTATTTCTCCGCTCCAAATGAATGGGCGGCCCCTCTCGGAGGTGCGGAGGTGGTGAAATTTGACGGACGCGAAGATACGGCGAGAGATTCGACGAGGGCGAAGAGGAAGCTCAAGAGAAGGAGGAAGAGGGAAATTCGCGCTTGTGAGGCGACAGGCTCGGCTCTCCGCGACGAAAGGAACGGCTGAGAGGGAGACACACCGCACCGCCATCACGCCGACTACCCTTTGCACACCCGTCATCCTCCAAACCGGAAACCAATCAATGGGCGCGTTCAGCAGACCAAGCCGCTCAGTAGCAATCGAACGTGATCGGCTCTTACTTTTAGAACCAACCAATCAACGCAGAGTGTTGATAAGACGAACTCAACAGTTGTGTCTGCTGAACGCGCCTATTCGTACCCCCCGTAGACGTACATTTCAAGAGAAAACGGACCTCTCTTTAGCGCATCCCGGGACGTTGATCGCTGTGTCCACGATTAATCGAAGCACTATACATAAGCGAAGCGTTAACGATACGACGATAGTATTAAATTTATACACACACGGATACACGTGCGTAAACAAACACATGTATACACGGACACACGTGCGCGTACACGCATATACACTCGAAGCCGGACGTGTCAGTTCCCGAGGTTTGCGAGGCACACTTTTTCTTCTTTTTTTTTCCTTTTTTTCGCTCCCTGTTCGCGCTGGCGTACCTCACTGTGTTCATCGTCGATGATCGGTGCCTAACAAAACGAGCGAAAGGTAGAAATCGTTGATTGATAGAGAGAAGGAGGCAGAGAAAGGGGCAAAGGTGACGAAGCGTTTCGAAGAGACGCGATGGGGGAGGGGGAGGGAAAGGTATCCAAAACTCGAGAGGAATGTGACACGTCCGCGCGCGTGGTATTGAAGGAAAAAAAAAGGAATAAACATATAAAAGATTATACACGTATGTAAGTAACTTTTAGAGTATTTGAGTAAAAAAGAGGCATACATAGTTGATAGCGTTTTATTAAATGTTGTGAAAAACGTCTCTCGTCTGTCTGTCTGTCTGTCTGTCTGTCGTCTAAATGTCTATCGTCTTTAATTTTCATGTTTTTGGCGCGTGTTTAGTGTTAAAAGCGGCTGAAGCTAACCATCCTCGCAAAATAAGGATTCAGGAATTTAATTTAACAGAATGAGAAATTCTGTATTTAATTATCTTCATTACTCGCGATTACTCAAATCAGGAACTGAACAGCCACATTTAGCGCTAAGCGCGTTACCAGAACATCTGTGTGTTTCACCGTATCTTTTATTGATAGAAGCCTAACATTCAAAAGAAAGATGTTCTTGCCCATCCTTGTTATCCATCATGTCCGTCTCATTCTAATGCGTTCATGATCTTTTAACGCGGCTTTATTTTCTTCTAGTTTAATTATTTTTAAGTAACTTGAATTAGGGAATTCGAAGAAATATTAGCTCGTTGATGCAGCAATATCGGTATTTTTTAATATTATTTATTAATTTAAATTATTATCATCACTTTGAAGAAGTAATATTTGCATAATACTAAAAGCCATTCGTACAGAAAGAATAAAATATGGGCTGAATGAAATTCGCGAATACGCAAACAGGAGCGAAGAAAAACATTTACAGAGGAAAAATTTAGAAAAATAATAGTGTAATATTAGAAAAATGGTAGAAAAATAGTAGTGTGATGTTCCTCAATTTTGCGACGTATTTAAACCAGTATCTTTACAATGAACGGGTCCAGAAATGGGGATGATGCCGTAGCAGTCGCTCTATTCTCTTCAGAAAGCAACATCAAAAATGGTAAAGTGGTATAGCGATTCTAAACATGGCGCGTGAAATTTCTCTCTCTTCACGGGCGTCGAATATGGAACGCAAACGTGGAACCTTGAGGAAAGCAGGGCCTCGGACTAGACTAATAAGATGGTAAGACTTCGCCGCTATGCAGCGATATATGGTAGCAGAAAATACAAAAGTATACGGAATTTTTTAAAGCAAAAGTATACAAAAAATCCGTTTATATATGAATATGATTTTTATATGAAAAGTAGATTCTGAAGTTATAAACTTCCACATTCTGTTCTAATCCTTTCATAGAATTTTAAAAGTCATTTCGTTTGAATAATCTGAATTTGAAGAAAATTTTAATTATTTTATTTATTCATAATTGTTAACATTGACAACGAAAATTTAAATTAAATTCGATTACCTTAAAGTCCGTTTAAAATTGCTATTTTTTTCTTTTAATTTTCCACAATTTTTTTGATATTTTTTAATTTTTTTAGATATTTAAATAGATTTTAATTACTTTTACAACTATAATTATCTAATTAATTTTACAACTTGTAAATCTCAGTATTAAATATTCGACAACAAAGATTCGGATTAAAAATCCGTCAAATCAAAATTTCCCAAAAATTATCAAAAAAATCTTGATTTTTTTGCCTCCGAAAAGGAAATTTGCGCTTTTGACATCTTTTCTTCAAAACCGGGCGCCATTTTGACTTTTCAGCGTCAGGTTTTGAGGCGCATCGATTCGTCCCTGGATACCCTCTCCTCAACAAAGCTGAGGAGAGCACCCTGCACCTCCGTTACAACAAATGGCGGTACCGTCGTAAGTACCTGCTCCCCACCCCGTATCTCGTCATGGTGGGAAAAAGTCCGTCACACACCGGCACACATCTCCGGCGTGACGGTGGTTACCACACAGTCGTACACCGAGATCCGACCCGCGAGGGAAGCTCGGGATCCAAACGGCTGGCAATTTTCCCGGCGCGTCGTGGCTCACGCGCGCGTCCCCCAGTCCCGCCTCGGTTTTTCCTTTCGCAATCTGAAGAACGGGGACCCCGTGCGGCGGTCCCCCGGTCCCCTTGTACCGTACCGTACCGTACCGTGCCGTTCCGTTCGCGGGGAACGGCACTCGCTCGCTCGCCCGAAAGAGAGAGAGAAGTCGCCGCCCGTCCGTCCGTTCGTTCGCGTTCGTTTGCGAGCGATCCGTCTCGACGTAGCGATACCGGAGGTGTCGGGAGTGCAGTTTCGGAGCTCGAGAATTGCACAGTGGATCGTGAAGTGAGTGAAGTTCCAAGGGGAGGCTCGATGCGAATGAGAGAGAAAGAGAGAGGGAGAGAGAGAGAGAGAGAGAAGAACGACGACATGCTCGAAGGTGTCGTTGACGTTTGGTGTGTCAGTGTCCTCTCTCGGGCTCTCTCGCGCCTGCACTTATGCCGCATTGCTCTTCATCTCTCTCTCTCTTTCTTTCTCTCGCTCGCTCTGGCTCTCGTGAGAGTGCGTGCGAAGGGAGCGACCCGAGGGGAGCCTGAAGTACTCCGCGAGGGTACTCCGAGACGTAGTGACTATATCGCAAATAGAGATATAGTTTATACTGCACTCCTAAAATCCAAAAATACTATTGGTACTATTCTCCTCAAATCCCTGCAGTTATCCCTCTCTTTCTTGACGTGACGCATAGGATATCCCTATCCGGTCACTATAATCCTATGTCCCTAGAGATCACTATAGCCTCTTTATCGCTTTATCCACATAACTGTCCTTTTTTGTCCTAAGTGTCCGGTAGATATGTTGAGAAACATAATATGATGTTATAAACTTTAAGGGAGAGAGAGATAGAATTATCATTCAACTATTACTATTATAGTGTTTCTTCTTTTTTCTTACACATGTGTGGTCTACACTATACTATCCTTATCCGATTACTATA
>NJRL01000310.1:144710-172015 GCA_003063815.1 Aphaenogaster rudis | reverse complement strand
TGTAAAAATAACACGCTTGAATTTGCAGTGTAATTTCTACTATTTAACTCTCCGTAAACTACTTGGAATTTCACTGCTTACAAAAGACTACTTAGGGTCGCTGAGGGAGTTGTGTTTTTTTAAAGGGATTATGGGCTTTAAAAAATCTGGAAAAATTCTAATACACTCTTTCAACATTTAAGAACATGATTCTACGATTATATAATCCAAAATGATTATTATTTTTTGTACATATCCAAATTTTTGTGTCAAATTATCGGCCGAATAATTCAAAGGCGAAAAATCGCCTGAGTCTTGAAATCCCTAAGTAGTCTACCGAAGGTTACATATATCTTTGAAAAAAAAGATGAAGAGGAAAAGTAATTTGATCAATTTAATCATTTACATATTGCAACAAAGGTCATCTTAAAGGAAGATCTCAGAAAATGCACTGATATAAGTTTGAGAAATTTTTAAAAAAGTTACAAACCTGTCATTTTGACTGCTTTGGTAGCATTAGTGCTAAATTTCTTATTATAAATCTTTTAACATTTGCATACACAAATATTTAAAATTTCTATTAGGAAAAGAATAAAAGTTACTTTTTGCATCGTATAATAATAAATATATATATAAGTGTCGTTATTAATTCATGAAATTAAATAAGATAAACGGAGCGTTGGTGTGTGCATGTGTTTTACGGTAAAAACAGGCTATATCCTGCGTGACGTGATCGACGAATGATATCATACGATTCCGCGGGACTTATTTTGCCGGAAATGTTCATAATTACGATTCAACCTCGATCGGCAGATACTTCGCGCGTCGCTTTGCGTAAGGAACGGGCATCGGGGCCCACGGCTCGTGCTGTTTACAGCGGAACAATGGTGAATCGACACTCGAGGGAAGCGGCTGCCAAGGACGAGCACAGGTACAGGACCTCGAGTCACGCTCGGGTTCCTCCTGCGAGCGTCTAATTGCTTGGTCGTTCCGGGGCGTGAGCTGCGGACTTAAGACCCTCCGTTTCTTGGGTCTCGCTCGAGGTGGGATCGATAATTCTTCGTCGTTTGAATTTTTAAAGCAAAATCTGTCAGATGATCCTTAGGCTGCGAGAAATTTATCCAAATTAATTACTTCAATTAATTTTTGAAATAGATATTCTTGTCACAAAACCCAAACTAGGTCTAAATTATTTAAAAATTATTTAGTCTATTTGCATTAGAATTATTAACGCGAGAAATTTTCATTATAATAGCTAAATTAGATAAAAATTGATAAAAAATATTTTTAATTAGATTAAAAGAAATCTAATTTAAAAAATTAGAAGATAAATTAATTAGAACGAATTAATGAGTAGGTAGAACTGAATTCCAATGCATTGACGACGATATTTAATAAATAACTTCACAATTTTCACAACTAAAAAAGGTATTTCTGATATTTTAGCTTCCCTGTTTTAAGGAATTATTATTTCTCATAAACCATTTCAATTTCATCCCAATACTAATTCATTTTTATGAAATCTAATCTGTAATTATACCTATAATAAATCTGCAACAGATACGCAATTCCCTGAGCAGTTCTACGAACTATTTTCTTAATTAATATCCCCCCGGAGCGATATTCTCTTGATAATGCCAAGTCCAAGAGGAAAAACAAGCTGGTATCTCTACAGGTTCCGCTTTCTGCTGTTTTCCCGCGAGACGATCTCTTTTCTCGGAGGCGAGAAAAAACATCGGAGGCGGCAATGACACGCTTCTCCCTCCGTCAGGTCTTCACAATCAACCTGCCGGGGCTACGTTCTCAGTACGGCTTCGATTGTAATCGCTCGTGCCAACACGAATGCGGACGTCTGTCGTGCCGGATTCCGCGACATTAAGCCCCCTTAGCGGCCTCTAAGACCCGCTTTGTTTACGGGATCTCAATGCCAAATAAATGAACGTGACATGAGAAGCGCCGGTGTCACGTTCCGCGATCTATCACTTAAGGGGGGATTCCAGCTTGATCGGTCAAAAAATTGGAAAAATTTTTTTTGCATAAATCAATAGTATAAAGCTTGAAGAATATGTTCCATATCCAATATCATTCCATTCCAATATCAAAAACTATTTTTTCGCGAAGAGGTAATCTTTAAATGGGTTTTTCTCGAAACTACATTTTCCAATTTGGTGTGCAGGATAACTAAAAAAACCATTAACTAAATGACATTTGCAAAGTACGGTTCGATTCCTTATAGTTTTCTCTCTTCAGGGGTTATATCAACCGCTACAATTTTATTGTTTATTTATAACATTTTTATCAACAATAGAAAATTGATTTTTTCGTCAAAAAAATTTCACTTTTCTTACGATTGCTGTAACTGCTTCAATTTTTCATATTTTTATTTGCAAGTTGGTATAATCCCCGCGTAATTGAATAAGCTTTGAAGGAAATTTTTGATTTTTGCCTTCAGATGACTCAGCTCGTTGCTACATTGCACGCCGCGCTATCGACATTGTGTGACAAAGTTGTACATCAACACGACAAAAATTTAAAAAAAATTAAAAAATGACATTTTTTTATCCCTTAAGGATGCCTTTTTATATCTCCAAAACAATTATTCCAATATTATTCAGTTTTCTAAAAAAAAATTTCTAAAAAATCACATTTTTCCGGTTAAACGGAATCCCCCCTTAAGTGAAAAAAAGACAGTTACATCAACGATCAATACAGATCAATATCTATATAAGCTCGATTAATTTGATTTTTCCAAACTTCATTAAATTACCGTTCCACCAAATTGATCAACGTTAAATTAAATTAATTAACTTTGAATTAAATCAACTTTCTCGTAAAAGACGCGTTCACCAAATTTGAAAATTTTCATTAAATTTTACTTCTTCAATTTAACATTTAACCGCGGGAAATGACTAATGGTTATATTTGCGGGACGGCGAGGGGCGTTTCGCGATGAAGATCGCTAATTGCAGTTTCTTTCCGCGATGATAAGCCGAGACACCTTTTCCAAAGGGTAACTACCTTTAAGGCGAACGTTATCACACGGCGTTACGTCATCGCGTGAGCGAGCCCGTCTTTATCAAGCTGGAATTAATTATACGGACTGCCTGTGGCTCGACTGACTGTCACTGATAAGTAACACGCTTGCATGTATATGTATTTGTACCCACGCACGTGAACACGTGTTTATTATGCATGGACATGACTCATTGACAGTTAATTTCATGATTTATTCATTAAATTAAAAATTAAGGAAGGTAGCAGATAGATTTAAAATTCTTCTTGTTTTTGACAATTATTTCGTTTATTAAACATCATTCACTGACTATAGACGCTTATTTCATTCTCGCCACTTTGTTCTGATCCTTACACAACCTTTTCGCAATGATTTTGCAGAGTACTTCGCGATGCGTGCATCAAGTTTCAAAAAACAAAGAAACTCCGTAATTATGTCTCTAATTAAATTTTGGAAAGAACAGATTGCGTTATCGTATCACATTTTCATGGTTTGATGCGAATATTTCGAAGTACTCTGCCAGAAATCCCTACATTAGCACGTGTAATTTTTTTAGACGTAAGTACATCTCTATTTTGATAAAGAAAGTTTTTAAAGAAAATTTATTGGCAACAATAAGGCACGTCGACTGTCCAATTTTCATATTTAGAATAGCGTATGAAAACGCAGCCTGGAGGATGATTTCGTGGTCAGTACGAAAATAAAGATGTGTAAAAATTAATTACAGCAATTAATTTCAATAATTAACGCAAAGTAATAATATGTTAATTAATGCAGCAACGCGATTATCATATTCATGCAACATTTTATTTCCCTCTTCCAACTAAACTTATATAAAATAATAATTCAGTAAAGCAACTGAATGCTTGTCAATCCCACTTGTCATAAAAAATAAATCAATTATAGACACAAAAATAGAATCATCTTTTTTTATTACAAGCTATACCGTTTATTTGTTACGGCGAGTTTATTAGCTCGCGACAGGGGGTAGGCGAACACTCCGCCGTGAAATTAGGAGCTTAAATCATCCCCTAGTGCGCGGTCCTTCGTTATCGGTTTCGTTATACGGCCTACAGCATCTATTAATACGGACATTCACGACTAAGTTCGACATTCGATTTTCTGCTTTGCAGCCCACGTGGCGTTTATGGGGCGAGGAAAGGGGCGACGGCGTCATATACACGGTATACCTGAAGAAGGTCCGATACCACCGGCCCACAAGAAGTCTCTCAGCATCGGTGAGCATGATTGAAATATTCTTAATCAAGATTTTTAGCGTTTAGCAATTTTTACCAACGTTTTCCGCAGTTTTTTAATTCGAAAATCATGATGTCTCTCGCCAAAAATTTAGAGATTTTAATAGTAATAGCAAATTTTCGTCTTAATCGTGTTTTTATTTAAAAGTCTTTATTTGCAGACTTTTATTTAAAGAAGCCTGGCGCGCAAAGCTTTAATATTTAAGTAATGCGCTTATTGGAACTTGCCAGGATTCTGACGACGAGATCTCGCACTTGGAATGGGAGACGGTGAGGGTGCGCTTCTTGAAGGCCGGCACGGTGCAGCGGCTGGTCGAGAGCCTGGCGAACGACGACGGCGAGCTGGAGTCCACCTACATAAACATCTTCCTGGCGACGTACCGGGCGTTCACCAGCCCGCGTGACGTCCTCGAGCTGCTGCTCGCGCGATACGACGCCCTGGACGGGAGCGCCGGCTGCGAGCAGCACCGCAAGACCCTGGTCCAGGCCCTGCACGTCTGGCTGGACGCTTACCCGGGCGACTGGAAGTCACCCCCCAACCATCCCCTGCTCGCCAGGCTCCTCGAGTTCACGCAGCAGCGCCTCGTCGGCTCCGAGCTCGAGCTTAAGGCCAAGCACCGACTGCATCGATTCCAGCGGGAGGATCAGATAGGTAACGTTATTTCTTCGGCGAGTGAGTTATTTCACGTCGTCTCACCCGCGTGAACTTTAAACACGAAGAATCGTACAATTGATAAGACACCGTGGGAAATTCAAATACGAGGAACGAGGAAGATGATAATGCGACTTTTGCTATGAACTTTATCGTTTTAGTTAAACCGAAGGGACATTATACTGTGAATTTGTTCTAACAAAAATAATATATTCAAATAAATTTTTAATATCAATTGGAATTATTATAACGGACTTATTTTTTATCTTCATATTTCAATATTCATTTTTTATACATTTATTTTTAAAATAATTAAAGTAAAAGAGGGCTAATGAGAGTCAGTGTGGTTAATAATGCACAAATTAATATAATTCAAATTAGAATAACATTACATAAGAGAAATTTATTTTTGATACTATATAATATATATGTTGTGAAATCACATATATTTAAAGTACAATTTTGAAATAATAGATTTTTATTTAATGGAGTTGAAATATATGATCCGGAATTATCTTGTTTTTATAAAGTTTGAATTTACAATAAAAGCATCCGATGATCTTAATGGTTAATAGCGAGTCTGATAATAGAATCGAATAATAATAATATATTGCTTATGCAATTCGAATGTAACAAGTAACGACCACACGAGGACTTGTTTTATTTATTGCGATTTCGCTGAACTGCGATAAGCGAGCAAAACATCCGCTGGAATATTACGTTTCGAATGCATTGATCGAGAAGAAAGGTCGCACGTTATCACACACAACCTCCACAGGAACCCCAAATTACGAAAGTTTTTCCTCGAACTTGTACAAAAAAGTAAAATATAATAGCTGGAGCAAGGATAGGGCGGATCTTGTATATCCAGGTCTCGCAAAACGTTTCGACGTATCTCGCGAGTTTCCAGAATGCAGAAAAAGTTAAACGGTGTATTTTATCGCGGCGTGAACAGCGTTACGAAAGAATCACTCTGTCGGGAGTTCGACATATAGAAAGAGAGTCTGAATGTTAGCGGTGGTGAAAGGCCAATCAGGCTGCTCGCGATCGCACAAAGCCGTCTGCTTCCCGTGTATAAATTGAGGGTCCACGGGCTCTGTTGTTGTACTGCCACGACCGGGGCAGGGCTCACCTTTCACTCAGGGCTCGCTTGATAGAGAACCCGATCCAGTTACGATAATCCCAAAAATAGAGACGATTTTACTTAAACGAAAGAGAGAGAGAGAGAGAATATTTAGAAAAAAACTGAAAAAATAAAAGCCAATTTTTCGCCCTGATATAATTATGACTTGTTCTTGTAATAAGAGTTAATAGAGTATAATAAGGGTTGATAGAATATAATATTCTGGACATTCCTAAAAGAAATTTTAAGAAAATCTGTTTACATCGGAATTATTAACACGTTCACTGCCGACCACGCGATATCGCGTGGTAGAAGGTGTTCGCTCGCGGCCGATAACGCGATATTTTTTAGTAAATATTTTTTTAAGTAAATGGCAGGTAAATTTAATATTTATTATCTCTACGTGAAACAACACATTTGTGTAGGCATTAATACATTAAAAAACATTTTGGCTACAGAGGTAGTGCCTAGTATTTGGCTCTGTATAATAGTGAACGTGTTAAAAAACGATGGGTAAAATAGGCTGATTTCTGCCTTAAAAAAGTGTAATGTAAATTATACATATAATTATAGTTTTTGAGCTGTTGAATACGATATCAGTTTTATTTATGTATTTTCTAAAGCTATGAGAAAGAAGTTATATATAAAGTCTTAAAAGGATCGAAATAAGTCTTTTCTGATAGTAATATGATTTGTGATATTTTGTTCAAAAAATTTTAATTATTTGTATTATGGTTTATTTCTATAACTTTTTTTTACTAAAAGCTAAGGAAACATTAAAATTAAATGCTTTAAAAATTAAATATTATAATCTCGACGGCTGTGCCGCTCAGTACGCATGTGACGCTTTGCGGAGCGTTCATATTAGAAATACGCTGGAATTGTACCTTCCGCCAAACCATCATTAAAACATTTTCCTTGCTAAATAATTTTTTAAAAGTTATAGAAATAAACTATAATACAAATGATTAAATAATTGGAACAAAACGTCACTAATCATACTACTGTAAGAAAAGACTTATTTCGATCCTTTTAAGATGAATTTTGATCCCTCTCACAAGTTTAAACAAATAAAACTGGTATTATCATATTCAGCGACTCAAAAATTATAAAATTACATGTATAATTTACTTTTTAGGCAGAAATTGGTCTATTTTACCTATCATTTAATATAAATAAATTCTTTTATATATTAAATGATAATTTTATATTAAATTACTCTTCTAGATTAAATGAAATTTTGCAATAATTCATATTTAAAAAATTGTAACGTACGAAATAAAAAAGAATTTTATAAAAAACTTCGAAATAAAAATTAATATTTCACCGTATAATTCTAAATTAATTTTCATTAATTTTAGATCAAATCAGATTTCAACCCGGTTTTCTCTTTTTTCTAGATTCTTGCATGGTGTACGACAATGGCCGACTACCCATGCGCGGTTCCCCGGATCCGATGGCGGATCACTGGGGGAACTACATCTTCCCGGAGGTGCCCCACCGTCACTTCGCCGAGCAGCTGACCCGGATGGACGCCGAAGTGTTCAAGAAGCTGGTCGCCCATCAGTGTCTCGGCGCCGTATGGTCTAGGAAGGATCGTTCCAGGAGCCACGAGGCCGCCACGGTGGTGGCGACTGTGAACCAATTCAACGCCGTCTCCCTGCGAGTGATCTCGACGATCCTGACGGACACGACGCTCAAGTCGCAGGAGCGCGCCAGGATCCTCGAGACGTGGATCGACGTCGCGCAGGAGTTGCGAGTACTCAAGAATTTCAGCAGCTTGAAGGCGATCGTCTCTGGCCTTCAAAGCAATCCGGTGTACCGGCTGGAGAAGTGCTGGCAGTGCATGCCCCGGGAGAAGCACGAGCTCTTCCGCGAGCTCGAGAGGATATTCTCGGAGGAAAACAACGCCTGGACGCAGAGAGAGTTACTCATCAAGGAGGGCACTGCCAAGTTTGCCGACACCGCCGGCAGAAGCGACAGGCATCTGCAGAAGCTCTTTCAGAAACAGAATACTCACGCAGGCGTAAGTGCGATAACATAGCTTTCTTTTGTGAGACCTCACGAACTTTTTTTCTCAGCTTTCTGAGAAGCTCGTATAGACATTCAAATCGCGTTACGTAAAAAAACCGTGGTAGCGACGATTCGTATAAAGAAGACAGTTAGCTCGTATCTGGATTGTATAGCGAAATATTAACATATCTGACATTTCGTTTTAAGAATTTCTTTTAAGTTTTAACTTTACCCCACATCGGTGATGCCTGAATTAATTGGAAAATTGCTTTAATATTTTAACGAGAACTTTAATTATAAAGTTCTCGTTACGAACTGCGACATTGAGTATATATACATAAAACGTTCTAAAATTAATTATAAATTTATATTATATTGAACAACGAACTTAAGTTGTATTTAGTATCGATTCGCGAATAATATTTTTGAAATACTTTTTAGATACTTTATAAATTAGATAATAGAAACCAGTATATAGGCGAATATATTGTATTCTCTCTGCGGTATTATTTTTTTCTCTTAAACTTGCACTTCTCTAATCGTGAATTTTCCTAAAATTTGTTTTTAGAATATTAGCTACGGCACGATACCGTATCTAGGTACCTTCCTGACTGACCTCACCATGATTGATACGGCGATACCGGATGCGATATCCGACGGTCTCATCAACTTCGACAAGAGACGGAAGGAGTTCGAGGTGCTCGCCAGGATAAGGCTCCTGCAGGGCGCGGCAAACGCGTATAACTTCAGTATGGACCCCGTGTTCGATCGCTGGTTTCATTCGATGGTGGTGCTGGACGATCGGGAAGCGTACAAACTCAGCTGCCAGATCGAGCCAGCACCAGGGAACACCCTCAACAACCGCGGCAAGAAGAAACAGGTCAGCATTTTTTATATCTAATAAGAAATATATTCTAATCTAATCGCGAAGTTTCTTAAAACTATCTAATCTGACTGTCGAAATTTCTTTAATAACGTTATACAAAACAAGTATGTTAAACGATAATATTAGATAATCATATATACTTCGAATATTTTTTAGATGGATCACATATTTTATTACAAACATCTATCTTCGATTGCCTAATCGAATCTAAACGAGAATTAAATCTTGGGACTTGTCTTACAGGGTCATCAGGGTCACCGGAAAAACGATTCAATTGCCTCAACGTCCAGTTCAAGCAGCTCGCAGTTTTACTGCGACCTCGACTCCCTCCCGAGCTCACCGCACAACTCGCTGGACCGACGAACTTCACCGTCGCAGATGTCCAGCTCGTCCTCGAGCTCGTCTCTACCGTCCCTGGACGTGTCTCTGAGCTCCGGCGGGGGTGGCAATCATCAGACTCGCTTGGCACCTCCGACAGGTGCCGTAGCGACCAACGGTAGCACTCCCAATCTCGCCGGACTGTCCAGTCCCAGCCATTCGCACAAGAGCTCGCCAGACTTCTACATCATCAAGGTTACCATGGAGACGGACAACGTGGAGACGGAAGGCGTGGTGCTGTACAAGTCGATAATGCTATCAAACAATGAGCGGACGCCGCAGGTTATCCGGAATGCCATGCTAAAGCTCTGCCTCGAGGGCAGTCCCGATCAGTACACTCTAGCCCAGGTGCTACCCGATCGCGAGATGGTGCTGCCCAACTCGGCCAACGTCTACTACGCTGTAAATACCGCGCACAATCTCAATTTCATCCTGAGACAGAGGAGGGAGCCCAACGACGTGACCTCGGACAGTCCCAGGAGCAAGGGCAACGGTCACAATCACAAAAGGTAGTCCTGAAACCGCCGAGCGTCCGGAACAAGAGGATCTCCGAAGTCTCCCGTTGACGTAAGCGGGACAGTTCTAGAGCAGTTACATGAACTTTGGACGTGAAATTAACTAGAGTGCTGAGATGAGTTCTTGGTGAAAGAGAGCAAAGTGGAGTCGATCGGTATAATTGCGATAGGAGACAAATGCGATGTTGGAGCGTACGTCAGCAACCGCCAGAACCAGATATTAAGTTGCAGTATTACGCCAAATTTATAAACATTTAGTATTACAAATAATACTAATGTTAATAGTATCTTTATTGATACTATTCATAATAATTGGTAATGTTAATATTACTAATTAGCATTATTAATATCCCGTTGCTGGTTAGTAATATTAACAGTACTAATAACATAATCACAACAATACATATCAATTATCATTATATTAGAATATTGCAACTTAATATCCGGTTCGCCATTACAATATTCCATTGTAATTTAAAAACGATGACTACCTATTTAATAGCTTCAGTGACGTCACTGAAGAAACGACCATCACAATATCAGGCATCACAATTACCGCAATCGATCGCGCATCCTCGCGCGCGCGCGCTCTCTCTTTCTCTCTCTCTCTCACGCGCGAATCGAAGTTGAAGAGCAAAGAGGGCGAAATCTCTCGCCGTACTCGCGTTAATTAATTTGTTTATTAAGGTTTACCATGACAACCCGGCCGCTTCGCCTTTTCGACGCTACGCGAATGATGCGACGAGCGACGAGCCGTGGTATGATTAAGCGCGGTCGCTCGTACGACCGGAAGTGCGTGGACCCACGCACATATCGCACACGCACGAGCGCACGCACGCACGCACACACGCACGTACGCACGTATACATACGACTCGTACAGTATTCAGAGACAGCGAGCTCGGCATAGTTGCGCAACCGAGCGAGCTGTTCTAGCATTATTCTAGCCGCGCGTTTAGCGTGAGTCACACACGCGAGGTTCTTATCGAACGTCCGCCACGACGCAAACAAGTGCCCGTATTCCTGCCGCTCAGGCGCGGTCGTTAAGACATCTACAATGTTCAATACATGCGACCGCTTTCATTCGCCTAATTCGCTCTGAAAAGATCAAAAGACATGGAGATCATTGATACGATTAGGATGATTGGAGATTTACAAATGTCGCGTCCTTTTTCATGTCGTGAGAAACAGGTGGCCACGTTTAGCGCTAAATTACCTATACAGTATGCATATCCAAAAGACGTCCAGAAGATATCCCGAAGACCTTTAAGCGATAGGATATCCACGGGATGTCTTCTGAACGTCTTTTGGATATGCATGCTGTGTGGGTACGGCCGATCGAGTGATATCCGCCCGATGTAAATTATAGAATATTATAGGATGATATCGCGATGATATTATAGGATCGTAATTGTGCAAAAATGAAGTTAAGATTTTTACTTTCTCCTGCTCGTCACGAGGGAGCCGTGTTTTTTCAGCGTGCTCTCTCACTCGCGACTGATTATTTGTCCGAGGTTAATGATTACGCTCGACGACGTTATGAAACGATAATCGTGTGGAAATAATGCACGGAGATTTCTTCGTTCGTTGCGAGACAGCCGCGTTGAGCGCTAAATGTTACGGCGATAAAGTTACGGGCACCTAGGCGATGGCACCTCGCACGTGTGCGTGTATGTACAATAAACGATACACATGTTTCGCGGACGTTAACGAGATTATAGAGAAATAGCGGGACAGGCGACTCGAGCCGTAAAGGGTCGTTGTGATTTTTTGTAAATAATTGTAATTGTGTAGCGCGGTAGACTCGACCAAGCGGGGGGAGCGCCCCCCATGCGAGGGGGGGTGGGTTGCCCCGCCGGAAACTGTCAATTATTGTCGCTGTTCCCTCTCGTGTACTCCGGAAAGCGGGATCCGAGATCAGAACTGCCTCGTTGATATTCGTCCTTCAAAAAAAAAAAAAAAAAAATCGCGAATTCGTCCGATGAATTGTTGCGAGGGCAAGGAACAATTCTGTGATAAAGGAATCTCTCCCATTTTTCTTTCTTCGACTTACACTGCGACGAAGTATAGAGGACGAATTTCGGCCCGCGACGATCGGACAAGCCCACTTTTTCCGATATCAGGCTGGGGGAAAATTTCCAAGAAGGCTTACGAGATATCTGGTTTTATCGCGCCGCTCGGCGGCGCGATAAGAATGGACGGGCCGACTGCGATGATCGGACAAGTCTGTATTTTTCTATCGTTATGGAAAAGCCGGGGAAACGTGCGGAAGAGACGTTTTATCGCGAAATATTTCGTTTGGACTGGGCGTTCACCGAGTCGAAACGGAGCTAGCAGATCCGGTTTAGCCGTAATAGTCAGACAAGTCCGTCTTTCTCCACTGCCATAGAGAGATCTCGGAAGAAGCGCAATGTATATCACAAAATGACATATTTCGATATTATTTCAGCGTGGGGAAACAATTAGTAGAGGAATAATTAAATTGCCAATTACTTTTTCTTTGACTAGACGAATTTAGCGTAAGCGCGAAGAAACGTTAACGTGTTTCTTACAATTGTAACATATGTACATCGAAATTATTTTCTCTTGGAAATATCGTGTTAAGAATAATTTGCTTTCTTAAATATATGTAAATAAAAACGAAGAATTAACGTATTTAAAAAATTTTAGATGGAGACTCTCAATCGGTGTTCTTCAAGATTAAATATAGTTGAACATATAATGTGAATTTTTTTAATGAATTAACGATTGAACGTTCGAAGCAGCGTCCAAAACTTGCAAATACTTATGTAGACGTGTAACAAAAGTAAATTAAAACGTAATTAAAAATCGATGGTCAGTACGAGGAGCGCGGTTGTATGTGCAATAAATTAAAATTTTAAAAAATAAATCTTTGTAATATAATACTTCAAAATCGGTTTTGATCTCTGTTCAGATTATCTTCAGTTAGTGGCCTATGATGGACTGAGTAATCGTTGAGGTCATTACCTTTATTGAACTGTCATTGTTAATGATTCCCTCCTCCTATCTATACAATGACATGATACAATGGCCCTCTATCGATACAATGACTCTTTGTTTAACGCTTGCTTTTGATCGTTTCGTGATTTTCTCTGCTCCAAATTCTAATGTAATCCTCCGCTTTAGTTTGTAATTCTTTAGTTTGTAATTCTCTTCTTATTTAGCTTTGTGTAGTATGTTTAATTTGAGAATTTAATTATAATGGAAAATTAAAATCTTAATTCGTCGCACGTACGACCGCGTTCCTCGTACTGGCCATCGATTTTTAATTACATTCGTATGTTAACGAGCCAACAAAATAAATTCGTTTCAATTATATATGAAAAGTACCATGATTATGTTAATATTAATAATTAATAGCGTCAATACTCCATCATTAAAGAAATTTAAATCAGAAAATACTAAAATTATGTGTTGCCCGACTTGGTCCGAGAGAGCGTACGTTTCCGGCGATTAAATGCCGGAAATCCAAAAGAAGTGGACCAAGTTTTTCACCCACGGTCGCACGCCCGGGAGGGGTATTCGTGGTGTCAATCGATACTCCATTAGCAAAGCGAGCGCTAAATAATGGACGACTCACTCGTTGAGGGGGGGGAGAAAAAAAGTGGGCTTGCCCGGTGGTTTTTGCCGGCAAACCTCGGTCGTCGGAATCGAAACCCGCGTGCTAATCAACTAACCGAGAGCCATTCCAACCCCGTCGCGTCGGTCGCTCGGCTTCTTTTTTTCACGTTGATACATCTTTTTCACCGGAGCTTCGCGAACACTCGCGCAAACCGCTCGCGCGGCCGAAGGGATAGGAGGAGGAGCGAAAACCAACGTGGTCGAGCATCCCGACGATTGTATTGTTTAGGTTTCGAATAAGGTTTCCCCCGAGTAGCCTTACATAATTTTTGTACTTATCTCCTCGTCGATTTTTCCTCCTCTCCCGCCCCCCCTCCCCCCTCCACTCCCTCCCCCAATTCGTTTGTCTAAATAGCTGTGTATTCTCCTCACGTGTACGCGTAGACGGTCTCGGAAAATAGGGAGGAGCCGTCGACGAGAAGCAAAGCGCTGTATGTATGTAGTACGACCTGACAAAAGTGAGAATAGATGGCCTACACTTTTACGTGTAACGTTTTTATCTCCGTTCACCTCGACAATCCCTCACGGTCGTAAAGCCACCGTGATTTGTCGACGCCCCGTCGATTCCTGTCCTCTCCTGCCCCCTTTTTTTATGACTCCTTTACGATCGTGCAGGTAGGAGAGTCCTCCGATAGGAGTTTTCAGCTCTCCCTTTATTTTCATTCCGTAAAATAATAGATACTTTCGAGATGCCCTCCGCCCCCCTTTTAAAAACTGCGATATGTTCGCCAGAAGAGAAGTTGCGTTCTAAGAACGGTGGTGAATAGAGTCACGCGTTCAACCCTTTAAGGTCCAGGCATCGATTCCGGTTTGAGTAAAATTTACGATCAACGATCACGATAGTGGCTTGTTTAGCGAGAACATCATTGTTTTACGAATTAAGATAGAGAATCTAGCTTCATATAAAGCGGATCAGGAGTATTATACCGACAGAAACACACTACTTTATCAATACAAAACATTTGGGAAGAACTCAAAGTGAATGTATATAATTATGTACATTAGACCTTAAAGAGTTAAGGGGTGAAGCTACGGAGATCTGAAGATCGTTGACCACTCGAGAGGTGGTTTAAAGATTCGCATCGCGTGAATCGTGTGTTATCTTAGATTGCGATAACGATCCTAAAATAGAGGGAGAAAGGGACGGAGGATCGCCGCGAGTCTTACGCGGTTTTCATCGGGTGAAAGGGTCGAACTGATCGGTATCACGCGGAACGATTTCACGTGGCTGACGAGTGGACTTCCGCCGTGTGTCGGCACATCCGGCACGCGAACCTGTTGATCTCCCCGTCAAGGAGCTCGAACACTCGGACTTGCAGGTAGGTAAGACTCTATCTGAGGTTAAACAGGGCTAATGGTTTCGTCCGGCGGTTCGCGATCATTCAAACGCATCAGCGAAGAAGAAAGCTGTTCCGTTCCGTCTTGACAGCAAGGATTTGTACCAAGTCATCCAATAGCTCCTTGCGATATTCAAGGGCGTGATTGAGTGGAGAATGAAGTGGAAGGCACATAGTCGGATTGCTGTCGTTCCAGCTCGACAAAGATTTATCGAGGTAGTCAGCCGATCCAGGAGTCTATTCCCCGAATAAAGTAGAACAGCGAGAGATCCAGGTGAATAATCGTGTTTTTGTTTGCTTCAAAAGTCAAGTGTTATGGAAACGCAAAATTATAAAGTAAATTATCGAAATGAAATTTATCTCTGTCTTCGAGTTTAAAAGATCTCTGTCTCCATCTACGTTTTTATGTTCAGGTCCACGTCTATCTATACGATTCCTCGGACAGGAATTTTCTATGAGTCAACTTTTTTCTGACATTTTCTCGAGAATTTTTTCGACAGTAGATATTCATAGACAGATAAAACCCAAAGTATTTCGTAAACGTATTCGCTCATCTCACTTTAATATTTCTGTCTTCAAGTCTTAAAAGATCTCTGTTTCCATCTTCGTTTCTATGTCCAAATCTACATCTACGATTTTTCGGACAGGAATTTTCTATGAGTTCACATTTTTCTGATATTTTCTCGAGAATTTTTTCAAACAACACTTCACTTCATTTAACCAACGAACAAGTTTCTTCAAATAGGTGGTTCTGGTCGCAAAATTTAAAATGAAACGACCTATCTTTAGCCACGGATAATTTAAAGCCGCTTCTTTTCCGTCCTTCAGCCAAGCGTGTCTCGACGTGTTGTCCTAACCGTGGAAAGAGTCACCCAGATACCGAGATTGTTCCACGCGATACCGCGTCTCGCGATTGGTTTTGCGCGAAGTGGCTCAAGGCCGCGCCGACGACGTCAGAAGTGGCAAACCGGAGGAATTCGGATATATGCATTCTGGTGGCGGGCTTAATTGATATCGAAAATGAATTCCTGCTCGCCATGCCGTTCGGCACGTGTGCTAGATATTTGCTACTTTGCCGTGACGAATGCGCCATTACGTTTCAAATTAAATCAGTGTTATATATGGTCCCCTGTGTCTCATTATTCTCGAAGACATCCTTAATCCGTAAGTGCTCGCGTGACTTTTTTTAACGTAAATGCTCGCGTGGGAATCAATTTGACTCATATTTTAATTTATTTATTTTTTATGTATAAACAAAATTTTTTATTTTTTATAATTATTGGCAACATAAAAATTTTCTATGCGACACTAGTGGTGATCGCGTGAACCATCATTAATGGCCGCCGCGAATATACATTTAATATTGTTTATATGCGTGGTATTTCGTATAATTATTATAAGTATGTATAAGAACTCGTGTTTAAAGTGTTGTATTTACTCTGCAAAAAATGGAATTTTCACCTCAACACAGACAGTCGACTGTGAAAGGATGGTGTTGTGTCACTAATTGTGAATCAAGAAGAGACAAAAATGTTGATTTAAGTTTTCACAAAGTACCAAAGCAAAACAGTGGTACAATTTCAAGGATAAATATATTTGGGAATACGGAGCTTGTGAATAAACGTGCTGAATGGTTGAGGCAATTAAACATAAAACCAAGAGCAATTAAGAGCAATTCATTTTATCAATACTCACAAAACTTTCTTCATCACTATTATTATTACTCAAAGAATTAATTAATAATGTTCCAGTAATCACATGAGGCTCTGATGTCAAGGCACTTGTTTGTAGGCATAAGGAATATAAATCTATTTTTTCTTGACTCTTTATAGTTATACCGCACATAATAATCATGCCGGAAATTATAACATTCTGGCCTTCGATCATATTCCTTCATGAAATCGTAGCTTTTGTGTAATCACAGAGTGTGTCTAGTCGTACTGACACCATCTTTTCGTTACAAAAGTCTCATTTTTATGATTTAATATACTTGTCACTGCTGCTGTTTGTACATTTGCGGCGGCTATATTTGTTTTGCTTCAGTAGCGCCTCCCTTACCGCGGTGGATGTTTTTTTCGCCAATAAACGGAGACATGTTTTAAATATAAAATAATAAATTTCAAGCATTAGAAATTAAAAGAAATTTATATTTTTTTAAAATATTTCTTTATGTAACATTTTAGTTAGTAAATTCATAGTTTTCGTCTGGGTCAGTTTAACCCCCACGCGCGTGCTTACGGGTTAACATATTCGGCGGACCAACGATATCGATCAGTATTTAACTAAAAAATTCAATTATATCTTTCAATTAATAAGAAATACATATAATTAATATTAGCATCAACAATAAATAATAATAATGAAATGGAGAAATAAATATGTGAGGGATAGGCATAAATATACTGAAATTGTTTTTTTTTTAATTTTAGTTTTCTTCTTGAATTTCGATATCCCCTTTTTCCTAAAGTACATTATTATTTCAATCCTGGAATTTTATTATGAGTGAAAAGTTGTTCCTTAAACTCTTCAATATTACTTTTTTAATTAAAAAAAATGTAACGTTGAAGAGTCCAAGGTATAGCCTCATTCTCAGAGAACTCCAGAATTAGAAATGATATACTTTAGGAAAAAACTGATATATGGAAACTTGATAGTAAAATTAATGCGGAATATAGAACACGGAGCTTGAAAAAGAGCTTGAAAACACGTTGATTACGCGGTACCGCTGCTCCCCTCTTTAAAAAAGACCACCAGGACGAACCCCCCGAGTCACCAATGCCGCACCGGTACCGAAACAACACAACCCCCTCGCAACCCCGTCGCCGGCGGGGCAGACACCAATCAAGCGCCGTCGCCCTATCGCGCTTGCTCGGGGGTGGCTTCCCGCGGACGCCAGCAGGCGTCGCGGCGTCCGTCGCTACCCCGATTCACCCTCTTCCACCTTCTACCCCTGCCACCCCAACTCCCCGACGAGCCGGTGAACTCCAAGCCAACCCCTGGCTGGCGCTCGCTCGCGAGCAGCGAGCCAGTCGTGAGCTTCGTGCCGTGGTTGTTGGGGCGATGCGCCAGGCGCATCGACCGTCGTGCGCGACTGCAGCAGCAGCAGCAGCAGTAACAGCAGCAGCAACGAGTGGTGTATTGCGCGTCGCACTATCGTGCCCGTTGTCCGTCATCATCGTCGTCGTCGTCGGTGCCGGACTCGCTGGAACGACGACGCTCGCACGTGAGCACGTCGCCGCGGCCGCGAGATGAGAGACGTGAGTCCCTTCGATCGGTCCACCTCTTCTCTCTCACCCTCTCTCTGTCTCTCTTTCTCTTTCTCTCTCTCTCTCTTTCTTTCTCTCTGTCTCTCTCTATCTCTTTATCTCTCTTTCTCTTTATCTATCTTTGTCTTTGTTTCTACTCGTCTCGAGCTTCCGTGTATGTCGCGGCAGAGAAATACAACGCAAAGAACTAGCCATCTTTGAAACCATCCCGAACTGCCTGCTCGCGAACTGCGTACTCGCGATACGCGTTCGCGGCACTACGGAGATGTCGTGCCGATCAGACCTCGAAATGGCAACCCGCGTTGTCCGTCCCGCTCCCTTTCTCTCTCTTTCTCTTTCTCTCCCCCTCTCTCCCTTTTTCCATCGTGGATACTTGGCAAATCGAGTCGCTAGTCGCGGCGCCCGTTCTTCCGGAGAACGCGATCACGATATCCCGATTCCGCGAAAATGTGTAAACGCGACGATTCGCGTTTGCAATCGGCCCATTGCCGAGGACGAGGTCGCGAGCAGCAAGAGTATCGCCTTGAAAAATATTGCCCCCTAATATAAGCCACCTCTCCCCCCCCCTGCTTATTAGGGTAAGATTAGTCCTGACCCTGAAAAAAATATGAGACTCGCGTCCGGGGATGTTCGCGACGTTTAGGTAACCGTGATATCGCGATATTTGCGCAGTAATCCGAAAGAAGACCGACGAGGCTCAACGGAGCGATTTTTTTAATGGCAAAGTTGAGAGACCTTTAGCAAAATTCCGTTGAGATTAGCTTCTTCTGATGTCGGGAGCCCTTATTGTCGAGGTACCCGATAATAAAAACATACTCGGAGTCGGGCTTACGCGGTAATTGGCTTGGGCTAGCATCAGGTGTTGCCTTGAAAAATATTGTCATTGGCAATAATCGCCTCTAGAAGCTGAGATTGTGACATGCCGACTCTAGAGACATAGAGCTTATCGGAGTAAACGGGGTAAATGTGGGGTAAATGTATTCTTTGACGAAGACTCTACCAACGACTAACTGTTTCTTTTAAAGGACACGATATTGAAATTTTAGTTCTGTAAATATACTTAATTCAATACAGAACACAGCATAAAGATAAATTCTAATGTTTCCCTACGATAAAATCGAGGCGCATAAAGTCCTGGAGAAAATCCTGGTTGTCGTGATTCAAGAAAAATAAACCATCTCGTAATATTATTGAGGAGTTACGTTAGCATGTAAAAACATTGTGACGTCACGTAGCCTATTGTCATCGCAACTCCTACCAATCCTAATGCCCCAAGATTCGAGGTTGGCGGACGGCACTTGCCTTGAAAAACATTGCGTCAGCTCTGACGCCACTAATAACCTATTCCAGGGGGCGAGATTACCCTACTCCCTGAAGACGTAATACTAGCTCGTACAATATCCAAGCTTTGAAACTAGTTAAAACAAACACGTACACGCGCACAAAAACACACCCACGCAAGAACGTTTGAAGAATGTGCAAGGACGCCTGAAGAATAGTCTCATTCGGACACTTTTGACAGTTTTTCGGATATTTTTCTGACGTCTTTTATTTATTTACATGAAGCATATTGTTCTATTGTTCTCCTTAGCGTTCTCGTGCCTCATCGATCCCTCCATTCGGTCGATCTTCGGAAAAGCCGCTGACGCGACTCGGCGGTCCGTTAAAAATTTGATAGGGTTAAGGGCGGTTCCTCGGCTCGGCCTCGACCAAGAAGAAGAAGGTAGAGCCTGTGCACAATCCCCTCTTCCCCTTCCTGCCGTCCCCTCTCTCTCTCTCTCTTTCTCGTAACACTTTTCAGCCCTCGACCTCGTGGCCGAAGATCGATCCCCGGTGGTGACGTGCTGCGTGAGCACACCCTCGTGGAAAAAAGCGGTCGCTCGGTCGCGTTAATAACTAATAACGACGACGGCCGCGGCGTATGCACGTATTTGCGGAGGCCGACACGCGACGGCACTTTCTTTCGCTTATCCGGGGCGTCGCGACGCTCGCTCGCTCGCTCGCTCGTTCCCTTCGAGCATATGAGCACGTGCCACGTGAACGTAAGCGAGAGAACGACGTAAGAGCGGCTCGTTGAAAAAAGAAGAGATAGAGAGAGTGGGAGAGCCATATCGCCAACGAATTGCGGGGTGACGGAAGCGTTTGGTAGCGCACGTGGTGTAGGCGATCTTCCTCGTCGATGACAAAAATAGCTTTCCATTAACGAAAACGTCGCGGTGCTCGAGTAGTGCTTGACCTCCGTGAGCGATTAAAGGAAAAAGAGCTTCTGCTCGGCTAGTCGCACGCTCCGGGGATCGATGAGAAAAGTTTATTCCACAGTTAATTAGCGAGTGGTCTTCAATTTTGTAGAATCTTCATTCGAAGGGAACCTGGATTACCGTGAGATACCTGATTCTCAGCTTTGAGAGAAATAACCAACGTTTTCACCAAGGAATGTCGTACTGCTTATCCAACGTGGCTATTACTGTTCATCCTATATAGAAAGAAAGTTGAACGCGTGTCGCGAATAGCTTAAACTACCTATAATCTGCGTACTTGCAAAACAGATCGTTTATTTGACATTTATTAAAACATTACGCAGATGACAAGCTGGAGCACTCTTCGAATATATTCGATGAGATATTGAATTTTAAGAGCAAGGATTAATAATTTTTTTATACGTTATAGTATGTAAAAAACAAAAAATTGTATATTCAAAATATGCCAGTTACGTGAAAAGATTTTAAAATAATTTTTCTCAATTAAACGTCATCATTGAGTAGCGCGATTTCTTAATAAATTATTCAATCAAGAGCTTGATATAATATGCACTTTTGAATTTAACAATAAGATAATTTTTAAAATCCTCTTCGTGGTATACCATTTGTATGATAAAATATTCGTACACTTGTTTTACTTATTGTTTATATAAAATGTAACTCTGTGGATAGCATCGTATCAGAAAGTAACTTTAGAAATTGCGCAGAAACTCTCTTGAAGAAAGTGCAAGAGACTTCACGAAACAAATCGTTTACTTGACCTTTGATTGTTAAGATATTACGCAAATAAGCTGGAGCGCTCTTCAAACATTCGATGAGAGACTGAATTTTAAAAACAAGGATCAATGATTTTTTTTATATGTTATGGTATGTAAAAAACAAAAAAATTTATATTGGAAATATATTAGCTACGTGAAAAGATTCTAATAAAATAATTTTTGCGTCCGTGAGCGTGAGATTCATCTTTCCGGATGCTTACATTGCTGAAGATGGCTCCAAATGTGGCCGAAACGTACGACGACTAATATATTTATAATTTTAAGAATGGACAAAGTTTCGTTTTAATTCTTTGCGCACTGAGTTCCGCGCTGTACTCTCATTTGTCTAATTTTTATACCTTTATTTTAATCTCGAGAGTCCTTATATATTTTAATAAAAATAATTTTTCTCACTTAAACGTCATTGAATAGCTCGATTTCTCAATAAATTATTCAATCAAGCTATCGCGAGATATATAATATGCTTTTTTAAATCTAAAACAATTAAGAAAATCTTCTTCATGCCATACGCAGATAAAATATTCATATAGATTGTTTATAAAAAATGTAATTCTGTGGGTAGCGTCGTATTAGACTGTAACTTTAGAAATTGCTCAGAAACTCTCTTGAAAGTGCAAGAGACTTCACAAAACAAACCGTTTACTTGACGTTTGATTGTTAAGATATTACGCAAGTAAGCTGGAGCGCTCTTCAAACATTCGATGAGAGACTGAATTTTAAAAACAAGGATCAATGATTTTTTTATACGTTAAAGTAAAAAACAAAGAAATTTAGATTGGAAATATATCAGCTACGTGAAAAGATTCTAATAAAAACAATTTTTCTCAATTAGACGTCATTGGATAGCTCGCTTTTTTAAGTATTCAATCAAACTATCGACTCCCGAGATATAATATACATTTTTGAATTTAAAATAATTAAGAAAAACCTCTTCATTTTGTATACCACGTGTATAATAAAATGTTCATATAGATTGTTCATAAAAAATGTAATTTTGTGGGTAACATCGTGCCAGACTGTAACTTCGGAAATTGCTTGGAAGCTCTCCTGGAAGCACAAGAAATTTCACAAAACAGATCGTTAATTTGACGCTTGATTATTTAGATATTACGCGGATGACACGCTGAAGTGCTCTTCGAGCATTCGATAAGAGACTGAACTTCAAGAGTAAGGATCAATGATTCTTTTTTCTATACGCTATCGGTATGTAAAAAACATAAACAAAAAATTTTATATTGGAAATATATCAGGTGCGTGAAGGTTCTAATAAAAACAATTTTTCTCAATTAAACGTTATTGGATAGAAGCAAACAACTATAATTCGATTCGACCGGACTGGCCAGATATATTTAATGATGCACTACGTTTCGACCGTAGGTTTCGGTCCTTCTCAAGTGCGTTAATACATTAATACAATAAAACTTTGGATCTATGACATATGTGTCCAAGTACATCATCTAAAAGCAAATAAATAAATTAGATAGTCGACAACAACGATACGTGCAACACATCGAAAGCAACAGACGTAATAAGACTTACAGAATGTATACGTAATAAAAGATAAAACACACATGCGAAAGTGCAAATAAATTAGAAACATGATACAATATAAATTATAACACCAAGCGGAGAAACCGTCAGTGCGAGTCGAAAAATGTTATTAAACTAAGTTGAAGGATAAAATAATAAAATAAAATAATAAATACATAACAGTCATATAAACAAAGTCAACTAAAAGTAACATTGTGAAAATTATGTGGATCTAACAATCTTGTCATAAATAGGAGTAAAATTCGCTGTGTCATTTTGTAAATTGATGGTATGTTCATGCTTTTTAATGAAGAATGCTTCGGCAATCTCTCGCTTTTTTGTACTTGTTTCTTTATGTAATATCTCGGGTTCCAACCAATTAAAATCATGTCCATAAGATATTCTATGCTGGCTAATAACAAAATGATTGATAATATGCTTAGTAATATCGCTTTGATGTTCCTTCATACGGGTTCCGACATGTCTTTTTGTCTGTCCAATATATATGGACTCACATTGAGTACATTGAAGCTTGTATACAAGATGTGTATGCTTTAAATGATCAAGCTTATATTTACCTCTTTTTATAATGCAGTTAAGTTTCTTGGGGATCGTATAAAGAGTCCAGAATCTATTGGATAGCTCGCTTTCTTAATTAATTATTCACGCAAACTATTGACTCCCGAGATGTAATATGCATTTTTAAATTTAAAATAATTAAGAAAATCCTCTTTATTATATGCAACATGTGTAATAAAATGTTCATACAGATTGTTCATAAAAAAAATGTAATTCTATAGGTATAGCATCGTGCCGAACTGTAACTTTAGAAATCGCTTGGAAACTCTGTTGTAAGCGAGAGAGAGAGAGAGAGAGAGAGAGAGAGAGAGAGAGAGAGACTTCGCATCAATAATTTAAGAGACATAAGACTTACGCATTATGTACATCTCACACGTGCGACAAGTGCAACAAACTCAACGGCGCCCTCATTTTTTTACCGTGTACGGTTTCGCTCTCTCGCACGGAATGCATTAAAGGGCGCTCGAATCGCGCCCGTTTAGCTGAATGTCGGGTTTACATGGCGCACACGTGGCACGCGCGTAAACGCTATAAATGTAACTTGGACAGTTCCGACCCTGTCCCGTTCGATCGCACAGTAAATTCTGAATACACGCGTGACAGTCACGCTAACCGTCACGGGAAATTGGATTCAATCCCCCGCGTCCCCCCTGCACGAGACTCGCCCTTGCAATGAAATGCCTTCGATCGTCTCGCGTATTTCCAATAATTTTAAAAAATGATCCTTTCCTATTCAGGTAGATTGTTTTCTAGATTAGAAAAATTAGCAATAAAATAATGGGATTTAAGAAAATGTTTACTTTTAAATTTTGAAAGAAATTTTAAACGTGGTTTTCGATTCAGTAGCTTTAAACTCGTAAACTTCTTGTGGTTTTCTTATGTAAAATATGATAGGTAAAAAATATCGGAGCATATTTATATATTTTTTTGTTGTATGTTTTATATAAGTAATAAGAATAATAAGTACTTATAGTAATAAGTACTAGTAACTACTAAGAATAATAAATAACAAGTACTTATTATGCCTATTACATCCAAGTACATCCAAGTACTTAATATGTACTTGGATGTGTAATAGGATTTAAGTACTTATACTATAATTACGTACCTATTTTATATTTAAGTACTTATATTATACTATTAAGTACTTATTATTTGTTACATAATGCTCTACACAACTAATAGAGTAATAGCAATAAATAAATATATATTAAATACTTTGTAAATATATAAAATGAAAATTAGACGTGAAATAAATAAGCATAAATATAAAATATGCAAATACAATATAAATATTTAGGATATTAAATAACTATTACGAATAATAAATACAACATGTCTTTAAATTGTCTACAATCCTCAAAAGATTCGGAGATTTAAACGTGATACGAAATTTTCATGATTATTTTTAAAATTCGCACATAGAAGGCAATATGAATCTATTATTGTTGTAATTTTTACAAAATGTATATTAAGTAAGTAATCATAAATTAATGGTAATTAAACTTAACTTTATTTTGACTGGAAACATTAAAAAAGTCTTTAAATAATAATGTTATCTTAGTCATTAAAATCACATTTCAGTCGCAATAAAGGTAGCGTTCAAATATGTTCAAATATTAAATTAGTCTACACTTGCGTAAACTCGTTCTTCGAAGTTCACGTTCATTCTTTGCCGAAATTTTCATTTTTTCCCCCTTTCTTTTTTTATGTCGATGCCAACGTTACCGCGCCATTTTTACCCCGTTTCCTCAAAGAGCCCCTTCATCATCCTTCGCGGACACGAGAGCGAAGGGTCGACAGCGCGTGACGCAAAAATAAGTCATTGTGGACGCCGCCATCATTGATCGCGCTGCTTATAAATGTCTCTCCCCGTATTATTAATAGATGGATTCGCCGGCCGTTTATACTCGCGATTATCGAATGTATCGCTCGCGGACTGCGCCGGCGATTTCGGGCGGATCTTCGCGGATCCGGCCGTGTAGTGCGCGATTTCTGGTACACCCCGTACGTTCGTCGGATATCGTCGGTTTAAGGACGACGTTACCGCGCGGATTAATTGGATTGCCGTCCGTTGCAGCCGCGCCATTTCACCCTTAAAAAAATTCTATGATTAATACGCAACGTGCTCGTACGCGGACCTTCGTATACGCGAATGTTTAGAATGCGGCGAGTTCTATGATAAATACGCGCCGGCGATCGCGATCGCGGTATCGTGATCGAAATAAATTACGCCAGATGCTTTCGGGCTAAGTGCGATTCATGGAGGAGGGGGTGGGGGAGGGAGAGGGAATTTACTTAACATTGCGGACACACGTTTCGTGAATATTCAACATTGCGACGTGCACTGCCACGCAATGCAGTGGCAATTCGCGATGTTGGCGCGCTAACGCGAGAAAACGGGGGGGGGGCAGGGGGGGACGAGGGGGTACGAGGTGGTTTAAGGGCTCGCGTGGAAAGACGCTGACTACTTTCCCCGAGTAATCTACTGTGAGCGTCGCTTTTTACGACTAGCGTGACGCGAAATTGGAAAAGTTAACGATAGCTATGCTAATGGAGAAAATGGCATTTAGTTAAAACGTTACTGGCGTGTGTGGGAAATATATTATTGCTTGTCTAACAATTTCGCAGCCCCGCGGACTCGGATTTACTTTCCGCGATCTCAATTCTAGATAAGCAGAATTAATGATTGTTATACAGCCAAACTAGATCTGCATAAGAGACATAGTCCTCTAATGAGATATAAGAATTTATTGTGCCTCTCATTTTACAATCGTATACTCTATTTTAACGCTGCAATTATTATACTGTTTATTTATCGTTATTATCGTTTTGTTATAAAAATTTCGTTACTAATAAATTATCTCATTAACGTCAATCCCATCCATTTTTCACGTTTGCTCCTTTTATCTTCCAACAACGCGCTGTATTTAATAATTAACAGAGCGTGAAGAAAACAATTTTATCGAATTTGTATCTGGTTCACGAGCAACCTTTCCCACGCCGCTTGCATTTTACATTAATTTCCCCCGGCTCCAAGAATTCGGTATATTTGTTCCGCAGATCCGCCTGTCGAGATAGCGGCGACGCGAGAGCAAATTCGATTAACAAAACGGCGAAAAACGGCGAGGCGTATCGAAACATATTCATAAGCTGCCACGCGACGGCCATTTATTTCCGCGGGGCAGGTGTTCCTTTTGCCCGCGTCGGATACCGATCTCGGTTCGTGACCAATTCGCTTTTCACACCTCATCGAGCTCGTTACTCGAGCGCCGCCGAATCTCGCACGGAGAATCCAGCCGGTGGAAATCGACGTTGTTTGTCGAACACCAACGCGTACACCACCCACGCAGTTTCGCTCGAACTGTACGTACAATTTTCCGCGAACTTTAAAAAAAAAGTTACCCCTGAAAAAAAAACATCAAACGAAACTCAAACGCGGAAACGAATGCAAATTCTAGCGAGAGACGCGCGCGGGTCGAGGGCGGACGCCCGAGGAATCCTGCAAATCATCCCCCTCGACCGGTGCCCTTGGCTGGTCGACGGTGTTCGTGACGTCGTGCTGGCACGCACGTGCACGCCGGCTATTGCACGAAACGCGGAAGGCGAAACCTGGTCAGGCCTGGCTCGCTCCCCCTCCCCCCCCCTCGTCGGTTCGTGCATTGCACAATCGCGCAATGCCAGGGCGGACCGGGTTCGATAGGACGACCTGGTGTATTTATAGGCGACGTGTATACATACGTACTGGCCACCGGCCGCGCATAACTCGCGCACAATTTGCACACATTAAGCCGATCACATGTTTCGGTCGAGTGATCCGTGAATTCTGTCCCGATTGCATCTCCGATGCGCCACTCAACTCCCAACCTTAATCACCGAGCTGTGCTTTACAATAATATTGGTCGATCGAATTAGTGTATCGCTGCTTGACAATTCAACGTGACGAAGGCGCTTGAAGCTTCAGTTAATGATTAAGGGGAAACTCGCTATGACAGTATCTATTACCCGCGACGCTATTAATAATTTTGCATAAAGTAATTTGTACCTGTAAAGTCGAGGGGCCATTTACTAATGAAATCAGGTGTACACCTGATTTGTAA
>NJRL01000310.1:41698-74444 GCA_003063815.1 Aphaenogaster rudis | reverse complement strand
ATATGTAGGAACGAAATACATTATTAAACATCTTAGCAAAATATTATGGCAATGCTGTTATCTTTGAAAATCTGACGTAGAACGTCTATATTACGTCTTACAGACGTTATAATAATAATTTTCTTGAAAACGATACGGTAAATTGACTTTAAATTTTATATGTAGGAACGAAATACATTATTAAACATCTTAGCAAAATATTATGGCAATGCTGTTATTTTTGAAAGTCTGACATACATCTTTAAATGATTTAAAACGGTAAAAAATGTGTAAGCGAAGCTTCAGCTAAAATAACACGCTTGGATTTGCAGTGTAGTGAATTACATTCAGTACTCCGAAAAATAGAACTGCGCGATCCCTGGAGCTGCGCTTATCGAATTTTAGCGGTATCGTCTGCAGTAGTACTTGCTTTCATTAGAATACACTAGAGAATATATTAGAGACGAAGGGTAGGTTAATATGTGATGGAACCGCTTCGGATTATACCATTTGACATCTTCTCGAATCAAGGCCGTCGAATGAAAGATTCGAAGGGCGCCTTTCGAAATTAGCTGTCGGCCTTCGACGCGCTCGCAATTGTCAAATCGGCTTGCGAAATTCGCAAATCTCGCGAACGTCGTCGCTTCCGCTCGATCACCTCCCCTTTGTTTCCGATCGGGACGATTAATCTCCGTCCGAGCGACGAATCGTCCCGATGACACCATGATAGGGCTAATAAGACGAGGCGCGCGATTGACAAGAGCGGTCGCGGAGCGGGGTGGGTGGTTCTGAAATGGAAATTTTGCCAATTGCAGAGTGGGCTGCAGGAGGGCGCAGCAGCACCAAGTGACGACCTCCGACCTCGCCCTCTCCAATGATGACGAGTGCGACAATCAGGTACTGCGGGCGTATCCTTTTCGAACCGTCGCGCCGCGGTGATCCTTCGCAACGCAGCGAGCTTTGCGATCGATTAGATCAGAGTTGGAATTAAGTAAAATGGCAGTTCGAAACGAATATTTAAAAAGGGGAATAATTAAGAGAATTACACTGCAAGTCCAAGCGTGTTATTTTAGCTGAAGCTCTTCTTACACATTTCTTGCCGTTTTAAATCACGTCATTTAACACGATCAACGTATTAATTTTTAATTTAATACACTTAAGCTTGTTAATGACGTAACCTAAAATGGCAAGAAAGATGTGAAAAGAGCTTCAGTTAAATGTGTCATTTTTAGATGTTTACGCGTGTAAAAATAACACGCTTGGATTTGCAGTGTAATGTTTAGAGGAAGTAGTGCCGCATGGATTTTTTAGAAATTGATGTAACACTGACATTAAAATTTCTACGCAATTTTGTTTAACTTGAATTCTAATTTCCAACATCGATTTCGTTTAATCTTATAATTTTGATTTTATTTACATAAATTATTGAGCATAACGAGAGAAGAACCGCTATCTAGTCTAAGAAAAATTACGACAGGAACACCGTATGGGTGAAAGGGTTCGAAGGGATACACCTAGAAAGCCGCTAACGGATATCGCGATTTTTTATCCCCGATGAAAATTTGCGTCACCGATATCGTCGTAAAACAAAAAAAAAGAGACAAAGATATTGAAAGCTTTCTGGCGATCAATCAGGATGAAACACGGACGTGTCCTTTTTTCCAGGATTACGATGACGAGATCGAGAACGGACGGGGCCGCAGGCACAGTTCCCCAGGCGGCTCGCGAGGTAACCCCAGGGATTACGGCCATCACCTGCACCCGGACAATTTGGTGAGTCCACCAGCACAAATTCGATCATCGGACACGACACTGTGAGACACTCCCCTGTATTCTCTCCAATGCCATTGAAAAGCTCTGATCGCGTTTGAAAGTGACAGAACGCGCTGACGCGCAACTCAATTCCTTTGACGCAGAGATTTAAATAAATAGATTTTTATTACAAAGCGAAACTCGACACGCGCATTTCGATGAAAAAGAATCAAATTCGAGTTTGAAAGATAAATTTAGTCGAGTACGTGGATCTCGAGAGTCTCTAACTTATATCATACATTAAAATAATATTTAGATTTAAATATTTATGCGTCAGAATATATCAAAATATGCCAGTTTTTGAGAATATATAATTATGTTCTCACGATCCTATATTCTCAGTAATATAATCAAATTGTTTTATGTATTCTTCAAATGTAAACTTTTGCATATTTATTATTTCACATTTTGCCTGAGAATTTAATGATTACTATTGTCTTACAAGGCGATCGGATTATTTTTAGTGGCTAAGGATTTTCGTTTCAAGATAGATTTATTGTAATAGCTCTCTTCATCGTAGAATAACAAGAAAGACGAATTAGATTCCCTTTAAAGCGCATAATATCATTCTAGGATAGGCGATCCTCTTATAGAGTTAGATAAGCGATCGTGTGACAGTCTCTCAGGGAGAAGAAAAGCTGAAGAAAAGTTTTAGTAATTCAAATTTCGCCTCGCCGTAGTTTGCGACGTATTTAATGCACGTTGCGAGTTGATCCCGTTACAGGAATAATTACACAAACGTAGATTGGTGTTTACAGAACAGAGTCAAGTATCGCGTGTTGCAGGCAACAGGTAAATCTTAAACGCTCACTTACTTTATGCAAATTGCGCTCTAAAATGTTGTTACATCGGAGTATGCAACAACGTCGATTCAAAAAATCTGACTGGATTTTAGACACAAAAATATAAATCTTATAGTTAAAAATATATATCCTAGTTAATTATGTACACATAATTTTTTAAAAGAAAATTTTGTTAATATGTACAAAATATTAATATGTTGAAAAGTTAATATTCATTAATAATTTATATCATTCCTCACTTATCGTACTTTATATTCCAATTCATTATATTAATTCATTATTAAATTAATTGTTAAATTAATTATTAAAATTACAATTTTAATTATTGAGCCATATTGCTTTATATTTATATCAGGTCTATATTGTATTATATTTTCCTTACTTGATTTACTATGTAATTTGTGTAATTTCTCTAATCTTCGTGAACGAGTAGTTAAACGAAAGTACGTGCGAAATCCTATTTTTGCCAGACGGCCTCATTTAAATTCGCATATAACGCGCAACATCGTGCAATACGGCGTTAATTTCAGCGTTTAATTTGTGCACGCCGGTTACTCACGTACAGTTATTTACGCGGAATACATACGAGGTGCATCACTCTAGAGCGAATTTTTGGAACGACGATAAAGAAAGGACTGTGTCTCGTCAAATCTTTTCTACCAAAAAGATTCAGAAGTCGATTTTATAAATTTTTAAATTAAAGATTCATTGCTAAAGGATTTTGCGCGATACAGCCTGTACGTATGTCACGTTTCATGTTTGCGCAATTGCGCCTTTCGTTATCTTACAACGTACAATCATCGAGGATCGGAACCGCAAACATGAGCGTAATAAGGCTATATCTTCTAAATCGTTTTTGCACTCTATGCCAACACGTTTCATGACTCGCGTAATCTCTCGTAATCGTAATCGCGATACCAACCGGATAATGGCATGTCATTGCCGCGAATGCAAATTTGCAACAAGACCGGTGACGCCGGGTTATCACAGTAATTCGCATCGCTCGCAAATGTAGAACGCGTCTCCGAGAAGAATCTACTGATTTTTAGAGATATTGTCATTTGACAAAGTTATAAAAATTAGATATTCATTATAATCGCAATAGAGAAAGAGATATATTAAATCTAATTAATATATCAAATAATAGTAATAAGTCCTATATAAAAGTACTTATTTAATATATTGTTATTAGTATTTATTACTAATAGTAATAAGTATACTAATACATTACTATTAGTAATAAGTAATAAGCGCTAATAACAATATATTAAATTAAATAATAGTAACTGATATCGATTGCGATAACAAATACTCACGTATTTATTTTTTCTCTGTCAATTTACTCTTATTTATAGAGCGTTTTTTCAGTTGTTTACACTTCTCGCACTCCATTTTTATTTAAACGATCTATTTAGGTGGAGATTATAAAGGTCAATATAATTCGTTTTCGCTCTTGTTTTGCGTCAACTGATGCAGCTGCAAGTTTTCCGTGATGAACCCCCCTGAGAGACAATCGCATGATCGCGCCCCGATATCGACGTAATGTTATTATAGGCGTAGGTTAGGTTCAAAGTGGTAGATTACCAGTCCATCTAATTGCGTCGTGTATAATGATCGTTATAGATAGATGATTGTAGTAATCCATGCAAAAGGTGGCGACAATTTAAGCTCGTCGCGCGAAACGTCTCGCGTTTTCTCGCATCTTGCTTCGGCGATTTCAATTATACTTGATTCTATGACAATGACTCTATCCCGAATGGCAGAAATAAATGGATAAGCGCAGTTTTTAACACGGAATATATAAGCGCGTCAGATGAGATATCCGATATTCGTCAGCGACATCGGTATATATTGTCCCGGAAATTCTATATAAAAAATTCATCCTAAAAAAAGATACAAAAATAAGACCATATGAATTATTTCAGAAATTCTATGAAAAGAAAGAAGTTCGGAAAGAGCTTCAGCTTTTAAATATTATACTTTAAAAGTGAATGTCAAGCATTATTTCAAGATCCAGCGAGACTCTTCCTTTTCTCTTTACTTGGCATTTTCGAGTAAGTCTTTGAAGTCTCAAGAAGATCATTGCTTAAATATTCCTCGAGGAACGCGAACAATGTCACGAAAAGCTCTTGCGAAGGCTGGGATCTCCATCGAACCTCAGTGCGGTGTTCCTGACGATGACACGCAACCGGGGGGAGGGAGAAGAGAATTCTCTAGAGAATTATAGCGAATTCGCGCGACGTACGGGAAGGTTCAATGAGATCGCTCAGGTAGAAGAACGCGAGATGATCGGGGTATGCGAGCAGGTGCTGGTATGAAACGAATGAAAGAGCCAATGAAGGAGCAGCTCGGGCAGCCACAGTGTTATCGACGTTACTGACATGAGATAGTTTCACCTGAAAAGTGCCTACGATCGTTTCGTTCTCCCCGAGAATAACGACTTCTACCGACTATTACACCGACGTCCGACGGATGAAAAAAACGTTCAGATTGCCTTCTCGAAGGCAGGTGCGTAGAACGGGATAATGAAGAAACCGCGATTTTATGGGAGACATCGTAACTATACATTTGCTCAGCTGAAGCACTCGAACGGAGCCGCGATAGGAAGGAAGTACCAATTATCGGAATTCCCTTCTCGAGAAGTTCGAAGAACTTTGCGATCTAACATCTAACAACTATCATAGATTTAACATCTTAATATCAACATTAATTTTAAATAATGTATTACAAATTTCAAGATCTCATTGATTTTAATTTATTAATCTTGGATAATTTTGAAAATAGGAATAACTTCAAAGAATAAAATAAAAAACTAGAATAGACTTCACGATGTAACGTCTAACAATTATCGTAGATTTAACGGTTTTTAATATCAACATTAATTTTAAACAATGTATTGATAATTTCTCATTAATTGATTTTAATTTATTAATCTTGGATAGTTTTCTAAGTCGGAATAACTTAAAAAAATAAACTAAAAATTCAGAATAAACTTTATGATTTAACAACTATTATCGTAGATTTAACGATCCTTAATATCAATATTAATTTTAAAAATATATTAATAATTTCGATCTCATTAATTTATTTTAATTTATTAATCTTGGGTAATTTTGAAAGTCAGAATAACTTCGAAAAATTAAATAAAAACTGAAAATAATTTTTGCCCTACCATCTTTCTCAGCAAGTATAAATAACATAAAGAATAAATTACACTGTCCGATAAAATTTGATCCTTTTTTGCAACACGAGTGTGAATAGTCATTTCCGACGTATTTTTGCCTGCTGAACACGAATCCGTAGCACAAAATTGGCTATCACGTCACAATTTTGAGAAAAATAGCGTCAAAGAGAAAAACGACGTTTTTAAGGGTTTTGTAATGACGTTGTAGCACCGGCAACAAATTTTTTTCCAAAATTTCATTTATGCCGCGTGAAAGTATGAACTGTTAGCTTTAAAATACATTTTGTTTTGTTTTGGTATGATTTTTCGTTTTTGAGATATTGCAATTTAAAAATAGCGGCAACACTGCCGGTACACAGATTTTGAGCTGTTATGAAATATCTCGAAAATGAAAAATCATATCAAAATGAAATAAAATGCATCTTGAAGCTAAAAGTTCATACTTTTACGTCGCATAAATGACATTTAAAAAAAATTTACTGCCGGTGCTACAACGTCATGAAAACACTCAAAAACGTCATTTTTGGCCTCTTTGACGTCATTTTTCTCAAAATTGTGACATGATAGCCAATTTTGGGTTACGGATTCGTGTTCGGCAGGCAAAAATATATCGGAAATGATTATCATCACACTCGTGTTGCAAAATGGGATTGAACAGTGTTATCAATACGTCGAAGTTTTCACTTTATTCTACAACTATCCAGTTATTCTACATCAACAATGTAAAAGGTTTTATTCTTATTTTGAAAACATCGAGCAACGGATGATAACTAAATATTTCTTTAGAGAATCGACTCGCGCAATCTGTTTCCTTTTCATGAACACGAAGAAAAAACGCCCTCGGAAATTTATCTCCTCATTAGCCTCCGCGATTCTCGGCTTTATACCGTCGTGCAGGGAGAGAGAAAAAGCGCAGACGCCCCACACGCGAGTGCAAAGGCGATGTGCAATTGAGATAATCGAGAGAATACGTTGCAGTATGGGATCGCGACCGCGTGCTCGAAAAGAATCGGGAGCCAATGCCAAGGTCGGCCCGATATAATTAAGATAATAGCGACGAGCCGTAATGCCTTACGCGAGGTCGTTATTCCAATTGCACGCGAAGACGCCGTTCTTACGAGGATTCATATTTGCCAATATCTATATTTATCCAAACGCGGTCCGATAATTGCCGCGAGGACAATATACATATAATTTTAGTAAATTATATAATAGCCCTATTAAGGCCCCGGTACGTCTGTTAATGGCTTGTCTGAAAAGTTTTTTCACGGTTTGGCAATTAACTGCAAATCCACCGATCGAAAAACATATAAAAATCTATTTCATATTTATATACGTGTATAATTTATTTAAATAGCTTCGGTGTGTGTCGGTTCTCTGCGTAAGAAGCCGTCATATCGGAACAGCATTCGATGAAATGCGGCTTTCGAGGAGGGACTTAAAGAGCTCGAGATAGAACGAGCAACTGAGCAAAAACGGCCTCAAAGGGTTAATCAACGTGCCGGGGAAGGAAGGAGGGGTAGAGGGGGGAAATTATAAATCGTTATCGGGAACTCCGTCGAAAAATCGCATCACGGAGTTAATTACGGTGCGGTTTAATGTACAGGGTGTTCCCGACATAGCAAACCACAATTAATCCGCGAATTATTAGATCACAAGAATGAAATTAGAGTAAATTATTTCTTAGCACAAACGATAAAAAAGAGAAACTCCTTTGCATTTTTAAATTGCCAACGTTAGGCGCTCTTCGCTAACAAATCTTCAAATTTCCCAATCTCTAATTTATCAGAGTAAATCAAACGAAAACGAAATTAAATTACGAGTTAATCCACTTTATTATCCTTAGTATTATCCTCTTATAATTTCTCGGAAATTCTGCTATTATTTTAGAAGAAAGGTATCGATTTCGAATTTGAGAATCTATAGATAGAGATCGGCTCGATAGGACACCCCGTATATTCCGCAACCGATCTCGGCGCAGTTTGATTGTCGCTTTCCGTCTTTCTTTTCCTCCATAATGCACCCGTGCTCGTCTTATTGCGGGAAGAAAGAGAAGAACTCAATGAGGGATTCTCGATAAGCGGACGGAGGAGCAAACAGCAATAAAAGGAACGTAGAAGCCGCGTTTCACGGTCTCGCCGTTCGTCTCGCTGGTTCATCCCCCTCGTCGATCGATATCGCGATAGTCGTTCTACTTGAAAATCCCTTGCAGATTGTTCTCGTAATAACGGCGGATTAAAACGAGCCTGCTCGCCCGCTCGCGCGCGCGTGAGCGCAATTTCGCGCGGCAGATCCGCAAATTTTGTCAATAAAAAAAAATTGTGATTTTAGGACAGAGATATCCAAGACTGAAAGCGACGCGACTTTCTGCCGCGAAAAAAATCCAGATTTCCTAGCGTATTTACGCCGACACGGCTACCCGATATTCCAAATTGTAATTACACATCCCAATTAGATTATTATTCCGCATAATATGCGGACGTTACAGTAATCACATTTAACGCTAAATGCACGGTCGGAATGTAAACGCTGGAGTTTGTCCAACCATGATTAGAATATACAAAGAGCAGCTCCGCTTTCGCCGCGTTAAATTTTACTCTGTAAATCCCTTCATTAAATTATTATTGAATTTAATGTGACGTTAAATAAATTAATAAGTCTAACTTCGAATCTATAATTAATTCGTAATGCAATTTACGCGATAATTCGATACGGTAAACCCTCCGTATAAATTTATTATCTTGCGCGCTGTGGGATTTTCGTCGCGCTGTCAAACGCATATCTCGGCCGCAATTTTCATTGCCGAAACTTTATGCCTGGAAGCACCTCGGTCACCCCTAATGCAACTGCGCATTACGTGATTTACCTAGAAATCGCGGCCGTTCGCGAAATGGGACGAGCGGCGCGATGGAAGGGAGGGAGAGCAGAAGCGCCGTCTCATTAGAATCGACTAATTAAGGCCGCTCGTTTTCATTAATGAGGTTCCGCTATTAGTCACTCGCCTAAGGTGGCCTAAAGGCGGCTTCACATATCGATTACACGGATCTGTTTCTTTCCGCGGCGCGGGGAGCTCGTTATAATAATTATTAGCAGTATAAAAAGCGGGAGGGGAGGATACTTAATCGAACTCATCTAATTTGATTATTACATTAATGAGGATCGTTGATTCACAAGCGTTCTCTCTCTCTCTCTCTCTTTCTCGTCTTTATTTTATTTTTATGGTAAAGAATTAGATGACACTTTCTTATAGATGTTACATGTAACCAGTGACAGAGACATCGAAATGATACAATACGAACTGATAATAATGAATACAATAATTTACTATAAATAAGGCGACGCGCTGTCCGATTAAACATGAAGATGAGTAACGCGGTGTCTACAATGAGATTTTAAGTCATAAGACTTAACATATCGACCAATCACAGTTGAGCATTCTAAAAGTAAAACCGCAATTTTGATTGTGATTGGTCGATATGTTAAGTCTTATGACTTAAAATCTCATTGTAGACATCGCTTAAGCAAGAACCTCGTCTTAACGATACTTACGTCTAATGACAGAAATATATTCAAGATTATGCTTTCTTAATAGGAATACTCTGCGTACATCAATGCGTACAGGGTTGCTTACATTAATTACACGCTAATTAAACGGCTCCAAGCGCCCGACCGAAATCGACCTCGCTTCTCAGCGGCGCGTGCCGCCGCGATTCGCCGATTAAGCCCGTTCTACATTAGTCGCAAGTCGATCGCAAGCTTGTTGCGACAGCCAATCAGAAGCGTCAATAGTACCATTCTAGCTTCTGATTGGCTGTCGCAACAGGCTTGCGATCGACTTGCGACTAATGTAGAACGGGCTCTACGCGATCTTAGCGTCAAGATCGTCGCAAGGGCAATCGAAAGCCGCGCGATAATTGCTTCGTCCTTAACGTCACGGGCTCCTGGAGGGCCCTGTGAATCCATTCGTGAACACTCCTTCTAATAGATCCTCATCATAAGTCGCACCCGGCGAGGACGCCGTGCCAAATCGCCTCTCGACTAATTGCACCCGACGATTGCGATCGTTCGGAAGCGCAGAGAGGAACGAGGAGAACGAGGTTCTGGTTCTCCGGGCCGCGTTTTGCCGGCGTGTATCCTCGTCCCGATCTTCGCAGTCGACGACTGCCGTCCGTTCCGACGCCCGAATTCACTCTTCCGCATGACCGACCAACTCGCCAGAGATGTGCGAAGCGATAGTGCCTCCGTGGCAGATCCTTTTGTAGATCCTCGCCCGACGACGGAACCACGATCGAATCGTCGAATCGATTTCCGTTGCTTCACCGGACGTTTTCTCAAGTTTACAACAGTTTTCGCATTTTTTTACTATTTCATTCTTTGCGAACACACACATTTCAATCCTATTCTATTATTGTTAAACATAGTTAAGATATCAAGTTAATTATTAAAGAACTTCATAAAAGATAAGTAAAAATGTTGTAATCCAAATTTAGCGCAATTTTACCTTAATTGATTTAATTCTCAAATTTAGCTCGAAGCAAGAATTTATCTTGGAAGGAATCTAAATTTGCAATCAAAATATAATTTTGGATATTTAAAGATTGCTCGAAATTTTCTCAGATATCTAAGCGCGGTTTTAATTTAGCATGGTTTTATCTTAATTAACTTAATCCTCAAATTTACCTCGAGGCAAGAATTTATCTTCGAAGAAATCTAAATTTGCAAACACAATCAAAATATAATTTTCGGTATTTAAAGATCGCTGAAGATTTTCAAGTACCTAAGCATTTCGATACTCGAATACTTTTAGACTGACAAATATCATCGAACTCTACGACAGAAAAGTCTCTTAATATTCCACGGAAGCTTTAGAAAACGCTCGGTACGGCGACAGAAAATTCCACGACGACTCGAGATCGTCCGTCGTCGGGTGGCAGGTTCTCTTCGTGGCAGGCAGGCACGAGGATGGCGAGGAAGATACGTGAAGTTCCCGCGCCCTCGCCGGAACCCTACAACGGCCGCGGGGTCGGTCAGAGCTTGTCCTGGAGCGCCTGGCGTAGCTCCTCGGTGGCCTTGGCCACGTCCTGACCCTGCCGATGGGTGTGCATCTCCGAGCGCGCCGAATGCTGCACCGACGAGTTCGACCGTCGCACGGAATTGCCGCTGCCGAACTTGGGCCGCGGGATCCGCACGCGTTGAACGTCGCTCAGCCACGACTCCATGGCCCCCTCCTCTGGGAAGAAAGCAGTGACGCGCGTTTATAACGGCGACTAGCGGGTTAGCTCACAGAGATCAGAACTTTGTTAAAGCCGGAACGAGGCGAGGGAGGAGGAGAGAGTTGCGGGATTTTCTGTGTAGGACTCAGTTACAGCTTAGAGCGAAATTCCGGGATCTCTACGGATCATAGAGCTCGTGAGTTCTAGAAATGGATTTTGGATGACCGCACGGTTCTTTTCTCGGACTTCCTGAAGAAAGCGGTGACGTGCGCGTTTGTACTGATTAGCGTCATTAGACGCGAGCCGATTAAACGAGAGAGTCCGAGTTTGTTGGAATTGAGCGAAAGAATCGAAAAGAGGACACCATCATTCTTTCTAGGAAGAAAGCAGTGACAGATTTATGAAACTAGTAGCATTTAACGTCACGCATAGCACGCGCTTTAGCAAAGCGATTAGAAGAGAGAGCCCGAGTTTCTTACAGCTGAATTAAAAAAAAGTCAAAACGAGGGAGAATAGGGTAGTTCCTCTTTTTGAAAAGAAGGCGATGACGTGCATTCGTAGTGATGATGAGTGTCACCGATGATTTAACGTCACGCATAGCACGCGCTTTAGCAAAGCGATTAGAAGAGAGAGCCCGAGTTTCTTACAGCTGAATTTAAAAAAAATCAAAACGAGGGAGAATAGGGTAGTTCCTCTTTTTGAAAAGAAGGCGATGACGTGCATTCGTAGTGATGATGAGTGTCACCGATGAGTTCTGAATAAAAATTTATTGAAATTGAACTAACAATATAAGCAGAAATAAAATGAAAGAAAAGGAGCTGAAAATTTTCAAATCGATGAATGTAAAATACTGGAATCTGGATTGAAGATTTCAGAGTGAATGAGAGATTGTGAGCAGAATTTATGAATGTTAAGTTCTTTGTGATCCACGCATTTTAAAAAGATTTAAATTCTATCGTTTTATGGATTTTAAAATGGGATTATTTGGCATTTGCAAGTCCTGAAAGGTATTTGACGATTTCTACATTTTAAGATATTATAAATACTATAATCAGTAAAATCTAGAATCTTCTGATAATTATCTATGTCTGTGATATTTGGAGATTCTATAGGAAAAATGATAATAGAAGATAACTTCTATTATCATTTCTCTAAAAGATAATAGAAAACAAAATTCTCTATTGGGAAGAAAGAGAAAAGATACAATAGAGGGAGGCATATTTTCTTCATGGACAATGTGAATCTATGTCAATCTGTCTTGAGTACGTATTATGAATTTATTCGGAAATGATTCCGTTCGGAATGATAGTCACTTGTCCTATGCTTGTCTTTGTCATTTCCTTGTCGTTTTCTTATCCTTGTCCTTTATTTTTCGAAATCGTTTCGAACGAAATCGTTTCCGAATAGATTCATGATACGTGTCCTAATCTCTTGGAAAACAAATAACAATAGATATGGATATCCGAAAAAAGATAATAGAAGATAACTTCTATTATCATTTCTCTAAAAGATAATAGAAAACAAAAATCTACTGGGAAGAAAGAGAAAAGATACAATGGAGAGGCATATTTTCTTCATTGACAACGTGAATCTATGTCAATCTGTCCTGATCTCTTGGAAAACAAATAACAATAGGTATGGATATCCGAAATCGAAAATTTTACGACGCCGAGTGTGTATGGAGATCGAAAAGGCGCGCGCGAGCCTTAAAATAAGGAGAATAACGCGATCTACTGGGATTTTACGATCTTGTTTACGCCCGATCGGGGATCGAGAACGAACCGAGGATGAGAAAAACACGTCGCGACTCCGCGAGAGGAAATCGAGAATGGAGCGAAATAGCGCGAATAAGCGCGCGGCGAATGCTTTTCAAATATACATATATCGCATTCCGATATTTATTCCCGATTATTGGAATAATCGCCAATTGGCAAATGGTATCTCTACATTTCTATTTCCAGAAATTCCAATAACGCGTATTGAAAAATAGAGAGCTCAAAAATTTTAATTCTCCCTATAGACATCGTATATCTTTGAAATTTCAGAATCTATCTCTTTGATTCATTCGAGCCTTTTTAGAATCTCCTGGATTTCTATTCGAGGGGATTTCACGTTCAGAATACATGTATATTTCTCGCACAGAATCCAACAAGTTTCATGTGGCGATTCTATTATCGACTACCGACTATTGCACATGCATGCATCCGCGTTGTGCACGCGGTATTTCGCGCGCGGGATTATTATCAGTACCGCCTTCTCACTGCTTAATGATCTCGCCACAGTTAGATTTCATCAAGCGTGACGCAGTTTCCTAATCGAAGCTGCGTAATCACGTGAAACGCGAACCGAACGTTTTCGATATTGTGCGAAATTTCTAATAGCATAATTACTGAATGTAACAAGAACTAGGCAAATCCGATATTCTAAATTAATATCGATAACGAGAAAATTATCGCGAAAGTTTTAAAAGATACGTCCCAATACTTCCGGCAATTTTAACGCGTTACCGAAAATATTAAATAATCCAAGCACAGTTAAATGTTTAAATTAATAAATTAACTTAATAAAAGGTCTAAATGTAATAACTGCGCGTGGAATAAAGTTGGACGACGAACTTTCTCTTCAACTAGCTAAATACTGAGAAATTAATTTCATTCAAATTAAATCAAATAATTTAATTTTCTGGAAAAGCGAGAAATATATTAATTTTACAGGTCACGTGTGTTTCCGAGAAATCAGATTTCGACTCTCCTCTCGTCTAGCTTTTGTTTTCAAGATTAAAACCGGTAGATCCATGTCGTTTCTCTCATTCCACGGGTTATCTGGATGTGCCAGTTATCCTGCTTCGGTCGACGGGACAGTGTTCACCGAGCACTAACCAGTAAATCAACCAATCTGCCGAAAAAGAAAACTGGACTTGCCCGGTTCTTGCAGCTTGACAATTATCACCGTGTGCCTCGTCCCACTTCTCGAAATGTATTACTTAAACGCGTCGCATTTTACCGCAAGCGAGCCACGTTTCGCTGCGAAAAGAATCGCCGTGCGGTTCGTTTGCAATTTCGAAGGCCGTGTAAAGTCAGCAACAAAGGCGGAACTGTGATTTACATCACTGCGAACGTAACGTCAAGCGCGGAATGTCAATCGGCGTTTAGCCCACACACTTCCCTATACGTGGAATATTTTACGCGTCGTGCTCTATGCACATGTCGCAATCGGAGAGGTCTCGTTTATGAAAAATATTCGTTAAATATAAAATACAGAATTTCCGCGAAATGTGCAGCAAAATTACGGTCGCGATACTATCGCGATAAACATAAATAATTATATAAAGAACTGTTGTTTAAATATAACACGGAAAGAAATAATGTATTAAGAGCATTAAGTCTGGTTGGAAATAATTTTGTTAATTCAATAAGAGCATTAATGTAACTGGTAACAAATGCATATGCTCCTGTTTCATTAAAACTGTTATTGAAACAAGAGAGAAATTATTTCCAATTATAGATTTAATGCTGTTAATACAACATTACTTTCTTTCCGTGTAGAGGAAGTTGCAATTGGAGAGGTCTTGTTTATGAAAAATATTTGTTAAATATAAAACACAGAATCTCCGCGAAACGTACAGCAAAAATACGGTCGCGATACTATCGATAAACATAAATAATTATATAAAACTGTTGTTTAAATAACAGGAAAAAGAATAATGTATTAAGAGTATTAAGTCTGGTTGGAAATAATTTTGTTAATTCAATAACAGCATTAATGTAACAAATACACATGCTCTTGTTTCATTAAGACTGTTATTGAAACAAAAGAGAGATTATTTCCAGTTAGACTTAATGCTGTTAATACAACATTACTTTCTTTTCCGTGTAGAGGAAGTTAATAAATGTAAGAAGCATGAAACATCGAAGAACGTCTTAGATATGAGAAAAAATGTTTGATTGGGAAAGCGTTTAGTGGATATTTAGAGGGTTCATGGATGTTTAGATATCACTTGTTTAGAGATATTGAAATATTTTCGAACAAGGAAGTTATAAAAGACTGAATTTCCAAGTTCAACTCTGGTAAATACCTGCTGAGTGCCTAAGATTGCTCCGAACGATTAAGACGCAATCGCAGCCAGCCTCTGGATCGCGTACTGAGAGATCAGCGACGGGATCGTGACAATCGAGCGACCGATCGAGAGAACAACGCGAGTAGTGCTCGACTCGCTGGTGCCTGCGCGACTGATTCAGGAATCGGACATGAAGTGGCGACCAGCGCAGGTTTACGTTTACCTGATCGAGAGAGTGAGTCAGCCCCGAAGAAAGAGAAAGAAAGAGGGAGGGAGAACGCGTCGAGGGAACCGAGATGGAGGAAGAGAGAGAGAGGGAGAATGAGAACAACAAATAAAGGTAGGGAAGCAGAGAGCAGGAGAAACTATGGCGCGAAGCGAGCGAGTAAAAGAGGATCAAATGGAAGGTGAGAGAGAAGGGGGGAGGACAAGTAACAGGTGAGAGAAAATCAGGAACGTAGACAACAGGACACAGTAACTGAAAGCAACACTTTCCGGCCCAGAAGGCCCCGATTCCGTTGAAGTTTCTGCACGTCACGATGTCTTAAGCGTTACGATATTTTCCCTCCGCGAAGATGCGACGGTCGGAGGATGGACGATCTTGGAGAGGGCTTCATCTCCAGAGACGTCGCTTTCGGGCCCGAAAATCGCGGCTACGCCCGTAAGACCGGCTCCTACACAACGTTGCCAGATTAGCAAGCTGCATCGCGGATGCGGACAGGTTACATGTGCAGTTCTCCCAGGTGCAGCGCCTCTCTTCGGGACTCCGCCGCGCTATCGGGAGTCTGATAACAGGGCCGTACTGGAGCGATCCGGCGGCTCTGGCTTTCGTATCGTCGCTCCATCGCGATTACGAAAAAGGGGAAAAAGGAAAAAAGTCGGGGGAACCCATTGTGCGCGGGAGAAGGGAGAATGCGGCGATACGAGAAGAGAATGTGCATCGCGATATGCATGCGTATCGCGACTGATGATATAACGAGGTGGATCGCGTGACACGATGTTTTTTAATGTTTTATATCGGGTGTGCCGGGATGTGGACAACAGTAATTACGAACAAGCGGCAGGAATTACGTTTTCTGGTTCCATACGGTACACTTCGATCTTTGGAATTCCGCGCGAAAGTATTATCTATTAATAGTACAAGGCTACAGCACGATGTAGTGTGACATGTTGATATAGGATTCTAATTTTTTATAAGGATATATATATAAAAATTTCCTGTTCGTGTATCCTACGATTAATTTGAGCGGACACCTCGTATTAGTAACACGAGAATTTGATGCAATGCACTAACATAACACTGGAACTACCAAAGCAGTCAAAATAATGGGTTTGTACTTAATTCTTTTAAATTTCTTAAATTTAAAAACATGCTTTTTCTGAGTTTTTCCATATTTTATTACAATATGTAAATGATTAAATCAGGAGTTCTTGAACTTTATTTTTCGCGTGCCACTCAAATATCTACACAAACAGTCACGTACCACCAATTAAAATTAAGATGAATACTACAGTGTAGCATGCGTATGCTACACTTAAGCAATGTTAGAACATGTGATCCCCCTTACCGCGATTATCCCCCTCGTGAAATGTTCGGTCTATGTTTGTCTATGCCCTATGGACCGATTGTTCCAACTTCTTGGTAAGCTAATTAACAGTTAAATAATGTGTTTATCTTTGTCTAATTTGAAGGAAAAACCAAGAGAGACATATGATTTAACTATTAGTTAGCTTACCAAGAAATTGGAACAACCGGCCCTATGTAGCTCGCGTACTACCTAGAAGGCTTTCGCGTACCACCAGTGGTACGCGTACCATAGTTTGAGAAACCCTGGATTAAATTGACCAATTTACTTTTCCTTATCATCCCTTTTTGAAAAAAAAAGTATTTCTACTATTTAAGTATATATATAGTATACTAGAATAGTAGAAACACTATTATTATTATTACTATCTATTTGCCGCTAGTGCTATCTACTATCTACTATTAACACTGTCTGCTATTTAAGTATACTACACGCATAGTAAACTTAAATAGTAATAATAGTGTCTACTAATAGTAGAAATAAATCGTCGATAGATCTAGTGTTAATATGAAAATTGTAATGCGTACGAGCGTTAGGAGTTCACTGAACCCGTACGTATTGCGCCACTCTTCAAACCAGTTCGTGAGTGACACCTACGCATGGAGATCGACGTGATCCATGAGTTCGCTCACTAGTCGGAACGATCTGCAGACGACCAGTTAGGCGCGGCCGATGCGCGACTTAAAAATTCTAATCTCTATTTGAATGGAATCACCGATGATTCTCAATTATGTATTTTCAATGCAATTATCTTAGAAGCGAAGATTATCGCCACCTCCGCGATAACCTTCGCTTCCACGATAATTGCATTAAGCGCATAAAGTATTATTTTAAAAGATTCTATGTATTGTTCTCTTATAATTTTATTTTTCTATTTATATCGAGAAATTCTAATTCTTGTCGAATCGAGGTCAGCAGAAATTAAAAAAAAAAGAAGTTTAACAAAAGGAATAAATTAATTTATTGACGGCATAATTTTACCAGCATGCAATCTGATTAGCATCTTATAATACACGTTTCTTACTAGCTACTATATATATAGCGCATGCTAGTAAATTAAGACGCTATTAAACCAACGAGCAACAATGCTTTTTGCCACGGTTGCGCTTCTTCAATAAATGTCACGACTAACAGAGGTATATCGTGCTCCGCGATTCCCGGATGAGAGGAACAGGAACGACCGGTTGTTGTTCGGCCACGTCTACTTTTCCAGGAACGAAACCTCACCGCGACTCCGATCGACCGCGGAATCATTGAACGCCGCGACAATTGACCTACATTGTAAAATCGTAAAACACCGGTCTTCCTCCTCGGGGCCCCGGTTCGGGGCCCACCCGAGGCCCCGCGTTTGTTCTACGTGATCCTCGTGCCGCGTACATAACGGAACGTCGCGTCGTCCCGAAACTTTCTCCGGCGCGGCTGCCGGCGATCCCATTAATAACCGGCGATGATTATTATTTCCTGCTGCCGACTAAGGTTACTGGGTGACCACGAAAATACACGATTTGAATTTAGAACGGAGTCGCCGGCTGAAGTCGAGTCGGCGAAGGTTCAACGGCGGTTTGAAGTATCAATTCTCGAAACACTGAACTACTTTTGCACGCAACGCGCTCTGATGGTTTCATGTCTACCGTTTTAATATCCAAAATAAAAAGCAACAATTTAAATCTGACGTGAGATCAAGAAACAGTTATCAGTAGACTTATCTCTATTGGCGAACTGTTTGTATAATTACACATCTTCCTCTTAATTTAAAAAATAATATTAATCCTCCATTGATCATACGAACATCCGATATTCTTCTTTATACGTTTTTTGTGCGTATATAAAAAGATCGATTTCTTTCTCGTGATAAAAAGAGAAAATAACTTGTGCGATATAAAAGGTATTTGTATATCATATAAAATTATTTATACACTACAAAAGATATATTTATTTGTACAATATAAAATTTGTAAACCACGATACCTACCTAAAAGTTTGCTGAGGTACGATCGGGCAAATCACAAAAGGTTCCTAACTTTCTTTCTCTACCCTGGTCTCTTCGCCAGAAAGACGTGGTTTTTTGAGAAAATTACAGTCTGGTATAAGATACTATGAAACGATCCTTGAACAATTTATATAACTGGTTTCATGCGATCCTTCGCAGCTAGGGGGACGTGCTCCAGTTAAGACGGCAACAATCAGGCCCACCTGCGCGCCGTTACGCGTCCCCGCACAAAACGATCATAAACGCGAGCGTGTCGATCATGTAGGTCCCACGATCGCTTTACAAAGAGACCGTCCAGTTACTGTATCACACTTTCTAAGTATCGTTTTTTTCGCATGATCGTGATTCTATCGAAAGACTGGTATACTGGACGTTAGAAGTGTTTTATTTAATACGACGGAGTAAACCTCGTTAATTAAGAAGAGGTACATTGTTTCAAATGTTATCTTATATGGCACATAAATAATAAGAATAAAATATAATAGAGATATTAAGGAACGCTGTACGGAATTGTTGTGAGAAATTGCACATTCGTGAGGAATTACTGTGGCTGCCCGAGGGAGATTAAAGAAATGAGAGGAGAAAACTGGCAAAGATTGGTTTTTGGACAGGAAATTAGCTCAACAGACAGGCGCAACTAAGGGTAAAGTGAATAAAGCTAACTACGTACATGAAGCAAGAGCGTTCAGTTCCTTTGTATTTCCTTGATGAGTTTGATTGAGTTCATTGCTCGTAATTTCGACGGGCAAAGGGAATACGATACGATTAATCTCATTAAAGAGTTACAGAGGTACCGTACGGGCGATTCAAAACAGACCAACCTTACATCTATTTCGATCAATACAATCTTCAAATTGCGCTGATGAATAAAATAGATCCAAGCAGCAGAGTGACATCAAAAGATGATATAGTGACTATTCTGGATTAGATATTATTAAGTCTTTTTCATTCTGTTACATGAGAAGAAGAAAAGAGACGAAAAGATAGAACACAATTTTATGAAAATTAATTAATAATGATTATTTTCCTAAGGGGAATTATATCGACATTGAGGCAAAGATTTTGTTCTTCTATATGGGGTTGATTTCTGAATTATACTATGCTAGGTTTCCCATACACTCACGCTCATTTTATCTTAATTCAACGTAATTACCGATCACACTGATTCACACCGTCCGCAATATTCGCGTGCGTATGTAAACTAGCAGTATAAGGGGCGGAACGGGCGCTAACATGAGGCATTTCCGGTTGTGTTATACGCGGACGTCGCGACGCAGGAGAGCGATGGGGGTTGCGAGGGTAGCGACGCCGAGATGATCGGTAACGGGAGACGGGGCGCCGGCGAGAGGAATCGCGATTTGGAGGAGGATGACGAACTCGAAAGCAGGGAGGAGAGGGGCTCGGAGGGTGGAGGAGGTGGTGGAGGTTTCGGTGGTTGGAGGTCCCACCTGCTCGGTGGACTAACGCAACGCGTCAAATCCTGGTACTGGGGCGCCAGGCCCCTCGTAAGTTTTCCCATCCAGCGAACGCAGCCTCTTTCTCTCTTTCTCTTGAATACGCACGGTTTCTTTTCTCTCTTCTTTTTCTTTCTCTTTCCCATTTTATTTTACCTTTCGATTCATTCTCTCTCTCTCTCTCTCTCCGCCGCCATCCGACACTTTGCGCTTTGCGCTGACTCGCGAAAGGGTGAGAGAACAAGGGCGTCCGTGGAAGGGGAAGAAAACGGATCGGAAAGGACATCTGAGAAGTTTTGATCGAAAATCGAGTTTGGAAGATACTTCATCTCTTGTATACACATTCTATAAGTGTATGTTCCACATATATCATATAATATAGTATCTATATATATTTAATTGCTCATTTTTTATGAATATGCGATATTATTGTCTAATTGCTTTATTTAATTTTTAAAATTTCATATATTCAATACTTAAAAAGTGAAAATTTGTGTTAGCCTTTTTGGATATGGACATCTATTTAATTATTTATAATTATTTTTTAATCCAAATTAAAATTCTATTTGTTTTGATTTTTTTTATTTTAATATTCTTATAACTTTTTTTTTATTTTGAGTCCTTTTATTTTAAGCAATTAACTTCTGATTTTAGTTTCTGACTCCAATTTAAATTTTTTATGTCGATTTTATTTTTTTTTGCATTAACAATTTTTGGGTATTAATTTATACAATCCGTCTTTTACGGGCGCCCTTGTAGGAAGATTAGGACGTGAATGCGATATTTGATAATCGACTATGTCTCCATCGAAAGGAAGTAAGTGTAATCAACAACGAGCAGCGATTTTCGTGTCGGCGCGAGGAAACGTGGAGAACTCCATTCGGATCTCGCCGGAAATCTCGATAGCATCTCCGCGAAAAATTACAATGCAAAGCGAAATCGTAATCGAGTTCATCTCAGTTGCTAAACGTATTCAACACCGTGTGACATCATAACGGATAGGGAAGGTGATAATTACCATCGCAAATTATTTCTGAATAATTTGCTTCTCAGACAAAAACAAATAATCATAATCGTATCTTATTAAATAAAGAACTACCATCTAGAGAATAAAAGACTGATCATGATATCCATTTTGCTACTTGCAAAAGTTTTAGTCTATATATATTCTATTTTTATATATATAATAATTCATAAACTATAATATATTTTTAAAAATTTATCTTTACAATAACTCATAAATTCTAATATTTCCGAAAATTTATCATTACCGTTATTTCCTGTTACGCATTTAAATGAAACGAAATTTACTTCACCTAAAATTATCAAGCTACAACTCTCAGCAAAGTTACGAGCTTCTCTTTCTGCACGAATAGTCGTACTACAATCAAATTGTGAGTTATAGCGAAATATAATTGGCAAGGCGAAAGAGAAAATAACGGAGGAAAGAGGACTGCAGTGCAGCAATAAAGTCTCGTAATAAAAATCGTATTATACTGAAACAACGCGAGACATCGTAAACTTCCGGCGAGGTTCGCGGTTACGTCGATTGCGCCTGAAGTATCCGGGTCGCGTTTACGCAAAAAAATAGCAACGTAAAAAAAATCGTGACAAACTAGCACGAACTTAACAAATAAGCAAATAAGATACAATTAACTGGTAATCGCTCCAATTGCGCGGTAACGAAGGATTATCGGAAAAAACCAGAATAATTTACGATTACCGGAATAATTCATTCAATTTCTCTTATGAATACGATTGTTATCATTGAATATGATTATCGAAATGTGAAATATCACGGCGAAAACGGATAAGATAAACAGCACGGTAAAAACACAGTAAACAGCACAGGTAAACGCGGCGCGGCGGAAATTGCGCGGCGGTGCGATTCGAGAGCCACCGGAAACGTCTGCTCCCTTCGGCATGAGTTCTCTTCCTAATTAGATTTCTCTCTCTCTCTCTCTCTCTTTCTCTCTTTCTCTCACAACCATACGATCAAGTATCCTTGTGCTCCTAGAGCTAGCGAGTTTAGTCGAACATAGCGTTAGGTGTTGTACGTGTTTTTTATCTTAGATGTCTTGCACATGCTACTTTTTTACGATTTGTCCTTACATTGTAGCACGATCACTATTTTACGATTATACGTATATACACAGAGCGTCTCATCTTCCTCGTGTCGAATTGTAATTGCAGGCTTGAAGAAAACTGAAGACAGCTTTTCGTCAACTCGTAAGAATTTCGTGAACAATTAAAACAGAGACGACAGAATTGGACTAAAAGAAAGAAATTATAAAACAAGATGTTGTCACGAATTTGCACTTTAGGAGAGTAAAAAGTAATATAATATTTTCTTTGCAAGTTTAATTACATTTACGTCCTGTTTCTTTTTTATAAAAGTTCTACGGAACAGTGCTTAATTACGAAATGAGCGGGAAACAGCTACGATGTGAAATAATCTCCTCTAATTAGGATATCTTCGAAGGAACAGTTGTCTTTAACTTCGAGGAGTTAATTTCGCAGAGTTAATTTCCAATTGAAACTCGATTGGGTGAGACATTCTATATATACACGTATATACGGGCACGGGGATGTATATGCGCTAAATATATTCACATAGATGTCTTGGCATGCACGATCACTTTACTCACATAAGAACCAGAACTAATTTAGCAAAAACAGAAACCTCACGAGATATAGCCCCTTTCAGTTTAACCGTTTTAATTACTTGAATGATTGAGCGATAGAGATACTAAATCCCCCAGTGATCTATTCGTCTAATAAATACGATTTTTACGAAATATAGCCGCGAAAGAGATTGATTAATTAAATTTGAGAAAAAGGAAATATTGTCAAACCACGGGAGAAAGTTGTTTTTATCCAAGTGTATCCGGTGAGAAATCTCTGATTTAAGATTAATTTATGTTCACGCGCGCGGGCTTATTGGATGGTAACGTAAAATAAGAAATATAAATTTTTATGAAAAAAAAAGAAAAAGTTTTCTTGTATAAGCTCGAAAATCGTGAGTGGACGCATCGAGCAGAAAGAGAAACTTTCGTTCAGACGGAAAAATTGAGCAGGTCGTCATGTGGGAAGAGCAAGACTCATTGTCCCGACAATGCGTGCGTGAGTGCGTGCGTGCGTGCGTGCGTGGGCACGTGCGTGTATCCGCGTATCGGCGCTGCGCATCGCGTGGACACACTTTCACTATTCTCGCTTTACGTTTCTCTCGAGAAAACAAGCCGATCTAATTAACTCGATCTTCGCGCCTTCCGGCCGTGAACTCGACCATTTAAATGACCGATAAGAAGTGCTGAAAATTAATTACTTTCGCAACTAGGATAGTCGCATTAATCCATATTTCGATCCAGTAATTTCGTACATAATCCGGTATATATATATATATATATATATATATATATATATATATTGTCCCCAATAAAACCTGCGGTATGCTCTGCCTAATTTAGCATAATTGATTAAATTAATTACAGTTCGATAAGTGATCTTCCTATAGTGTTGATTTAATTTAGTAGAAGGATAGCGTATCTTCTATCTGTAATTTGTCGAGGACCTTATCTACATTAGATCGAAGTACAAACTAGAAAAAATTGATCTGAACAGCGATTATGTATATAGCGTAATAATTTTTGAAATGGGTATCTCGATCATTGTTTCCCCAACTGCATGAGTGTCAAGTATTAGTTGAAACAAGTCTCGTGAATAGCTGAAAAAAAGCGGGGTCTTTTCTATTACATCCTAGCATGGTCTACATACTTTTCTATCAATCTAATATTACAACTATGTGAGATATCGTATAATACCTATAGTTTATTTTACATATTTTTGTGTTACATATTCTTCACATCTTGATGACAATATGCTTCTTATTGTTACGTATATTTTTTTGTCTCCTATCAGTTTGACCTCTCTTGCTTTTAACAGAACGACTTTGAAACCGGTGACGCGATAGAAAAGACCCGATAACTGTTCTTTAGCGGCGACATAGCCGTACAAATAAATTGCACAATTTGTTAGTTGGCTAATATCGTCGTTATGACGATAGTGTCGCGATTGGAAACGTCTCTGCTATCGATGTGTCGTTTTTGCTGCGCACTCGAACGACGGTAAGCCGATCGGCACCGAAATCGGCGCTGACGGCAACAAATATAGCAGCAATTAGTTGTGATAACGACAACACCACCACCGCCACCACACCACAACCACCACTCTCTCTTTCTCTCTCTCTCCGAGCACCACCAACACTCGACTGCTACCAGCCTGCCATCAGCAAGCATGTTGACTCAATTTTTCGATATATATTCTTGTGATCTATACGTATATATTATATACATATCGACATGTATAGCCGTACTTTCACGTTGTGTGCATTATATGTTCGCGTCTCTCAGCACATATAATTCACATACATGCACACAGGTGACGTAATATTGCACGCACGGAAAAGCGGAATGGAACAACGGAGTCGAATCGAATGCAAGGGAAAGCTGAAGAGTTTTATTGTTTCATTACCGAAATACCTCTCATTTCTCTGTAATTAAATCTTTTCCAATGAAATTAAAATGAGGTATAAATTGTCTAATTACTATTGAAATGTCTCCTTAACATTGAAATGTTATTAAATGTTTGCCATCCAACTTAGAATGACAAAGAATACTTTATTATCGTAATTAAGATATATCTTTCCATTTCTACGCTGTTACTCCCATTTGATTTTCAGCACGCTAGATAAAGCATGCGAGATGAGAAAGCATCGAGAGGATAGATATAATGCATTTCGATAAAAAGAGATATATTTATATATATATGCATCCGTTTTAAATATACTTTTCTCTATCAGCTTCCAATCAGTACTTTCATATTTTACACTGGAATTAATATCTCGCGGAGAAATACGTTTTAATATTACGAGAGCACGAGAATTACTATACGAATCGTTTGCAGATATTTTATGATGTTTATATCTCGCACCGAGAGCTGCGTGAAGACTACCAGAACGCTCTTCCACTGCAGCGTGCACGCAAATATGCTAAGCATAAGCCTTTTTAGCTCTCATGTGCTGTCGTCGTGCGTGTGTGTGTGCGTGTGTGTGTGTGCGTGTGTGTGTGCGTGTGTGTGTGCATCGAGATGACGTTTCGGATACGCGACAGCAACTACGTTTAATTTCATCACAATTAAGTTCATTAAATTCATTAAACTGAATCTTATTGAGCCCTTCTCTTTACATGAAATTATGATGTTATTCTAAAAATAATTAAATAAAATAATAAATATAATTCTCTATTATAAAATTATTATTGTAATTTCAAGCAATTAAAAAGTTTCAAAATTCGAATAAAACTTGGAATTTTATTATAACCTGTTATGGCCAATTATAATTTTATTTTTATTTGAATATTCGAGCGCAGCTTGAAATAATTTAATAACTTTTACAATTCGAGAATCCAAATACAATTCGGCTTTTGTAATATTATTTCTCATATTTGTTTAAAACTAACGTGTAGAAAAAAGAAGAGAAAAAGATAAAAAATCTTGAGATTTCGTAATTCACATATGATTACGGATTTTATATCTACTTAATATTTATTAGTTTTACTTTGAAATATGATAATGATGACTTTGTAACATGTAAATATGATCAAAGCGCAATGAAATGGCTTCCGGTTGCTGGCGCGTGTCCGGCGAAATGGTCGGAGAAGGGGTCTGATGCTCGATTACCGCCGTTCGAATGCAAGTTGTGCCCGTTCCAGGAGCTCGCGCACAAGCTCTCGCGGAGCTTCGACATGCAGGAAGCGCAGCTGCTGGAGGAGGGTGGTTCCGGCAGCGGGTCCACCGTGGGTGGGACTGCGGGGGGCCCGCCGCGGCGGCATCACAGCGTGCAGCGGCTGACCCGCAGCGAGATGTCGGAGCGACGGGAGGAGGACGGCGCCCTGGTGGTGCCCGATCATCAGGGCAACCTGCGGATCACCGTGAAGAAGACTAAGTCGATTCTGGGCATCGCCATCGAGGGCGGCGCCAACACCAAGCACCCACTGCCCCGGATCATCAACATACACGTGAGTTTATGTTACCGAAGCTACTGGCTAACGCGAGAGGATAAATTAAAGTGAGGCTGGCAAATGTTGGATTAGAAGAAAAATTGAAGCAGGGAGGATATTGGATTAAGAGGAAGTTACCGTAGGTTTAAGAAAGAAAATTGGATTAGAGGGAAGCTAGAGTGAAGCTGGAGATCGTTGATTTAAAGCAAGAATAAAAGTAAAGAGTGTATATCAGACGGAGATTAGAGTAAAGCCGCAGATTGTTGGGTTAGAAGGAAATGAAAACGGGGCCAATAAACGTCGAGTTAGAATAAAGTTATAGATTTAGAAAGAAATTAGAAAAAAACTAGAGCCAAGTAGATCTAGAGCTAATAATGTTTCGGGCATAATATTATCTGTGCTTTACCAAGATTCAAATCAATAATACGTTTTTATTTTTTAGTTTATTTCAAGCGATTATTAATTCAAGATTTTATATTATCCAGATATATTTGATCTTAAAAATTAAAAAAAAAATTTTTTTTGAGATTGCAAATTTCTTTCTATCTTTTTCTCTTATCTGGCACTCTATATAAATAATTATACAGAGTGGGGAGCGCTAATGACGTTAATTAACATTTTCTTAACCTTCTTAATGAAATATATTATGTGACAAAATATATGTTTTATATTACTTGTGATGCCAGGCACTTAACTTAAATGAAGCTCGGGTTCACCGAAACGCACGATTAATATGCGTCGGGCGAATTTATCGCTGATGCCATTTACGGTGGCATAAACAATATCATGCCATAAACGTGACTAACGCATGCGGTAATTCGTTGCAGGACAACGGAGCAGCTTACGAAGCTGGCGGCCTCGAAGTTGGACAGCTCATCCTCGAGGTCGATGGTCAAAAAGTTGAAGGTAACGCCAGCAAGGTCAAATGTAATAGATCTGTGCAAAAATATATTTTTATATATTTTGTTGCAGTAATTTTACTACTGAAATTACATTTATCGGATTTTAAGAACCGCAGAGCTAAGATTTTAAAGATCTTACTTTCTTTTGAATAAAATAGCGATAAGATATTTCAGAAAATTTAATTTCGTATCAAAAGAAGTTATACAATCATAAATTTGATTTTCTAAGCAATAATAACAATTTGCAGCTTTAAGAAAAATTGGCTTTGAGCAGTAATAATTTCGTATGAGTCTAGAACGCTAAAGTTAATTCTCTGAACAACAATGATTAATTCTGCGTTACTTGCAGGACTTCATCATCAAGAGGTCGCGCGACTGATCGCGGAGTCGTTCGCGCGTCGCGACCGAAACGAGATCGAGTTCCTGGTGGTGGAAGCGAAGAAGAGCAACCTGGAGCCGAAGCCGACGGCGCTCATTTTCCTGGAGGCGTAGCAGGAATCTCCCACCTCCGAGGCGGAACCATCATAGCCCGACCTGACCAAAGCTCGGTCGGTGGCGATCCAACTTGAACGTCGTCGCCGTTGAATCCGATCGAGACTAACTGTTCGGATCGTCAAGCATCCCGAAGATCCGACTTTGGAAACAGCCTCGGAGGGACTAATGATCATCCGAGTTCTCGATTCGGATGGCCGAGCTGTCGGTCAGCTGCTAATTAATTAACCTGGCCCTGGTGGTGGGAACTTCACTTCATCTGCTAACGAAACAACACTTCGAAGGGAGAAGAGCGAGGACGCCGATGAGATTCCGGGTCGGCGTTGCCAGATCCTGATTTGGGCCCTCGGAAGGCCGCACTAACGCGAGAACCGCGTTAGCATGGGACAAGGGATCCTGGAAAGTTCCTGGGACTCTCGTGCTGAAGTAGCTGGAGTCGCAACCCGCTCGAACTTTCCTCTCCTCACGACCGATCCGTGGGTCGCGCGCGAAATCCGCAAATCGGCACGAGACTGCCGCGCAAGGAAGTTACTTTACTGTATATATACAATACATACCGCTGTACATAACTCTTGATAACAGAACAGCAGTTCGATAGGAAGCAAGTAGCCGATACTTCGAGAGCACCGGGACAGTACATTCGAAAGGTTTTTGGCAACGCCGCTTCCGATCTCGAGTCACAGAACTGTTCACCAATTAATTGCGCGATCGTCGTCGTAACCACGTGGACGCAGCTCGATACAGCGAGACGCGAGAGCCATCATCCCTCGGAGGATCCCGAAGATGAAGCGCAGAGAGAGGAGGAATATTTTATTTTTCAACGGTCGCGTCGTTGCGTCGGTGGTTACTTCAAGGTTATTTGAGAGAAAATGAGCGGAAGGATCGCGCAATGTGCCAAACTAACTAACGCAAACCGTTTACGTATATTAATAAAACTACTAATCGATAAGGAATCGATTCGAGAACAGGGGAGGGAAATGAATTCGGCGGAATGCGCCAGGAAGTGCAACGAGAGGAGGGCGGACCTACATGCTCACACGGTGTAGTTGCGTGAACGATTACCTCACAGACACACACTCACAGACATACACCCACGTTCGACACAGATATTATATTCGCGCGAAATCCGTATTTCGACGGCGCGAAGTTACGCCGGTTTCAGTCGAGATTAATCGCGCTCGTTGATTAATTATGAGAGTTATGGATGGTATTTGTATCCGAAAGGTAGAAGGACGTAAGTTCGAAAGCTCGTTATTTTAGAAGAAGCTTCTTAGCAAGCTTCAAAATTGCAAACGCACAATTTTTAGTGAGAAAAATTAAATTAAATAATACAGAGAGGAATGCAGAGCAAGTTAAATTAAATCAAATTATGTGGATTAAATTAAAAAAAAAGATATTCGCATATAAAATAAATATAAAATTACAAATATATAAATATAAATAATATACAAAATAACGAAAAAATTGTGTTTAAGAAATTTTTTCTTGAAAAAACAGACGTTCTAAAATTCTGACAATTTTTTATTATAATGCAGACTGATGTTTTCCATTATTGTAGATACTTTTTTAATTTGGGAATTTTTACTATAGATATATATATATCTGATAATTACGAATAACTGAAATAATTCTAGACAATTTCCTTCTACTTCTCGAATACAATTCTGTTGATCAAGATTCTCGTTAATTCGAGTAATTAGGTGTCGTTCGGCTGGTCCTCGAAATCGCGCCTAATACCGCTTAATAGTCTGTTAAATGTTATACTGTATAGATTAACGTTGACATAGCTGATAGACGTTGATCAGACGTCGCTAGGACGTTATGCGTTGTTCGTTTATTGCGTTGTCAGTTGTGTGTTAGAAGATTTTAACTCCTCGGGCACGCGATATACTCGCGAGCAAATACTCGCATGCAATTTTTTCAATTTAATCCAATTACTTAAACCTAACTATATTCCACACTAAAATGTAAAAAAAATTGAATGAAAAATAACATTCCGTTATCTCTTTGCGGAGATCAATCTGCCATCGATCTTTTCACTAATATTTAGAAATTACCATCATTTTTCTTGACTTATCCTCTAACGTCTGTGATAAAAATTAAGTTAGAACCTAGATAAAAATAAATCGATATTTGATAAATATCAAATAGAAAAGGATATAATTTTTTGAGATACCTCGTGCGACAAATATATCGTGACCCGAGGAAGGGTTAATAATATTTTTTTGACTGTCGAGTATGGCCGAAGTGCGTCGATGATCGTCATCGAGGCGGAATTAACGACGATCTTGACCGAGATCGAGACGATGGCGTCGACTTGTTACGTTGCGAACGTTGTTGAGGCTTAAAGAAGTATATTACTCACGTACACACTATGGTACACATATTTATACATGTACATATAAGTATTATGGTATGAAAACTACCGTAGTGGAATTGCAAATCGTACCTAACTACTGGACGTCAAGCGTCTCGCCGAAAGGGGAATAATTTAAAGATAAAAAGAAGAAAATATTAAAAAAAATAATAAGAGGGGCGGTATTTTCGAAGAGAAACTATAAGCTTAGAGGTTGCATACGCATAGTAAGGGCCTGATCGAGTTCGAGTTCAAGCGACGGGAAATCGCGGAGGATCCTGCGCAAACGAGGATCACGGGAAGATCCTCCGACAAGTCTCTGACCCTAGGAAAAAGGCGGCCGTGTCGAGCAAGATAAATTTTTGCACTTTCTCTTTCTAATTCAAATTACCGTGCGTCATCCTACACACGTTTTCACCGATTTGTACACACATTTAATTTCACTGTATCTGTGAAGTCGAAAAAAATTAGCTACGACGGTTGTTTCTCTTTTGCAATACTGCGAACTATTTATATAATTATAATGCGCAGAAAACCGTGATATGTTCTTTTTCCTCGAGTCAGGAAAGTTTACTGGAAATTTATTCTGCGAGTAGTAAGATACTAGTCAATAAGCCGCATCCCATTCTTGCGTATATGCATGATTCCGACGAGTAGATGCGCAATTTCACGCGAACATGCCCGAATAAATAAATCTCGAAGTTATATAGAAGTTATTAAGTATTATCTTCATGTAGGTAAGCGGTAAAAATAGAGCAGGAATTGAGTAGCGCGTAATGACAAGCATACCGCGAGTATTTTAATACGCTAATCACGCATCTGCCGAGAGGAGAAACGACACGATCGTCCGCGATTTTACCGACTAAAACAAAAGAAAAACTGTTAAAATTGTAACTATTATAGATTATACGCGTGCGAGCAATTGTGCAGTTGTATGAATGCCAAATCGAGCCACAAGCGAGCGAAGAAAGACACTTATCACATTATCCAGGCGATTAATCCCTCGTATGGTATGATACATGAACATTGTTTATAAATAAAATAGAATATTTCATCTTGTTCCGTCAAACGTTAACGACAAATTTTTGCTTTGATAGATTTGCATAAAAACTAATTGTTTCATCTGTTTAATGTTCCGCATCGTTAAATTAAATTTAAAATAAATGAAATTAATCGCTTGACATTATTAAGAAAAATAAAGATTTTACAATTATGCTACTAAAAAGTAACAAACCTTCTCTTTAAATACTACTAACTGGTATTATCCCAGTAAGCAAGAAACATTAAAGTAGCATTTAGAAATGTTGATTTTATGTGCATATTTTGAACGTTTGTAAATAATATTGTATAAATATTTCAAAAAGATTAACTGATAACATGATTTTTCAAACATTGTTGAAATGTTTTAAAAACATTACTGCAAATATTTTTTTAGTATTACTCTAATATTTATTTGAGATTAATGCAATGTATGTACAATAGTTAATGAGTATATAAGCAAGAAGGAAGCATTAGAGCCAAAGGATCACCGCTAGCCAGTGATGCCAAAATCAGGACGCGTACTATCCAAAAGTCGGATAGTGAGGATACACACACAAAGAAAAGGCACGTACATGAGCCTTGCGTGCGCACACGCACGTGCCTTTTCTTTGGCCGGTATTCATAGTCCATTCTTATTTCAAGACCGTCTTAAGTAACGTCTTAAGACGCTAATAAGACGGCTGTGGTTCATGATATCTTAAGATTGTACTTAAGATGGTCTTAAATATAAGAACGATCTATGAATACTGGCTCTTTGTATATGTATACTCACCATAAAATTTTAAGACAACGTCCTTATTCCAGCATCACTGTCGCCAGCCCGTCCAATCATCGAAGTCAAGCAACGTTAAGCGTGGTTAATAATACTTGAATGGGTGATCGCGACGCGGCTATTCGCATACGGCTCGCGGGAGTTGTGTTAGTGCTTGCTAACTTACAATTAATCATTATTTTGATGTTGACAATAACATTATTATAATAATTAATTTTATGTTTTCAAAAATATTATCACAATGTTAAAAAAATATTAATGCAATATTACTTACAACAACATAGTAAATGTTATTTCAGCTTTACCGAAATCTCCAAATTGATGTCAAAGTATGTTCTTAATAATGTTCTATACAACGTTAAAAATCACATACTTGTAAACGTTGCATGTTAGTGAATATGTTAGTGAATATGTTATAATAACATTGTAGCAATGATTTTTTGCTTACTGGGTAGGCTCACAGATATACAATCAAAAAATTAGAATGAAAAGCCAAAAAGAGCCAAAGCCGCTGTTGGGGCTAACAATGTGTTTCCTTTATTATATATACAAAGTTGAAATTTCAAAATTATAAACGTTTCTCTTCTCTTTAGATATTATTAAGGAAGAATATATTTATAAATGATTATCATACCACGAGGGTTTAATTGCCTGAGATTTCAGCAAATGTGCCAAAAAGTTTGCGCTTAATCATATCCATCAACGACAACGGCGGCTTCGTAATCGACATCGTAATGTCGGAAAAGAAGAAAAGAGCAAAAAGATAACCAACTGAGAAGGATTTCCCGGAGCACATTTGAATCTTTTCTTCGCTATTCTTTTGTAGCACGCACGGGAGCATGATAAGTCGCTTTAATCACTATGTCGCAGTGAGAGAAAGGGCAGAATAGTATTAAAGGAACTAGGAGCGAGATGTGAGCTGATGGGACAAACGAGGGAGGCGAGTTTTAGTCCAGTAAAATAGTATCTGAAAATGGCAAAACGGATAGACAAGCCAATTTTTTTAGGGTGAGTAGAAGGTCATAGGAGATGCCCGAATTCACAAAGTT
>NJRL01000310.1:9638-31980 GCA_003063815.1 Aphaenogaster rudis | reverse complement strand
GCCTAATAATAATTATTTTGTGAATTTTCCTATACTCATGCGAACTGCGCGCCGCAAATTTGTCGATCTTGAAACTACGTCGCCTGATATAAGACGTTCAACCAACATATATTTGTTATTGCGAGAAGTATCACTACATGCCTCGATGGTCGAATTGGTAGGACGCCCGCACGGATTGAAGGGAGATCCAGGTTCGAATCCTGGTTGAGGTGTTATTTTTTGCAATAATTTCTTTACAGTTTTCGGGATAGAGAGGATCGTATAGATGCTTGTTAGTATCAAAATTATTAAATTGCTTGTCAATTTAACATGAGAATTAATTCCGGCTTCATGTAAGGATTGTGTTTCAAGACCGACAAATTTGCGGCGCGCAGTTCGCATGAGTAGGAAATTTCACAAAATAATTATTATTAGGCACCAAGATCCGCCGCGACCGATATTGGCTTTCTTTCATATTCATATTTGTTTAAAAAACTAATTATTAACAAAATTCAAATAAATTAGATTACATAAGGTGAACATAAAATAAGTTAAATAAATATGTAGACAATACATTAATTCTATGAATAAAGAGTTGCAATCTTATTTCGAAATTTTAAGGTGTCCGGGAACTTATGGACGGTACTGTATATCAGATCAATGTATCGCAGCTTTCCGCTATTTAATTTGCATATTATTACGCGCTTTTAACGTGAAAATAACAGACGAACAAGATCAAATTCGCTGAAAAATTACAAGCGCGATGCGATATATACGTACAAATAAATAAGATTCACTGGCTCGTTATATTCAAAACAAATAAAGAATTCGTCGGTTGGAGGCGAGAATTCCGTTAGTCCAAATAAGTAAAATTAGTCGATAAATTAAAAAATTGTTAAAAGGTCAGAGTTAAATTGCAGTTTGCTAGTGTCAAAGTTAATAAATGTCTAGCTGTATGTCACAGGGCTCCTCTCTCTTTCTGTTACTGAGTCCCGAGTGCGTCATCCTCGGGACTCAGTAACAGAAAGAGAGGGGAGCCCTGTGACATACAGCTAGACATTTATTAACTTTGACACTAGCAAACTGCAATTTAACTCTGACCTTTTAATAATTTTTTAATTTATCGACTGATTTTACTTATTTGGACTAACGGAATTCTCGCCTCCAACCGACGAATTAGTTTTAATATTTTATATCATTGACCGTTGCGACTTATTATCTGTTTATAAAATAATTGTTTTCTTTTGACAAACGGATAACAGTTTTGTTTATAATATGTTTATATCTATAGCTTTGACAGGCCTTTTATCCTCCGACTTAATTTACATATATATTCTCTACGATTTATTTCTTGCTACTTACATGATATTTGACCAGCGTTTGTATCCTATCCCCTATTTTTTATTATTGAAATAATTTTGGTGCAACTGAAGAAGACTATGTATCAGTCGAAACGTTTTCTATTTTAATGATTTTTTGAATAAATCCTTTTGTTATAATTCTTACCACCTTATTAATTGCTCGCATTTGGCCGCTTTCTCCTTTATTTGTTTTATACGTACAAAGCTAGATTTAAAAAATGATTGTCGTCCGTAGACGAATAAATTGCAATGAGACGATAATCTACACATCTTCCGTTTCTTAACAAAAATTATAAATTGCAATTAAAATGTAAGACAAATAATTTTTATAATCGTAGCGATCACAGCATTAATAACAACAAGATAACTGCCTCAAGATCTCAAAATGCTAAAATCCATCACTATTCATAAATAACTTTAAGTATTAATATATATAGACCTATTTCTCTCTCCAAATAAATGTTTAATTTTTAATTAGTAACTCCGATCGTGATTGATTTACTTTTATAATTAAAGTCGTTTCAAAATATCTATCGCTGTCATTTCTATTGGTTTATGCTAGAAATCTTTCCATGTTTTCATTTTCTCAAAGAAAAAGCAAATAAAGCGGAGATCTGCTTTACGTTGAAATTTTTTACGCGCTTCGTAAGTTTCTCGAATGCGTTTGCTTTGCCTCGCAGACAAGAGCTAAGCTTGTTTTCGTTTGCGTCATTCGCTCGGCGTGGGATTTAGACGTAGCGCTTGACGTAAGAAAGAAGAAATGCACGGAAGCCGAAGCGCTCCCGCGCTCTGCTATATTTTATACACGCGCCATAACACACCGACCAGTAGCCATCGATCGCACTAAAATTGTATCAAGAGTCATTCCGCCCGAATTACCCTGCCGACTTCTTCAACAAGTGGTGATGTCTTGCAGAAGCAAGATAAAGCGGAACATTTATTTTCAGTTCGTGCTTTTATCGCATGTCATTCAAAACTGATCAAAACTAGAAAAAAGAAGAAAAAAATATGGCTAAAACGTGAAAATGGTAATGAACACATCAAAAGTATCACATGCCGATATTAAAATGGTGCCAGGCGAAAACGTGCTATAAAACGCATCTGGAATAAAAGAACTAAAGTTTTTTTTAAGTGTATTCACATATCCTCTTAGCATCGTAGCCGTTTTAAAAAAATTTTTGTTCTAAATAAAATGTTCAAAACTGAAGTATCAAATTTACTCATAAATTTGCATTATTTTGCAATCATTTTGCAAGACAAAATGTATAAAATAGAAAGCCCTATGATGTTAACAACATTTTAGTAAGTAGAATAAACATGTAAAATTTCACATAAATCGATGCAATAAGTTTCGAGATATGCTTGGTACCGATTTTGATTTCGGTGTGTGATATGAACTACAGTATCGCCATTTTGAAGACTTTTGCAACATAAAAATTTAAAAATATTTTAAGATATATATACATTTTAATTAATAAAATCTCATTTTAAAAGACCTTATAGTTTCCTTAAAAGAAATCAGAAATTTAGACTTTTATTTTCGCTCTAAGTATATTCTCTTAAGTCTGCATGTTGAAACGCGAAACTATATGATAAATGTCTTACATTAAAGTAATATAAAGGAAATAATATATTCATATTTATTAGCAATATATTTCTCGACTTCAAAATATATTGCTGTATTGTTTGGAAAATAAATCTTGTCAAAAATAGGAATCAGTTCTCCTGAAAAAAGCAGAATGCGCACAAGTTGGCTCGCGGAAATACTAAAAATAGAAATTTATACAAATGAATCTCTCTCTTCGTTTACGTGAACATGATATGCAACTCTCGGCTGATTTATCAGGAGGGATATACCCCTTACAAAACGAATGCGCACGTGGTGCATAATCCTGTTAAGGATCGCGCGAGGGTCGCAGATTGCCACAAATTCGCACGATCTCCATAGATGCGTTTCAGAAAAAATTTTGCTCCAGTTGCAAATTGAGACTTTTATATATTGTAAATAAAATTATGTTAAATTAAAGATAAACGGAATTATAGACTAAATTAAAAATCGTGAATAAACAAAATTATAAATCAAGTTAAATTAATTTCAACATCCGCATGATAATTTGAAAATGTTACAGATAATTTTAGAATTTTGATTAGCTTGCGAGGATTATTATTATCAATTTGCACAAAGAATAGAACACGATCGCGTTTGATCGATAAAATCCTTTTGGGGTGAAACGGATGGAAGTGTCAGCGCGTTTCCTCAAGCGTGCAGCGAGAAATGAAACGAGGGAATTAGAAATGCAATTTGACTAAGCTTCCATTGAGTTTGTGGATTAAACGAGCCGTAACCGGCCGCACATGTCGATCTAATTTTCAACAACACGTGCAAGGGTTTTTCGATCCAAGGGTGGATCGATTCGCACGTTACTTCGCGGTTTGGTATCTATTGAAATAGTTACAAAAAAATGCAGTCATATAACTCGCCATAAAAGCTTGTTATACTTTGCTGTTGTTATAGAGGCCATTTTAAATGATTTATAATTCAGATTTAACAGAATAGAAAATTCTATTTATATAATTTTATATTTATATTAATTTATATATAATTTTCTTTGAAAAGTATTTAATTTGAAATAAACTATTTCTTTCAAAAGGTATATTTCATTTTATATTTAATATTGCATAATTTATATTTGCAAATTAAAATTTAATATACAGGTTGGCCCCAAACGTTCCGGCCAGACTTTGAGATTTTATAGGAAATTTAATTCTGAACAAAAAGTTTCCTATAAACATGGGTCGAAAAATGCTTTCTTAACTGAAGTGCTTTTTACTTTCCCTGTAAAAATGTATAAAATATAACCTTGATTTCAGAGGTTTTTGGGCGCTAACTTTTTAAGGAAGCATTTTTCGACCCATGTTTATAGAAAACTTTTTGTTAAAAATTAAATTTCCTATAAAATCTCAAAGTCTGGCCGGAACGTTTGGGGCCACCCTGTATATTTTTATGTTTATCTATATTTAATAATACGTTATTTCATTTATATTGCTTTTTTAAAAATCTAAATAAGATTCTTTATGTAAATAAGCTTTTAATTTATTTAACATTAGACATTTTTTATGTCTTTATAATCCCTGAAGTAAGTTTCGCATATTCTATACATATATAAGATGTTATTAATTTTAAATTAAAATATATCGATTATAGAGAACACTTTTACCCCTCCTTAAAAAGATGACGAATGACGATAGCACGTGTTCGCTTGCAGCAGATGCAATTTCTCGCATGTCATGATCCTCGATTCTGTTCCTCGCTGAGGAAAAGGATCTCAAGGCACTCCGAAGCGCCTTTCTCGATTCAGGGACAATGGGGATCGATGACAACCGGTGTACATCCGAAACGAGATAAAGCTCGACGGTTTCCGTCGCGCGAAGATGCAGATGTGCGTTTACGAGCACGCACGTGCCGATCACAATAGATCGATCACGATGGCCAGATCTCTGGATCGAACAATAGAGCTTGGCTTGCAGGATGGAGAAAGACATTAACCAATAGAGGAGACGGAATGACTGATCCCCCGAAAAATGTACCGTTTCTTTCGATGATTGTGGATATTTAGGGGTTTGAAAGAGATTCCCCATAAAATTGCCGCTGACAGCATAATAGATTTATAAAATATAACAGATTTCCTCTCGAGCTTTATGTAATTGCGTCATGAATTAAATAAAATCAGATTTAGCTTTATGCTTTCACTGCTTTACATTAATTTAAATTTACAAAAATTAAATCAGCTTTAGCTTTATGTTTTCACTGCTTTACATGAATTTAAATTTACAAAAATTTAATTTAATTTTGAATAAATTAGCTTCTCATTTTAAAAAGTATCTTTATATACACCACGATTTTTCATTCTTCAAATGTTATTAGAAACAGCAGTTATCTCGAGCAAGAACTTGTATCTTAAACAGACTATTATTAAAAATCGGCAATATAAATTTTCCTTCAAACTTCAAATATATTGTTACAATATAATAAAATTCTTTAAGTAACGGTCAGCAGAGATTTGAACAGCAATTAAATACCGCACGCAATCGCATTACTGCCTCTACATGTTTATTTCTTGAGTTTTCTATTTCTCATCGATTCTGCGTCACATTTTATCCCGTGCGATCCTCGCGAAAACCCGAAAATCTTCAGCTGCCGGGTTCAGCTGTCCGGATCAACATCGATGAAGAAGAAAGAGAACCGGCGTGGCGTCGGAAGCGAAGGGACGAGCGGATCGAACAAGGGGGCAGAGCGCGAAAACCGGCGCCCATGGCACGGGGGTACGAATCTACGGCACGAGGGTACGCGGGACCCCTGAAAGGTCCCTGCACGCGTATAGGAGGGTAGCTTCCCCCCCAAAACTACCACCGACCGCTTCCGGGCCGCTCGCTCGCTCGCTAGTCGCTGCTGGCGCGGAATTCACGGCTTAGACTTGTCTATCAATGCCTGCGGAGTAGTAGTAGCAACAGCAGGCATCATCAGGCTGGCCGGCACCAGACGACGTGGTACGGCACACGCCAACGAATCGTCGACGTGAGCGGGTGTTTGCCGCGATTTACGAACTCACGCCGGTGGATATTAAAACGGGGACCAGCAAACGTGCCAACCAGTGCAGCGCTGAAAGGAATACTTTTCTAGTTACGAAACCTAATATACCGAGCAGTGCCAGGATAAGCCAAGCCTAATCAAAAGTGTAAATAAGTGTAACGTTTGGACAATGTTAAAGAATTTTCTAGTTTTCTAATCAATATTAATATTGTATATTTTTTTGTCTTTAATCCAAGTGATTCGAACAGTGTCATTCGAGCAATATTAGAATAGTTTTATTTATAAGTGGAACGATCATCGTACTCTTCAAAGGGTATTAGAATTTTTCTTGTGTTTGCGAGGCTAACTGTACCAACCAGTATAGTGTTCAAAGAAATAGTGTTATTTTTTTAATATTCAAGAATATATGAATACGGTGTTCTCTGAGAATGCTTGAATCTTTCAAGATTTTTCAAGTACTTCTTAAAACTCTTCAGAAAGAAGATTAATCGGGATATTACGTGTCTCAAGCGGTGTAATGTAACTTTTCGAAACTGTGTTGCCTTTTTATGGTATTAAAATTTCTGAAAATCAAAGAAAACGAACATTAATTTTTTATACTATATAAATTCAAAATTGCTATTGAAAAAAGAAGAAGATTTGTTGACCTTATGTCATATATATTTTTTAAACGCGTCTCTTTGCGTCGAGCTTTCAAGAGAAATCAATTAAAGTGAAGAATTTCGAACTAATAAAAGTATAATTGTTAATAAAAAAAACAGAGAGAGAGAAATCAGAAGAATGAAAAATCTTGATACTAATGTTTGATGACGTTTGACTCAACATTTCCCAATTTAAAACCTATCTCAGAATTATATAATCAATGTATTTAATTAATCAGAATTCATGCAAATTCGAGTTGATTAACCAGCACGTGATGCATTTAACCGCAGTCAATTAAGTAGCAAACTGACACGATACCTATTGACCAGAATTAATCGAACATGGCTGTGAATATAATAAATGTTAATCGGAATTAATCGATCGACGTACATATTGAAAATTAATTTATCAGCATCTAATGGCTATTAATCACGCTCAACGAATGCATAAAAAATAACTGTGCCTCCATCAATCAGTGATACTCGAGTGGATCTGTGAATGCAATTAATCACCAATCATCCGGCACGTTAGGCAACTTCTTCATGGCGAATTGAGAGCGCGTTTCGTCATCCGCGAGTGCCTAAATGCGAAATCGTTTATCCGTACTATTCTAATCCTCGTCCTTGAGACGCCACGGGGAACGTGTTACCGCTGTTGTCTTCTCGGTCCGCGCCTGGAACTTGGCCGTGGCCGATTGATCGCGACGGGGCCACTTGCTTCTACAACAAACACGCCATTGCGGAGGAAGAGTTAAGAGATCGGTCGGCTAAAAATAAGGGGAAAAACGATTGAAAGAATCCGATCGAAGAATATCGTTCACAGAGCGATCTCGAGACACATGACGAACGGGACGCTGATCTCTGGCTATTCTCAAGAATCGAAGGTGAGTTTCGACTGAGATTTGCGTCAACTGCAAAACTTCGAAATGCTAAATTGAATATTGAAACCAGTTTAAGATTATATTAATATTATTGATAAAATTTTAATATAATTTTAAAAAAATTTATAATATAATTACAAATTTTATTTAAAAGAATGTCTTTAAACAAATATAAATACACTGAGAAAAAAAAGCTGTTGCTTCAATTAAAGTGTTATCACGGGGTGCCAAAAACTTAAGTAGTACATTCAATTGTATTATTAATAGACCCAATATTTGGATTATTAAAACAATGATTGAATTATTGGTTTTAAAATGCAGACATTAGGTCTAATAATAATACAATTGAATGAACTACTTTATGTTATTGGCACCCCGTGATAACACTTTAATTGAAGCAACAGCTTTTTTTTCTCAGTGTATGAAAAGGCCATAAGGTCAAAGGTCGCGGCGGATCTTGGTGCCTAATAATAATTGCTCGTCAATTTAATATGTGAATTAATTATTCCGGCTTCATGTAAGGACTGTGTTTCAAGACCGACGAATATGCGGTGCGCAGTTCGCATGAGCAGGAATATTCACAAAATAATTATTATTAGGCACCAAGATCCGCCGCGACCGATATGACCTTCATATTTATATTTGTTTAATATCATCGGTCTTATTCTTAATATTAAATGTCTTTAAATATTTTTCATATTAAAAATCTGATTCGAAAAGCTCTTGACATTAATACTATCTTTATATTTTTAATGTCTTTAATTTTATTAATATTCTAATGTAATTCTAATAGAATTCTTGATATACAGTCGTATTTATATTAAAAAGTTCAAAGAGATGTATGAAGCTGACAAGGATTAACAATGGAACATGGAGTAACAGTCGCGGCTAGTATTTAAAATTTTTTGATATTCAGCTACGTGAGATAAATATAACTCGCATAATATAACAAGCTATTACATTGCAAAGTAATGCGGTATTTAACATTTTTCTCGTGCTTGTGGCACGGTTCCAGAAGTTCTATTTTCTTTTTATACCTCTTACTATCGCAATTTTTCGCGCGATTCTTAGTTCAGCTTCCCTCATTCCACCGTCTTCTGCATCTATTCATCCAGCTCCAGTTCTTGACCTCGGTCTACCTTAAAGATTCAACGCATTCAACAGAAAGCCTCGCAAAGTAATCTAGCTCTAATAATGCCGATGAATGCGCTTTCCCCCCTTCGGTACATATTTTATCTCTCAAACAATCGGAATCATTTTGCATTTAGACGAGTTTTCACACTCAAAGTATTCCAGGAATACAATCGCGACTAAATTATTTTCGCTGTCAGTTAAACAAGTGAATTTCAATTATCTTGATGAAGCGCAGTTATCTTTTATCTATAAGAAAATTTAATTTCAGAGTATCAAAAGTGATGTAAAAAAAGCTATTTTATTTTCAGGTATAACTCGAAAATATTCGCAGTTACGTGAAACGCGTTTGTATTTCTCCTCAGACTTTACGTGCGGTCATTTGGGGCCCGACAGGGTAATATCGCACCGAATTCTCGAAAGGGCAAGGGGTCGTCGACCTCCGGGCAGCAGAGCTGCGATTCGAGTGGGCCGTGGGAGAACCTGAAGAGGCGAAAGAAAAGTGCGCGTCTACCTTCTGAAGAGATTTTGCTTATCAGAACGCGGTGGTACTCGAGGGCTAATTTTAGGCCCTTTCCGGAGACGAGGCTCGCGAGAAGACTTCCAGGTCACTGTGATGATCAACCATCATGGCGTGGCCGGCAGCGACGACCCTGACGAGTCTCCTGATGCTGCTGCTTATGACGATCGCGGCCAGCTTCTCGCCCAGGATCATCGCCACCACCCAAGCGCCTTTCGGCAGAATTCTGACGGCTGTGAAACTGCACGGAGGATACATGGAGGTGATCCAGGAGCAGAGATGCTCCCACGGTCTGCTCAGATTGACGTGCAGGTTCGTCAGCATCTTTTATCGCGCGCTTCGAGAAAATTTCTAAGAAAGTATTTGAATTACAAGCCGATTATGAACTAAGACACTTTGTCATAAGGAGATAAAACATGAATTTGTGTAGCAGATCGCCTACACTATATACATTTATACAAGGGAATTAATAATATTTGTCAAAATGTTATAAATTCCGTGTTTATTTATGTTTACTCTTGAAAAATATTGTACTTTTGCAGCTTACTTGTTATTATTTACTTGTAGTTTACTTGCATTTACTTTCTACTGTGAACTTTTTAATAAATACGATTTATAATATTATAATGCGCACCAAAATTCTCGAAACCGACCCAACTGAGAAATTAAAGCTAGTTATTTAATTTAAGCTTCTAATTTGAATTCTCATTTAACATCTCATAAAATATTAATGCGCGCGTATTATTAACCTGACACCGAGAACTTTCAGAGCCAAAAATATTTATAATCAATTACACTAATTCTCGTTAACTAAATTTCCTTCATTGAGATTTGCTTATTTATAAGTTATATGCAGAGTTACATTGGTTTAGTATTGTGTCTGTAGGTCGTTAAAAGCGTTCATCTTTATCCTGGAGGCGGAATACCATGCGAATCACACGGAACTCTGTCAGAAAGAGTCGAAAAGCTTGGAACAGCTCAAAATGTGGAAGAACAAAGGTAGCACGCGACGATGGACGAGCATGAAAGAGCTCAAAGGAAACTATATTCTCGACGAGGACGACCAGGCAGACATCGTCGATATCAGATCATCTTTGAATAAGAGGTAGATTTATTTTGCTTGTCCAAATCTAATGATAAATTGCAACGTTCGATGCGACAATGATCCAACATCTTTCTTTAATTTTAAGATAATTAATTTTAAAAAAGGTATGAAAATCTATAAAATTCGTCATATAAACTTATTTAATTTAATCTTATGAGAAAATTACATTTGAAATAGTTTTCTTAAATCTTTAAAAAATAATTTATGTCAGTATCAGATTCTTTAATTGCATCCACAGTTTCGACTTAAAAATAATGTTATTGGCGATTCGTCGGCTACATAAAATTTTCATAGCCCTTGCTGGCGATATCGGACTTCTGTTCTTGACACAGGTATTCGATGACACAAGATAGTGTTCGGTTACGGCCAAAGTCTGAGGCAGACCACCGTTCTCTTATTTCGAGCGTTTACCAACAACAAACATTGTAATAGTCTCTCACTACGGTTTAGCAAAATAACACCAGAACAAGTGATTAAATTCTCCTTCACTCTTTGCTGCTTAAGAGTTCTTTCTTACTTAAAACCACACAATATTTTCCATAATAAGATAGAATATGGTTATATAATCGCTAGAATAAATATCTAACTATAAATAATATCTCTCGTGTAATAAAATTTTAGACGAAGTAATATATTATACATAACATGTTACATTAATAGATTAAATACTTTCATAGAAGGCAAAATTTTTGTCGAGATCAAAATAAATATAACCGAGTTAATAATAATAATTAAAATAATTAATCGAGTATAAAAGGCCGATATGAAAGGCGGTCGAAGAATGACAAAACAATGTTGCAATGTTTCAGAAATATGATCTCTAAAAAGTGATTATTGCGAAATGCAGTTAAGCCACTCGATCGGGGCACCCCCACCTCTCCGATATACCAGCCGTTTTTATCCGCCGTTCGCCGCGCACTCGAGAGCCGTCGAGGGTCGAGAGTGAAATCTCGACGTTTGATGTGCAAGGGTAAAAGCATTCCTGAAGCAATAATTGCCCGCCCTCTCTCTTTTCCCTTGGAACGTGATCACCGAAGGAGAAACGATCTCCGCTAAATGGTTCCCCCTACGTTTACACAGCATCACGCTTCACGAATTCCGCAAATAGGGGATGGCAATGCAAGGGATGCAAATTTTGCATCGCTGAAATTACACCGAGCTCTTCGCGGAAAAGTGGAGAACGTCTCGTTTATATTTAAAAAATCCCCAGGATTTTACTTCTCTCTTTTTCTTTTTTGCGCGAAAAAATATATCAAGTTGTTTGAATTATTATTGTTTGTATATTAAAAATGAAAAGATGAGTAATAAAATTATAATTTAATAATAATGCTGAAGCAAAAATGTAATTATGTTAATACAAAGAGTGTATATTTATCTTAAAATTATAATAATCTTATAGATATTCATGTTTATTTCTTTTACAATTATTTTCAGAACAAAATTAATCATTACTTATTCCGCGTTATCTTTATTAAATTTTAGTTAAAGCGGTTACTTTTCTCGCAGCAGGCAATTTTCCAGAGACAGTATCTGAACTTTATCGCCAAACAGGATGACTTATCATTTCGTAAAAAATACCATCGGGAACAGAACCACAAGTTTCAATTTGAGAATCCTCCGCCGCCGGCGCTTCTAAAAAATTCAAAGAGATTCCTCGCAAGGGCGAGCGTGGGTGAAATGTTATTTCCCTTTTATTTCCGTCCAGAGACCGATAAAATCGACGAGAAGAGGTTGACATAGTGGGGTGAGGCAGCGAGGCCTCTTAAAAGGGGTGAAAATCCACCCTCGTCCATTATTCACTCCTGCTTTCAAGCGCGAGCAACAAAGATCGCGCAGCAACAATCGCGGCCCCTCCCCTAAATTCCATCCCCCCAGAAGTGCCCGGGGGCTGCTTTTGTCAGCGCGTTCACAGCCCCTAATGACCGACGCCGCTTATTTAATTGGCGGCTGTCGGACAATCGATAGTATCCGAAAGTGAAACCTCGCATAAATTGCAATTTATTCGTGCGGGAGTAAAGGGAATATATGTATACATATGTGTTGAGATATATTTTAAGTGACGATTTATTATAAAAGATAATAAGGAGATTTTAGAAATAAAAGAATTAATGTTTATCTAATCTTTTCATATTTTTTAAAAATCAATCTACTCTTTTATTTATCGATTTAATACGACTCTTTATGATACAGGTGCTCTGGTCAGAAACACTGTCGCTACAATGTGACCATCGATCATCCAGGAGCATATTCTTGGATTCCAGGTGGAATTTCATTAAAATACGCTTGTATACCAGGTGAGTATATTCTTAATATAATTGCATGTCAAATACTTTATAATATTAAAACCTGATTAATTATTTCCCCAGCTTCGAGAAAAAATTAAAATCTCTGAAGATATTCTATATTTATCAAAGAGTCTATTATCGAAAGAAACGTCACTAATACACACGTATACAAACAATCAATATATAAACTGAGATATTATCGAGTAGCCAGTTATTTCTACACTGAGAGAAAAATTTATGATATTCATGACTATAATTAAATTGTAAATAATTATGGTTAGGTGCACCATTTTTATAGTTATTATAATGTTAGTAATAATAACAAAAAATAGTTACGAATACCATAATTTAACTATAATTATTATAGTTAATTATTATTAATCATTATAGTTGGAACCTTTTTAAACTATAATAATTATAGTTAAATTATGGTATTTGTAACTATTTTTTGTTATTATTACTAACATTATAACAGTAATAACTATAAAAATGGTGCACCTAACCATTATTTACAATTTAATTATAGTCACAAATATCATAAATTTTTCTCTCAGTGTATTAACGTTCTCACGAGTATTTCCAATTTTGTTTTAATTATCTTGAATTTCCTCTGAATTATTTCGATTTTTTTCCTAATTCTTCTCCAAGTTAGTTTTAATTTTCTCGTAATTGCGCTGTCGATTCCGAACAACAACACAGCATTCTCGATTTTCATGCAAAATCGACAATATCTCCGGCTCGCGCCGCGCAAGGTATTTACCGTATTACGGAATCAGGCTTTATTTATCGGCGGAAAGCCCAGGTCTATTTCGTCCGCGATCGATATTCGGGCGTGCGCAATCGATGATCGACGAGCTCGATAAAGCGAGCGCCCCGGGCGCATGCACAGGTCACGGCGGGGGCGGTGAAATGCACGGCACGTCACGTGCCGCACGTCCGACGAAATCGGCCTCAGATTTCTATCGCGCCATAGGCCGTTGTCCGCCAGCTGTCGACGATGCAACGATCCTTATTGACCGTGGGATCGCCGGCATATGCGCGGAAATTCTCCCGGCGACAAGAAACGGCGTATCCGATCGCGCACAATGCACCGCAACGCGGAAAGAGCATGTAATCCCTCCGTTATATGGAATCGCACGTAAGCTCCTTCGGGAGGGTAGCGTGACGTTTTGGTTGTTCATTGTTCGATATAGTTTCATTTTTCGAAATGAATGAATACTTGTGCGTCGTAGGTAAGAAACGAGAGATTATGTGGGCATACGTTATGAGGCATTGCAAGTTATAGCTTATTATGTAACAGATGTAATACACTGTGCTTTAGACATTGCAACCCTTTAGATCGATAAGTTTTGTATTGCTGCATCTATCACAATTCTTTTGAAATAAATATAATATTTTTCAACAAAGTAATTTTTTATAAATATATATCGTACACTGAGAGAAAACGAAATAGTTCTGGCAACTATAATTTGGCAACTCTGAAATTTAATAGTTGCAACTAGTTTTACGAAGTAATAGGAACTAAAGTAATACTGAATACTATAAAAATATAGTCACGCTAACTACATTTGTGAACTATTAATTGATAGTGAAATAGCGACTCAACTATAATTACACAGTTATATATAGACTTGTTATATATTGTTTATATAGACTTCATAGAAGTAAGATATGACAACAATATTTTTCCAGTTTAGACAAATATTTAGACAAATATGTAGTTTATCCAACGATTTACTATAAATGGTTAATATTACTATGTTTTCTTAGTTCATATAACTTATTTGTTGTTGTTACTGCAACTTTATAGCACATAGTTGAGGCGCTATTTGTCCACAAATTTCTAGTTGCTGATACGACTTTTTTCTCTGAGTGTATGTACTCATATATTTACATATTAAACTAATATATTTTATTATAATATAATAAAATTATCTATTATTTACTTGCATATATATAAAATAAAGTAATTCAAATTACTTAATAATTGTATTATATAAAATCGTATTTCTATAAACATATATATGTAAATTTTGAATGTATTAATTTTCAAATTATTTAGAAACTTAAAAAAATTTCATTTACGCAAATTTATAACGACTTAAAATTTCTAATTTATGCCGAATAAATTCTCACGAATAAAGTTCACCAAATTGTTCTTCAACAAAGCATCGGTATCAGGAATAATTCAAGACATTCGACAGCTCAATTGAATGCGAAGCGTTTCCTTAGAAAAGACAAGCTTTCGATTGAATCGATAGATCGAATGAAAACCGTTCGCTCTTCAGCAGGACAAAACATTCCTAGCGAAGGCCGTCACACTTGACGGAATATTGGAAATGGTGCACACAGACGTTACATACTGAGGGAATGGCGCAAGGGAAAGAGGGAGATTAGAGGACCAAATTTCCCCTCCATCGCCCTTATTACCGCTACCGACGTATCTAGCCCCTACCCAGAAATGGCACCCCTATCCTCGAAACTGGGGCAAGGACACCCTCACCTCCTGGCCCGCAATACGCGCTATAAAGGGATTCGTTCAGTCATATCGCACAGCGACAAATAGACCGCAACGAATGCAGATGTTAATGGTAGCCTTATGGCAGCAGAATCTTACCATCCCCTCGAAAATAATTCTTTTCACAGGAATAGAATTGTATCTTTGTCAGTAATGATTTGTTACTAAAAAAGATTTAATTAGAGGGCGGACATCTGGAGAGTAGCGTCGCATTAACACGATTTATTAAATGCACGTGGTACATTGATATTTATTCGAATAATTTAACATTAATATATATAGAAGAGAGTTGCCAAAATCGTACTACTTAAGGTATTTTATATTATATTTCTTATTTGACACTAGTTTGCACGCAAGTTAATATTGGAAATTGTAGCTTGATGTTTAAGACACCTACTATATTATATGTTTAACTTTTTAAAAAATCTAAATTAATTTGTTATAAACTTTTTTATAACTTGGTGTAAAAAGTACGATTTTTTAAAGTAACCGATCTCCTAAATCGAGCTACCTATCTCGATTTTTTTAAGTAACCGATCTCCTAAATCGAGCTACCTATCTCGGTTTCCGAAAACATAGCTCCTTTAAAAATAATAAATTTGCGAATAAAAATAACAAAAAATATATTTGAAGGATTATATATTAATAATAAATAAAAAATATCTAATATATAATAATAATACGATTAATAATATGATTTGAAAACTCATGCTTAACACGTTCGAATTTAGCTTAACACATCGATTAGGTATATATATTTGATTTATCATTTTATAACTACATAATTATTTATGTAGTCATAAATATATATACCTAAAATATATGTATATACCGTATATATCTAAAATTATAATTAAACTATAATTTATGATACTTGACTAGTTTTATATGCTAAATACACATAAACGATTATTTTATTTTGCGGGAGATATATTAGTGCATAAGATGCATATATTGGTGCAAAAGATTTGTCATACTTATCAAATAAAGTAGAAAATAAAATTTTAACAAAATTACTAACTATGATTTACGAAGCAAAATCACGAGCTTCAGTTATTATTTTTTCATCTAGAAAGAAACTTCTCAATGCTCTTTTCAAAAAACATCGGTTTTCTAACTTTATCCAATACAAAGCTTGATAGAAAAACAATAAACTTTCTGCACACAAATCTAATATACATCTCTATTTTCAAAACGTTCTTTCATGAAACTGCGCTTCGTGGAAACAAAACCGCACTATATCATATCTAAGCGGATTATTGTATCGCCATATCGCATGAAAGATTAATATTTTATTGATTGTAGAAACTGCGGTTAGGCGATATTGCAACCAGGAGATGAAGGTAATCACCGGGGAAGGCGGTTACATCAACACCCCGGGTTACCCACTATATTACCTCGGAGAAACGTGCGGGTGGACCTTCAGGACGTTTCCGGGTCAGAGGATAGTTCTGACCTTTCACGACTTGAATATCCGTGGTAAGTTCGCGTTTTAACCTCTCAACTCCGGAAACCTCTTCGCTAGAGCGCGATAAGTTAAATTGATAAAAATTGAATAGCCTGCATTGAAACCAAAAGCGGATTCATCGTTTACGGCAAACGAATCCGGCGCGTCAGTTCTATCTCGCCGCGATGAAAATAACTTGTGGTTTAAATAAAGAGAGATTCAACAGCATAAATAAAGTCTTAAAACAGATATACGGTGCTGGCAATATTAGAAACAACGTTGTATATTTTTTCGAAATTTACGACCTTTATTTAAACCGCGGGTTTCAACGATCCACTTTAGCTCTTACCAAGCCGCTGAATGAATAACGATTTGCTAGCACATAACTATAGTTTACTGCGCAAACAGAATATTCCAAGCACACATATGCGCTACATATGACACCGTTCGGATTAAGGGATGCGTGTTGATCGTCATCGAAAAAAAAAATAAACGTGCCGGCGCGCGTTTGATTTTACACGCGGTCCGCAAACAAACTCCAAACTGAAACCGCGAATAAATGTCTGCAGGTCCAGATGCGGATGGAAACTGCGTGGACATCGTGAGAGTGCGGGAACACGGCAGAACTCTCTTTGAGTTCTGCGGCACCGCCGCTGGTGCTCGGGTTGTCTCGAATTCGAATGTGTTGACCCTCGACTTCGTCGCTTCAAAGAGATTTTACAACGCCCGAGGCTTTTTGCTGCAGTATCAAGGTAAAAAAAGAGAACAAAAAATCTCGAACTCGGAAACATGAGAGAAAAGTGTCACGAACACGCGCGTTGTTACGAAACGGTTAGGTTGTTGTTACGAAGCGCGTTGTTAACTCACGAATAATCTCAGCAAAGATACGTTTGTATACTTCGCCAACCAGGTCTGCACGAAATTAAGTCTACCATGTTACTCGGGTGTGAAATTAGCATTCCTATTATATTAATATATTATAATGAAGTTGCAATTGTCCAATAAGTTCTGGTTCGTTTAAAAGGAACTCTACCTAGCGTTCTCAATCTTTCTAAAAATAAATTGCGAATCATTTCTCCAATATCGCAATCAACGTTTGAGATTTCGGCAAAATTAAATTTATGTTTCAAGAAGTTTCTTTACACGATAACAGATTTCCGATATAATGAAAACTTTTGGACGGCAGAATTTATAATCTTCACGTTCTGGCATTATTCCTGAAGTCCTTTATTTTCTTGTTCGAGCGCGACATGTTGAAAAATCAAGGATATTATCAAAGAAAAATGTAAAGTTTATTTTTAAATGCAGAATTTCTCAACCGAGACCACTTTTTAAGTTCCCGCCAATCTAAAAGTTTCTTGAAATGCCATTAGCTACTTTATTAACTATTTCAGTGATTAAAACTTTTAATAACTCGCTCGTGTTTGCCGTTTAAATGTCTAGAAATTGCGTGGAGGTGCCGTGGAAATAATGGAAATTCTAAAGGGCGAAGCGATATCGCCTTGTAACTTTAAACTGGTGCAAGGTGTTAACTAGGAAGGCAAGGTGGAAATGAACTTATGCTTGTAGTATTGGGCTGCCCGGAGGTCTCGGTGCCGAACGGAAGTTACGTGTCGAACGGTACATTGACTTCGCGGACATTCCTATGCAAGTCGGGCAGCGTGTTTCTCGACAGCAGGGAGAGAAAAAGGACGCTCGAGTGTAGGAATGGCAAATGGAACGAGACCGCTGCCAAGTTACCCGGTTGCGTAGGTAAGAACTCGCCTAGTAAATTCATTACATTATGTTTTGCTCCATCTATTTCCGCGCGATCATATTTTATATATTTTATTTATCGGTTATTCTGTTACGTGCCCGAGCGCAAATCCGTGTTTTATTATATTTATTCAGATTTATGTTAGATTATAAAATTGTACATCCATTTTACGCGCAGTGGATAAATTTTATTCCCTATTAGAGATTTAATTTAAGCTTTTACGTAAAAACAACGTGTACTTGTAATGCGGAAATAATGCGTTTTATAGCGTTCATCAATAATATACGCGATAAGTCGTTATATTTACATTTATATTCTCTGTCTGTTTATTCCGCACGGAGAATTATTTATTAATACCATTAAACATTCCAGTGCTTCATAAATGAGAATTGTCGAATTTTATCGTGCGAATTATAAAGTGCTGTACTTTAGAAAGAATATTAAATGTTATTACGTTACTGCTATTAACATAAATACTACTATTAATACATGCATTATTACATTTATAACGCATAATAATCCTACTTATACTACACTGAGAAAAAAAAGTTGTTGCTTCAATTAAAGTGTTATCACGGAGTGCCAAAAACATAAAGTAGTTCATTCAATTGTATTATTATTAGACCCAATGTCTGCATTTTTAAACCAATAATTCAATCATTGTTTTAATAATCCAAATATTGGATCTATTAATAATACAATTGAATGAACTATATTTATGTTTTTGGCACCCCGTAATAACACTTTAATTGAACAGTTTTTTTTCTCAATGTATATAATATCTTATATCTACCTTTCTGTGATACTTATTATCGGGTTATTTAATAATGCTAAATTCGCAGATAGTGGACATTATTAAAAGCAAATTTCAATATAGTTGATAACGGAAGTCTGATTCATACAAGCTCAGCGGTAAAACGTTAGATCCAAAGTCCAAAATGCGTCCTTCCCTGCCATTAATTCGAAATCCACGTGCGTGCGTTGACCGCACGCGTGAATTCACGCAATATTCAGCGTGAGTTACACAGCGAGGCGCGCGAAATAATCGATACGGCCCTTCCGTGTCGGAAATCCCCCAGTGGCTAGTGATGTCATCGAAACCCTATAAAAACTCACATTATTCCAGTTTTTGTTATCGCCCGATCAGTTAGGGTACAATATCGCTTTCAATTTTTCATGAAATTAATTTTTTATTTAACGGAATGATTACGAGCTTAATATTTTTAGTTCCACGAAAATTTAGTATCTATATTATTGCCTAATATTAAAAATTTTACAATACAAAGAATTACAAATAGAAATATGTATAAATAGATCTTTGTGTTAAATTTAATTTTATTAATCCATGTGCGTGTGAAAGGAAGAAAAATAAATGACAGTAAGTGCGAAGAAGGTGTGGAAGAATCTAATCTTATCAACAGCTTTTAATGAGCTCGATTACTCAAATCTATCATTAAAGCCCAGTTCCACAATCTTCAGTTAAGTTAACCGGTCGGTTATTCCATTGGAATTGACCAATCGCATTTGTTAATTTTGTTTAACGACAAATGTGATTGGTCAATTCCAATGGAATAACCGGTCGGTTTCACTGGAGATTGTGGAACTGGGCCTAAGAGTCTTAAGCCCTGCGCACAATGGAGAAATATTAAATATTAGGAATAGGAATTAAAATTTTAGAATCAGTTTTCTCAATGAATATTGAACGTAACGTACAATGGATATTAATAAGATATAAGACATAAATGTGTTATACGAAACTCAACATAACTTATTATTTATCTATAGTGTTCATTGAAGAAACTGATTCTAAAATTCTAATTTCTATTCCTAATATCTAATATTCCTCCATTGTGCGCAGGGCCTAACACGTGTTTACTGCCTATCTTAAAAGAATAAAAAGTTAAAAATATAAATTACGAAGGAATAAAATAAAATAAAGCAAAACGATAACGTACAGAATAAATTACGTCGGTGCAAATTAGAAGTTCGATTAGATTTTAGAAATAAAAGGCGTATTTTGACTGTTGTTCGTCAGTTGTTCTGAATAGGTTGAAGTGCCATCACTACTCGTGACTGCTCATCGAGGGGGCTTCATTCCCCCTCGGAGAAAATGGTGGGGGACCCTTTCTCGGGGAAGGGAGGAAGCGAGATACAGCTCTCTCGGTAGGGGAACGAAAGACGAGGACGAACTGAAAGAGAATCTTAGGGCAGAGGGGGTCCCCAAAGCAACCATACATCGTCGTCGTCTTCGTCGTCGTTGTCGCGCGAACTCAGTATCAGTCGTCTGGACGTCACGTGCCTCTTTAGACGCGAGAAAAAAATACGTGCTATAAACTAGCCTTGAAATTCGCGAAAGTACGTCGCTCCATATACATATATCGGGAATAACGCTACTCGAATTCAAGCAACTTGAAGAAATTCGCAACAACGTCCAGGTAATTGATTATTATATATAAAGTCGTTATACATAATATAACGATTTAATATAACCTTATAATTTATTTTGTCGATTGAAATTATTTATAATAGTAGCTTTATTCGTCGATCCCTCAAAGTTACTTGATATCTTTAATGTAAGATTCATAATTACAGTACCAGTTAATATGACAGAACATTCCGTCGAATTAAAAGGAATTAAGGAATTAAAAGTCCTTATACATAGATACATACATATACATACGCGCGCACTTGTGAATATGTGTGTGTAGGCCTTTTATTAAATATAATATAACGTAATTTATTTGAAGTAAATCTTGTTCAAAAAAGATGCGCACCGTTGCATCGTAAATTATAACTTTTTGTAAATTTACAAATTAATAATTATTTTGAAAATGTGAAAAATAACTAAAGCTTGAAAATTGAATTGCCGTTTAATTAATAAATAAAGAGTCGAATTTTCGAGGTAGATCTTTTCATTATCTCTTGATACTGGTGAATTTTTTCTTAAAACCATACGATATATAGGGGCAAAGTGCGCGGCGATTCGGAATGAATTGCGATTCAAATACAAAGTACTTCTTCTAACCGGATTGAAGCAACCGATATCGAACGCGGGGTCAACGTAATGATCTTCCTATTGAACCCTCGCACCCGTTGCGATCTCTGAGCTAATTAATCTCGTGTTCTGTTTCTCTCTCTTTAATTAGTTCATGCAAATCGCTTTGAATTCCCCGATGGGGATTAATTATTAACGAATCATTAGTCATCAACGAGTGTGGAAGCGTGATTAGATTGTTAACAGCCTGAGTAAACAACAGACGCTTCGCTCAATTCTTGAATATGTTCTTCCTGAATGCTCTGATGTTCCCAAATTAAATTAATTATGCTTTGGTGAAAATATAAAATACACACAAACTGCTACAATTAATTCTATTTAAAAAATTCTTGTGATAATTACTGAAACTGTAACTTAATTAACTTAACTGAGTTATAAAGAATTCTAGTTTAATTTAATTCAATTATGTACCATCTATTTGCGTTAGAAAATATCACTGTTGTTTTTTTGATAAAAGTTTTCTTGTCTCTTATTTTTACGAGAGAGATTCTTGTTGACCATTATTTCTTATCATCTATACTAGAAGTTATTGTATTTTTCCATATTTGCACGAGAATATTTGTTTACATTACTTCTTGTTTACATGCCATTTATATCGCCTGTCCTCGCCATATCTATTCTGTCGTTCTTAAACGCATCGCAACTATTCGCGCAAACTTCGCACTCTATATTACACTTTCAAGCACGCTGGAGCATTGACAGTGGAAAGAGATATTGCTGGCAGCTGTGGCCCAAATTAAAGCTTGTAAAATATCATCCCGCGGCGCCTGAAACCGGCAAACAAAGAAAGAGAACAGAAAAACCGAGAAGCTGAGAGGGAGAAAGAGAGAGACAAGTTGCTTTGTACGAGGCTATCTATTCTTTTTTCCGTTTTTCCGCCGGCGGATTGCCTCGTTTCCGAGAAACAATCATTCAGCTGCGATAGCTACAGATCCTTCGCGAAAGAGATTAAGGCTCCTGGGTAGTCAGCCGAGAACTCCTCGATACAGCGCCAAAGCGGCAAATGTATGAACTATAAGGCGTGAGAAGTGACTTCATATCTCATCTATTTTACGACTGTTTATTAACTGTC
>NJRL01000309.1:266455-303903 GCA_003063815.1 Aphaenogaster rudis | reverse complement strand
TAACTCAAATATTTATGCATTTATAAAGAACAAGTGTCAAATATCTAACATGTCACAATATCTACATTTTTTATAGTTTTATAATTTAATTTTTTATCTCTCCAAATAATTAATTATGATGTCTAAATGTATGTGAGTAAGTCTAAGAAGATGAAACATTAATATTTGCAATATTTACTATTGTCCTTCTTGCTCTTCTGCTTGTGCACCTTGACCATCAGCGCTTGTACTTGCCTCGTCAGCTACTGATTCTCTTACTAAATTTAAATAGTGTTGCATACGTATATAATCCGTTGAATATTTATTTATATTATGAGTACGATGCATGTGCTGTGCTAATCTATATACTCCAAATATACTAAGATTCTTGAAGCAAAAAATGCATTTTACATGAGTGTCTTCATTGAATATATAATATCGTGGTAACCAGGTACGTTTAATTTCTTCTTTTATTTCTTGTATTATTTCTGGATGCTGAAGACTTATGTGATCTGTAAGATTTGTTAGTCGTTGACTACTTATATTCGTTCCACAAAGATTGCATCTTTCATAGAATGTTTCAGCTGATGTGAAATATCGCCATGCAATGTAATGGCGATAATAGGGCATCGCTCTCAAGTTAACCATCGTATATCGTTATAATTATATTATGAACACCAAGAAAGTATGCTTTTATTTTTGCTCACTGCTGGCCGCGATAAATTTTATTGCAATTGCACTTCTTAGCGCTGTTTAATTTACAACAATATTGCCACAATGAATTATAGTTGCGTCGCAATACTATTAATTCCGCACAGTATCACGGAGTGAGTGTTACTAAATGTGTTATACTAGGTATGCCGTGGAGAAATGTTCGGCAAAGGTCGGAGAGAGAAATATAGATATTTGCTAAAACATAAATATATTGACAGTTTAAATCTGTCTAACACTCAAGCCATATGACTGTACTTCCAATTATTCGATCATCGTAACGGAAAACTCTAGTTAAATACATGCTTTGTCGAATCATGACAAACTAAAAAAAGTATGCAAATTAGAAACTTGCACATTGCTTTCTCATCATTTTTATCGCTTCTAAAGCTTTCTCTATGAGGAATTAGCAAAATTATTAGCATATAATAGATTGGCTTCCTTATAAAGGAAGCTTTAGAAGCGATAAAAATGATGAGGAAGCAATGTGCAAGTTTCTAATTTGTACACTTTTTTTTCTAGTTTTCTTTTTGGTATATTGTTCTGGATGTTTGATTTCTTGATCTTCTTTTTATGCGTATTTTTTAAAAATATTCCAAATGTGTGTGTGAAATCGCCCGATCATCCGGGTCCTATTTATGTTATTAAAATATTAAGTTCGATAAGCTTGTTAGATCAAAGTTGGCTAATGGGATTGCGTGGAAGTAAGTTCGTAATTACGCTTACACGCGGTAAGGATCTGTCATCCGTCATTTTATGATTTTTACAATTTAATTTAAATACGATTTGCGAATTATTTTTCAATTTGAGAGATTTTATCTCTCGATTTAAATTATTTATACATGTATGCGGTCTTATCCTAATTATTATTTATACACATTGGCTTTTCAATACGTTCTCTTAACATCTTCGTTTATTGCGATAAACATTACCACATGCCTCGGTGGTCGAACTGGTACGACGCCCGCCCGGAGATTAGGGAGGTCCAGGTTCAAATCCTAGCTGAGGTAATATTTTTCGCAATAAATTCTTTACAGTTTTTCGGGTTGGGATGGGAAGGGGTGAATCTTGTAGATGCTTGTTAAGCATCAGTATATCATTAAATTGATTTTTCAATTTAATGTTGTGATATTCGAGAGCTGCGTTACATATCCGATAGTAACGGCGCGCAGTTTATAGAAAAGTCACACATTAATATTATTGGAGCACTAAGATCCGCTATGACCGTCATTGGCCTATCTCTCGATTTAAATTGTTTATACATATATGCGGTCTTATCTTAATTAGTATTTAATTAATTTTATTTGAAAACCCGTTACAAGTATTTCTTTAACGCGTTTTATCACAATCTTGAGTAACCTGTTTATCTATATTTGCGCAATGTATATAAAAAAATGGAAATTGATATATTAAATTAAATAGAAATGAATTAGCAGACGTGATAAAAATGATCCAATTCCAAGAAATCGATTTAATCTAACTTATATAAAATAAAAATGGCTGTAAAAATCAATATAATTTGCGCTGCAAAATTCAATATCAAATGAAAAACCGATATAAATGCAGATGCAGACTTTATGAACTCTTTACGCGATATTATTGACTTTGATCACTTATAATTCGAAAACTATAGTGATCTAATTTTTATATTAGAATTTTACGACTCTAGTCAATCTCTGAAATATTAATTTTTAGAATATTATGGTGATTATATAGATCTCTGCGTCGAAAACGGGCATAGCGTTAAAAAATTATATAAAAATTAGAATTAAAATTGGAATTTGTTGAAGAACATAACGGGTGTCTCGTATTCCTATTTTCGCAATAAGTATGATTTGTGTAGAAAAATTGCGCGTGTCGCGCTTGAACATTCAGCAACTCCGGAATGCAAGCAGGGAGTTAAGGTGGCACGTACGAAGCGCCGATGAACCCTCCTCTAAATATGCGCCCCGTATGCCGCGCACATAAGACAGAATCATGCGGGGCTGGGAAACAAGAGAGAGGGTCGCGTTTCGATTAAACTTCTCAGACGGAATCGGGAATTATCGTCGTCGCGTGACGGTCGCCGAGAATAATTCCGACGCGCGCGACGCGACGTTCCGCGTGGAGGGCAATAAGCGGAATTTCCGTCGTATTACGGAGCCGCCGTAATGGATCGAGCCGATGAGCGGTTACGACCGTTTTCGAATAGAAGGCGCAGCCGGTCTCCCCGTCGGAAGGGTTGAAATTGTTCCCGACTGACTGTTGTAAATTGCACACCTAAACTGCGCGGTATCCGGTTTATGCGCCATAGGTCGCAATATCGAGTACTTCGATATGAGTACTTTGTTGATAGTACGTTAGTACTATCGTGCGGATATTAATAGTATTGGAGAGGGGCGTTTAACCCTTTATCATTTAACGTTACTTTGAAGTAGAGAGTGTATCGTGAATATCTTTCTGAACAAAGATTCTGTGACAAATTTAAAATCGGTTTTTACGTATTGGAGTTAAGGATGTATTGGACCTATCTTCAAAATAGTTCGAAGTCGATAAAAATCTGTGAGATTGTCCGATTAGTCTTTCAGATGTGCTGCAAAAATTTTTAAACGAATCCACTACGCGGTTGCTGAGTTATAACAATTTTAATTTTTACTGATTTTACATTCTCTCTCTCTCTCTCTCTCTCTCTCTCTCTCTCTCTCTCTCTCTCTCTCTCTCTCTTTCTCATGGAAAGAGACAATCTTAATGGATAAAACAGCTGAAAAAATGTTGAAGAAATAGTACCAATTTTTTTGTACATCTAATATACGGATAGATAAAAATATCTGCCAAGTTTCAATTGTTTTCACACTACACCGTTTTAAAGAAATAAATTATAACATAAGAAAATTGGCATTTTCACTGTCAAAAGTTTAAGCTCATAAATAAAAAAAGCTGCAAATAATGCTGGAAATATTTTTCTAGGAGTAAAAATAAGACTCCAACTATCGTTCGAGTTCCTTACATCTAGATTTACTATGCGGAAGGCATAGATATTCAAGTATTTCAAATTTTTTGCACTTTTGTCTAAGATTGTACCTCCGATACATCCTTAAGCTGCTTTGACAATTAAACTTTAATTTTCTTTTAATTTAAACTATAGTAAAAATAAGATAAACAGTAGGACGGTACTCTTTTACTTTCAAAGTTTAGTTCGGCGTTCCTTCAATTTTTGAGTAGCTGAAAATTTATTTCGCTTCGCGATATTGCGGGTGTTCTACTTTCAGTAAATCGATAAGTTGATAACGTCTTCTAAACCGTGTAATTCGCGTTTTCATCGCTTTTTAGAGGCACGAAGAATACCATACGCTGTGACAAACTGTCGCGGACAATTTGTTACGGCAAGCGTGAAAATTACGTCGTTCAAAAAAAGAAGAGAGATTGTCGAGGCATTAAATTCCAGTCAAAATTACCTATGCATCGAATACCACACCTGCGAGGGTTCCTGCGAGTGCGAGACGTCGATCGATCGCGTGAAGTATGACGAATTTCATGTGAATTGCGAATGCACTTGGAGACTAACGTTTTCGCAGCTTTCTCTTGTGCTCGCCCTCCGTATTTTCCGCGCGCATTTTTCCAATTCCGCCGGGTACAAACGCCGGGAAATATGCTCATTTGCGTTTCACGCCGCTATGCAAACGCGCTATTTGTTCCGCGACTTAAGTTACTTTTTCGTGCTCGACCCGAAAGTGTCGCCAAAAATATCATTCCGGTATGGTGCTCGGCATAACTATGCAATGAAAAATTAATGAAACGCTAACAATAGGTATCATCTTTCGAATATCAAAATTTTGTATTTTCTGTCGAGTTTGTTATTTGTTTTTATTTCACTGATCTAGTTTTGATCACAACAAATTTATTTGTATAACTTTATAACTTTTTATATAACACATTTTTATATTTTAGATAGTCATTTACTTTCTTTTCTCTTGCAAATGTCTATTTTGGTACATAATATTAATTCATGATTTCTGTATTAATTTCGTATAATATATAAATTATCATAAATTTAAAGCAAACTTTTATATGGATTCTTTCATGAAATTGTCTGAATCATTATTCCAGTCTACGTGAATTTCGTTTCTCGAGGAAAACTTTTTCTCTTAAGCGGAATGCGAGAAAATTAAACGAAGATATTTCGATTCTAGACGGATAAAAAATGAACGGGGAAATGCAGCAAGCGTGAAAATTACAGTTCACCCCGCGAAGAACATCGATATTTGCCGACATTCGCAGGAGCCAATTCGACAGGACATTTTGTACGGAAAAAAAGCAACGTGTCCCTCGTCGAAATTTCCGTGCCCCTAATTTATAGAGCTAACCCCGTTCCCTTTTGTCGCGCTACCACCCCCTCTGGCACGTTCTCTCGGGCGATAGTTCTTGTTGGTCTCTCCGTCTCCCCTGAGAATTAAAATAACATCGTGCGTGCCGAATCGGCAACGAACGGAAATGAAAAGGCAGACGAATTAAAAATTAACGATCCAGCATACGTCACGCTTCGTAGGAATCCGCAGGATTAAATGTAGGGTTGTCGGGAAAAAGCGTATGAGTCGAAAAGAGAAGATCAGACCAAAAGGGGAGAAATAATTGAAAATTTTAATACATTTTCTTTCGTTCTCCTGGAAAAATGGGCATTAAATTCTGTTTTTTTCTGTTTGCACCATCTATTAATATCACGTTTTTATGTTATACTTTCATGAAAAATTTAAAATTTACGAAACATTAGGCACCAGGACACTCTCAAATAGCTCGACAAACGTCTACCTATACAGGGTGTTCTATGACTCGAGGTCCATACATTAAGGGCGTGTTATTGAAGTCATTTAGAGTTGAAATTATTTAATAAACATATGTCCGTAAATGGTTTCTAACAGAACTACAACCATTGAAAGTTGATGTGAATATTTGAAACACTTTCTGTCAGTCTGGTATTGTTTTATTAAGTCTTGACTTATTGTCTATTAATATGTCTATTAATAATTGTCTTATTAATTAATAAGAAATTCTTCTGGCATGGTAGAGCGAGCTTAGATCACTTTTACGCAGGGCAAGACTTGGTATTGAATTTGCAGGAGATAATTTTGAATAGAATTTGTAATACATTTGTAAATAAATAAGTTAAATTAAATGTCTTTTTCTTTTCTTTTTCAAATATTCACATCAACTTTCAATGGTTGTAGTTTTTTTAGGAAGCATTTACGGACATATGTTTATTGAACAATTTCAACACTTTAAATGACTTCAATAATACGCCCTTAATGTATGAGTTATGGGGGGACATCCTGTATTTAAAAAAATATATATATGCAAACGATATTTAACACGTGCTTTTAATTCGGCTTTATTTGCTTATCGTTAGCAGTAGATTTGCTTAAATGGTTGTCATGTCAGAAAATTAGTTGCGGTGTACTCTTCCTCTCTCCACGAGCATCCTGAAATTGCGGCGTCGATAAAAACCGACCCGTGCATTCCGCGAGGGGCCGCGCTTTACACCGCCGCGAGGTACGGGAATAAATCGCTTAAGACGTAGAAGCAAATTTTGCTCCTTAAACTGGACGCGCGTCTTTCAGACACGAGCAAATTTCCGCGATTGAATACGAGGCATCTTTGATCTCCCCGAGAAACTCGTTATAATTCGCTGCCTGGTAATTTGCTCGCGTCGAGTTATAAAATACAAGCGCGAAAGTAAACGCAATATTTTCACGTCGGATTGAGAACAGCATGGAAATGAGAGAAATTTAATCTCGACGATAATTATTTCGCAGTAACATTATCTGACTCTTGATAACAACTTTATTAATACAAGCATATAATATTTAAACAATATAATTACAAGACCGCGAAGTGTATTAAACAATTAAAATCGAGAACGGCCAAATACGGTCATAGCAGATCTTGGTGCTCATTAATATTTTATGTGTGATTTTTCTAGTTCTTTTGAACTACGCGCCGTTACTTTCGGACTTAAAACGCAGTTCTTGAAACCAGAAAAATAAGGGCCATGGCACACAAAAAAAAACGTACGCAGTAAAACTTAAACTTAAGCAAATCGACCAATCATAGATTTTGAATTTTAAGATGGCGTTCTTAAGTCTCGATTGTGATTGGTCGATTCGCTTAAGTTTAAGTCTTACTGCGTACGTTTTTTTGTGTGCCATGGCCCTAATATCACATTGATACTGATGCTATCAAGCATCTGTAAGATCCCCCCTCTCCATCCCATCCCGAAAAACTGTAAAGAAATTTGTTGCGAAAAATATTATCTCAGCCAGGATTTGAACCTGGACCTCCCTACACTCCGGGCGGGCGTCGTGCCAGTTCGATCACCGAGGCATGTGGTAATATTTATCGCAACAATCGATAATGTTGAGGAGAAACGTCTTATAGGCCGACATGTAATAAACAATATAATTACAAGACCGCGAAGTGTATTAAACAATTAAAATCGAAAACGGCCAAATACGGTCATAGCAGATCTTGGTGCTCATTAATATTTTATGTGTGATTTTTCTAGATATATAATATTTATTTTAGCTAAATATCAATGATATTAAGGCTCTCAGATATAAAATAAAAGACGATATAATAAAAGCCAATGTGAGCCAACGCCGTTGTCGAGGCGAAACAAATCATTTATTTATTAAATGTATAATATGAATATATACAATTCAAAGTAAACGTTTCGACTCTAATTTGAGTCCTCTTCAGTACTAAATTATAATAAAGAATAGATGAATGAATTTATTTTAGCAATATGGTTTGTAGTATATTAATTTAATAGAATATGCTCTTTAATACTTGCTCGTAATATAGTACGTCTATTCTATTTTAATACCATTGTTGTATTATTATTACCTTGCTTGCCATTTTTATTTAGAAATCCTGCTATTAAACACGCGATGTTGTCCGAAGCTTTCTCAATTCGCGACGGGAGACCTCTTTCACTCGATTTCCTCCTCCTCTCTCTCGTACACCCTCTCTCCCGAGGGAGAGATGCTTGAATTCGGGTATTCGCGGGAAGAAGACTTTCATTGGAACGAACCAGCCAGCGGCCGTTACCGCGTCCGACTGCGCATAGATATGTATATGCGAGAGAGCTCGAAGCGAGCAGAAAGCGGAATGCGCATATGAAATTTACAGCCGCTATAGCGTAGGAAATGCGCCGTCGGCCACCCTCCGCCCTTCCGCACCCCCGAGCCTATCGCCTTTGCATCCCCCTCGTATCTCGTACCGTCGCGTCGCGTCTTCTCTCAGTTTCGTGGGAATCCTCGAGTTCCTGATATACGTTCCTTTATCGAGGCACCGCGTATATTAAATCTTTAATATTTCGCAAATATTTCACCTGTAAAATTTTTTCCCGTTTGTAGAAATTCGCTCGTTACGGTGGTATTAGAATCGAGAGAATATTCCTCGCGATTGCAATCTTTCTCCGTTACATACGCGAATATATAACCGAATAAAACGATATTACGTTCTGTTAGAAATTTCCGCTAATGAAATTTTCGTGGAAAGCCGCGCGAGTTTCTAATATTCCTTTATCGGGTCATCCTGTGCACCAGAGTTTCACCGCAGTAAAATTACTTCTAGAAATTATGTGATATTTTCCCATTGCTTAATATCTTCCCTCCCCTACACGTAAATAAATGTCTAAACAAAGGTGTAATATTTTGTTAGAAATTCTCATTAATGGTACTTTTGTTGGAGGTCCGATTTTGTATATCAACGCTTTACCGCGGCCAAATTATTCTCATAAAATTATCGTAAAGATTTACATCTATTTATCGCGGCGCCATCATAATTAAACAAGCATTTAGATCTATGTCCAATTATACGCACACAAAAAGAGGCGACGCAAGCAAGTATTTCCTTAATTAATTTTAAGAGATAAATGAAGAGCCAAGCAAACACTTCCTTAGAAACTACTGCTAATGAAACGGCTCTTCTTAAGGCAGATTTATCTGATCAGGTAAACAGGACATTAAGTTACACCGGCGTGTCCGCTTTAGATCTAATTACAATCTGTGTTTTATCGTTTCAAAAATACGCAACTGCCTCTATTTTTATCGCCCGTTTGTATCTTCCTTTTCCTCCACGCGGCTTTCACCTCGGCATTTTCCTCAGCATCCCATTTGAAAGACGGTCCTACGCACACGCGCGCACACGCATTTTCACATTCACATATGGGACGCGAGGACACGTAAATGCCGGTTTTACAGAAAAGCAAGGCGTCGACGGAGTGGCGGCAGGTACCTGCGCAAGCCGTACAAATGGCCGCATCCTGTCGACGTCTGAGGGAGGATAACTGATTTGAAATGCGAAATAGTAGCGAAATGCGCGCCGAGTAGTTCATCTGGCATCAGCATACCGCGTATGAATGAACGCGTGCATTCATATTCTCGCACCGCGACCCAGCCAAATATAACGTATAATAATTGCGCCGCTTAAATTCAGATTATATCATTGAATTGGTAATCTCGAGGGAAAGGAAGGGAACTTCTCTCGCCCGCTTGAAAGTTCATCTTTCGAAAACGAAAATCGCAGCTCTGACTGCGACGAAGTGGCAGCGGAGTCCACTTTTTTAAATAAAAACTCCAAAGGTTGATCGTTTTAGAATTGTCAAAGTACTTATGTAGTTCGAAATTTTCTTTTTATAATATTTATAATATTTATTGTAAGATTTTTCAGAGTATCTTATCAAGTATAGAAGTATGTTGAGAAAGAAGTATCGATTAGGGCGTGATGCAGCGTTAATCCCGCGCGAATGAGGGCGAAGCGGGCTGCATTAACGAACAAAGAACGTGGCGGAAGAGGGAGTTTGAAGATTTCTCGCCGACAAGAAGGGAAGAGCATCTCGGCACCTCGTAACCCGCGAGAAAGTCAATTGACTCCCGAGGGATTGAGGGATTTACGGCAAAGACAAGCAGCATCGTAAAAGCCGCGAGGGGCACAGGCGATGTCGTAAAAGAAGAAGCTTAATATCCTCGCGGACTCCGTAGGCGCGACTATTGTCGTAAGACATATTTATACGGCTCGCTTCTAATAATCAGGAAGGAATTTAATTGAAAGCAAATATATTCAACAAGCATATATTTTTTCAGACGTGTGTGTCGTCAGAAACAAAAAAAAATAAATCCTAGGTAACATGCAAACAAAAAATGCGATTTGCTTTATTACTGAATCCTTCAGTTAATTTTTAAAACAAAAATTTGTGGACCTTGTATGATTATTTGCAACAAATGAAATGATTCTAATGCTTTCAGATAATTTTTTTAATGACAATGTCTACAAGACTCTTTCTTTCTCTTTCTCTTTCTTTTATCCATCTGAAATGATTATCAAAAGCGAACGTGTAGACTCACTTTAAATTTCGCATCCTTCGATCGTGAGCGAATTCATTCCTCCGGAATGATAGACAAAGCGGAAGGAAAGGCGGGTGAAAAATCAATTTCCCGCACTCCCGAAGGAATGCGAAAGCGAGTTGCCGTGCATAAAATATCGACACTGATAAAAGGAACATAGTAAGGGCAATTTTTTGTGCGTGCCACGCAAACATTAGGGGAATATTCGTGACAGAAGCTAAAAGTATTACGTACATCCAAGTCATAAGATAATTTTTTGTTTCAAATAAAGGGAGAGTTTGTGTCTTGTATTTCTTAATATATTTCTTATATTATAATCTTACAAGAGAAATACACAGCCATATATTTATCAGTTCTTACAGAATATAAATTTTATTATAATATTAGAAAAACTGTCCCATTTATACAACAATCGCAAGGCGCGATCGCTTCGGTAGGACGGGAGGAAGTATTTTTGCGATGTCGTTGCTATGAAAAATGTACTTGCAGTACAGATGACATTTATACTTATAAATGAGGTAAAAGTCTCCTTCATATACGCATAAAGTATCCGAAAGGAATAAAAATTTCACGATCCGCGAGTAAAACGTGGAGCGCCGAAATAAAAATCGCGTACTCTGTGGCCTGCGAAATAAAAACCGCTTCTAAGTGTTACTATTATAGCAGTCGCCTCCCCTCGGGCCATACGAAACAGTAAACCGCGGCTTCAGCGAATACGATATCCGCTTTTAGTGCCACGAAAACAGGAGCCCACGTGAAAAGTCGCGACGAATGAAAAAATTCATCTCTCTGACATGATCCGCTTGTTTATCCGGTTTCAGTCGAAATTTGCGGGAGGTCGTCAGAAATTACGGACCACTCCGATAAACCGTCCTGCGAAAAATGTCTCGGTTATTTGAGGGAAACTCGCCACATAATATCCCGCGATTGCGAGTTTGCGATTACCAAGTTTGAAGTCTCCAGCTTTCCAATATTCGACAAATGTCAATGATGTATAAATCAGTATGCTCTGAAGCGAGAATGAACCATGTTGCTTCGCAATTTAAAGACAAAATATAAAATGGATACTTTAACACTAGAAATACCGAGCGATCATATTTGACCGTTCCCATTTTTTAGATAAATTTTTTAAATATTTTTGCATAAAAGATAGAATGAAATTTTATTACTTTTTATGTATTATGAGTTAATAAAAAATTAAAAAATTTCAAAAACATATCTTTTCTTCAAAAAATAGAATATTAATTTGAAAAATGGAAATAACCAAAAATACCGGTCGGAACTTCTAGTGTTAGTCTATATTTGAGAGAAATAATTTTAGGATGGATTTATACGATGAAAATTATATATAATTATATATTAAGCACACAATGATTTTTCATTATTTTCATATTGTATGAATTTATCCTGAAATTATTTCCCAAGCATATTAAAATATTTTATATATGTATACATACAGGGGCGTGGCCAGGATTTTATTTCGGGAGGGGATTTTTAAAAAATTAAGATCACAGAACAATTCATAACTTTTTTAATTAAATAAGATAACAATATTCATTCACGACATTTTCTTTAGACCTTAAAGTATTTACCATTTCATTTCTCTCTCAACTTTCAACTTTTCATTTTCATATTTTTATTTTTGGTTTCAAAATTTCGGGGGGGGATTTATCCTCCTAACCCCCCCCCTGGATACGCCACTGTATACATATTGTATATATCCCCTATCCATATATATTTTCTTAGGGACTAAGATGTTACAGAATATTACATAACGAATATACATAGTTCTTTTCCTTTCTTCCGGCCATTCTTTTTTTGAAGCACGAGAAAACGTTTGCGAGAGCTTCTCGCCGGCATGGCACGTGCCGATCGAGAAAGAAATCGGAAATCGCGATGCCATGCCGGCGAGATCTGCTCCTAGGACTTCCATCGAGTCGGAGAACTCCTTCGACGCTTAGATATTTTACGAGATCTTACGGCACGCTCGAGTTTTATGCGCCTGCTCTTTCTATCGTATACCAGATTATTCCCGATGTGGGCGATGCGCGTCCGGGAATTACATACAACCTCTACTTCATATCGGTACGTACATCCGAAGAATTATACTCTCCGCCTCACATAAACGTAAAAATCCACATGAAACTTTTATTCATGGCCTTATTTGCCCCAATACCGCTGCTGATCTCTCCGGCGCGTCTCGACAAATCATATTCCAGTCTCCAAAGTACGATTCCTTTCGCGATGGCAAGTTATATGATGAGATAATCCGATTCGTCCGAATCGACGATGTGTTTTTTCTTTTTTAATATCGAGTTTTTATTTATTGCAAAAAAAATAAGTTGAAGCATATCTATCGACATACCGCGAATTCTTGAAAAAGATAAATTGGGACCATTGAACTATAACCATACTGGAAGGAGCACTACCCCCACCACGGTTCCTCACGGTCAGAGAGGGATAGTTGAACGGGTACCGTGTTGTCTCTTTTTAACATAAACTACCTCAGTTAGTTAGACAAGGATAGCACGGTACCCGTTCAACTATCTCACTCACAGCTCGGACCGCTCGAGAACAAAGGAGTGCTCCTTCCAGTATGGTTATAGTTCAATGATTGGGACTTCTTGATCATAAACAAACTGATTAGAAATAATGGCTTTAAACGCTGATGTTACTTTTTATAATTGTACTTGTTTTTATGGCACACTAATCAATGTGTTTTCGATCTTGAATTTTTTAAGATTAATCCTTGATTCTTTTATAGAATAGTTCTTTTTACGGATCAATTCTATTATATCTATTTTTGATAAAAAAAAACATTTCAGACATATTAAGTAAGACTAACCATTTCTGAGACAAGATCATTTATAATGGCGAAACGATGACGGACGTATCTTTTTGTCACTTGCTCGTGCTCACCCAGCATGTAAGGGTAAGAGCTGTAAGAGCTGTAAATGCCATGCGTCGACGACGTCGCGGCGCCCGTTTTTCGCTTCGCTCGTGCGCGCATCGACAGCTTCTCGGCGAGGCGTTTTACCGCGAGGGGTGCGCTAGGTGCCATCTAAATATAATGTCGTAAGTCTGCTCCGACTTGACAAGACAGTGACACGGCTGGTGTAGCGACGGTCGAAAGCCGTGCAAGGCTGACGGCCTGTCTTGGCTGACGCCGGGGCTAATGCGTTGTCACGAGTCGCACGTGTTCCGCTTTTCTGCTCGTCTCGCGCGTGTATTACTCGCGCGTCCGATGTTCCCTCTGTTCTCTCCTCTCTCGCGCCCGCGACCCGCGTTGCTTACGTATCGCGATGAATCTGGCGATTAGTCGCCTCTGAACGTGGCGCCCGCCGTCCGGAAATTGGCCGACAACCCGTTTAGATTGGATCGCGCCCAGTTGCGGCTCCGCAAACAAACCGGAAGACACCGCCTTTCTTTTTCAAGACGGCTCTCGACTCTGCTCGAGAATTTATTTTTGATGCGCTCTCGCTTAATGCATCGCGACGTAATACACGTCAAAATGTTTTTACGGTGAAATTATGTCGCGGAAATTTTCCCGTCGATGCTTATACGATTAGACGGGGAGTTTATTGTAAAAAACTGGTTCGAAGAACCTGAGTTTTCGAAAGCCAAGCAGTTTTATAACTTTTGATCCCGTTCTCCTTGCCGTTTAAAACTACAACACTTTTGTGAAGTAGAAAAACTTTATGCAGTTTCTTGGACGACTGCAATTTCAGTGCGTGGTTTCTCCAAAGGACTGGCATAAAATTTATTTTGATTTACTCTAGAAGCCCCTGCCAAGCTTCATTAAAATTGTCGGGGGCAGGTTCGCGAACATTCTTTGATAGTATTATAATAAGAAGGCATGTCGATAACCTGCCCGTAACAGTTCTCGTTCGCGTAGCGAAGGTACAATGCGGCCGGTTGCGTTTTTCTCCGTAATATCAAGCGGGGCGTAACCATGCTCGGGGACAAATTCGAAACTTTCCGGAACTACTTTCTGCATGTTATCGAGTTCGAGGAAGCGTAAAGCAGGAAACGCCTTCTTAAGAGCATTTTTCTTACGTAGCGGAAAATGAGTTGAAAACTTATGTGAAGCCGGGGCTATCCCGCGGAGATAATAAAGCGGTGCCCTGGAAACTTGCTCGGGCGGCGCTCCCTATCCCCGGCGAATCAGCTCTAAAACCAACAAACGGTGCCCGTGAGCAGCCCGGCAAAACCGCTGGAGCGGTTAACGAACGAAACTTGCGCGACATACCGGCGACGCGACGTCCATAATTGAAGCCACGTGTACGCGAATGCCTCCGTCGTGCGACGGCAAACCCACGCACCGTCGACGAATATTCCCTCCGTTCTTCGTTACTCTCGCCACATTATAATTGAATCGACAAGTGGGAGCGGTAACCCCCCCGCATTTTTCACGCGACGAGGGAAATTCCCCCGTAGCGGTTCGAAGGGGTGTTTCAATACATTTTTCACGCTCCTAAAACTGTGGAAAAACGAACATTTTTGCCTGATGGGCGCGTCAATTCTGAGAAAATCCGCAAATTAATTTTTAGCGGTAATAAGGACGAGGGGACGGGGCGTTAGAATTGAGAGGGGTCGCGCGAGATTTACGCGTTGCGGACGATATTAATGAACGACAAGATATCCCGGCGTCATCGTTCGTCACGTCAGCGACTATCGGAACGCGCCCCGCCACGCAACCCCAGGCGCGTCATCCTCGAATAATTTGTCACGGCGCGAGCAATAATTCAGGAACGACCTGCCCCCCCCCCCGATCCCTCACGCGCGGTTGTTGGCTTAAACCAGCAATAATAGCTGGCCATTTGTCAGCGAGGGGGCCACGCGCGCAAACCTAACTCGGTAGAGAAGAGATCCTTCCTCGTTGGAGGTGAGCGCGATGAGGAGCCCAATTCTCGCTGCTCCACTTTCGAAAGTCCGGGGAGCAAGGCGGGAGCGAGGAAAACAGGAAACAGGAAAAGTTGGCCAACTGCAAACTGTCGCGAGAGAGGAAGAAACCCAGACTCGGACTTTCCGCGCTCCGGGGAAAGGGAGGCGGTAATGCGAAATTGAATTAACGTCCCGGGCGGCTGCCTTGTTACGCGTCCTTGTACTTGCAATTAAAATGATAACTTGTAATTAAAACGATAACACATTCAAGCGTAATCAAAACGACCGCTGAAAGCGCGTTTATCCGTAAATTTTGTAGAGTTGCATCGGTATTGATTAACTATCTCTACATTTAGTTATTAAATAAATCAGTCTATGTACGCAAGGTATTCTTTTTCTATGGTATCCTACGCATGCATTTGCCATATAATACGAATTCCAACTCTAACCATTTTCGATAAATTAAATTTAATAATGCAGTGACATTAAACCTGTCCATTTCGAAATTACAAACTGTATAATTTCGATATCTTTGACGTCAAAGAATCCGTGGACAAAAGGAGTGTCGAGTATCTTTATGACATGTTGCATATTAATTTATTATGAAATATTAAAGCAATTTTAATTTTACTTAGTAAATTTTACATTAAACTAATGAAAATTTAACATTGCGTCAACGTCAAAAATATTTACTTCAAAATTTTTGGCTTAAATTGATCCTGCAATCTATAGATAAAAAGTATTTTTATGACTCTCATATATTCTGCAATGTAATATTAATCTCAGTTCTACTAAATTTTGAAAGTAGAGCGTTTAAATTCTACTTTTCAAAGATTTAAATATGAAATTGCGTTGATGTTAAATACATTTATTATGAGATTATATTTGCGGTTGAAAAAGCGCAGTGAAAAGTGAAACTATGAGAAAAGTGAATATGCGAGAGTGCAGGTGTAGCTGCAGTCCACCGGGTTCGTAGATACCCGCGACAGAGCGATAGGCTACGCTCTAATTCCTTCTTTTTTCGATACCGTACCGACGGGGACTTATTTCTGCCTCAATAAACGGATATATCCCTCTGTACCGCGGCGGCTGATTTACCGGGTGGATTCCGAACATCTGAAGCTCTCGAAGAGAAAAGACGCGGGATCGCATTGCGAGGGCTCGCAAACCGCGGTGGGACGGATCTCCCCTACGATTGGCCGCGTTATTTCCGGGCCATCTCGCGCGAGGCTTCCAGCCTCAGGTCACGGACTGGAGGACCGGATGAATCGAGTATATGGCCGGCGAAATCGGAGCAGAGTCCTCTCAGACGAACGTCGACAGTAGCATGATTCGCGTTCCAAATCCGCCTCGAGCAAACCCACATGCCTTCCTGATCGGGCTCTCGTAACTTCTTCGCGACTTCCACTCCGCGTTTTCTTCCTCTTCCGGTCACTCGCACCGCTCATATCCGATTCAAACCCTGCGTTTCTATGTAATTATATTAATAATTATTAAACTCATTTGTGAAAACATAGTAAAAATTTTTATAATTCCAGCAATGGTCCACGGCTACTGCCATATAGTAATTTTTAATATAAAATTTTCTCCGTGTACATCGCGGTAATTTAAGCTTGAAATGATTCAAGTTATAATTGTAGTAGAGTTTCTTGATTTTTAATTTTTATTATGGTTTATCTCAAATTTAATTTATGATTATTGATTATCATATATATTATTATTTGATATAATTTTATTTAGCTTTATCTCTTATTGCCTTTATCGCTATATTGTTTACTTTTTAAATCTTAAGAACGATATTAGGACAAATTTTCTTTTATTTTTTATTGTTTCGATGCAGTTTGATTTAAATGTATTAACATTTCAGCTTAATTGTTACTATTACATAATTTTCTAACATTTTCTAAACTACTTTATTTCATAGTGATATGAAATATCTCAAAAAAGAGAAATATTTTTAAGGGAAAATGAATAAATTTATCTATTTATGTATTTTGACTTTATCTAATTTCAAATGTACATATTTTAATGTCTCAAAAATATGTCTTACAAAAATATGTCTTACAAAAATGATGCAGTCGCGAAGCAATCTGGTCTTCTACGAATTCAACTGCATTATCTGACAAGATCTCACGATTCGTTCCAATTCCGTGATTCTTACGCATATCCTCAATCATTCTTTCTTACGTTTCCGGCTTCCGCTTGCTTCTTCTCAGTGTTATCGTAACTGTTTGCTTCGACCGGAGCTACAAGCGAGTATCTCCGTGGCGAGTTTCTGTAGTATTTTGTTTCGAAACTTCCTATCAGGTTCGATTCCTTCCGCGAATCCCTTCGACGAACGAAGAGCGCACTTCCTCTGTCTCTACCCGATACCGAGCATCATCGTCCTCGCCGGAATTTAGAAGCGGCTCGAACTGCATCGCGAAGAAGCGATCTCGCTGACCTCCCGCTCGACCTATTTTCCACGCCAAGTCTACCGGGAAATCGGGTATTGCCGTTGCCAGAAGTTTCGTCGAATCTTGCCCGATCGATGCTACCTTTAAATCAGTACATACAGAAGAAATGAAACTATTCTCTGGCCCTCGAAAGAAGTCTTCACGTGAAACAATAAAAACCCGTTAAAGAATTTAATTCCCAACTAGTGAAAACACGTTGGGAGATACGCGCGTTTCAATCTCAGAAGGGATCCCAAAAACGTATCCAAAAATACAGGGAAAGCCACGTAGGGAAATATTGACAAAATACGTGGGAATCTGTGTCCATGTGCTACATGGGCACATGGCGCGCGGGTTAAAAAGCGCTCGCGAAACTCGGTCGTTCCGTGACGCTGTCGCAACGAACGAGGCGAGCCGGACGGACGGCCGGAGATAGTTAATCTTTATTACGGGAACAGCTGCATCGCGCCGCGGTTCTCGCCGCATAGATGTCAGTTAAGATCCGGGGTGCGGTGCCCGTCGCGTTATGTCCGCGTTGCCGCGGCCGCTTGATAAGGTATGCGCATGGAAAAGCGGGGCCGCTGCCCCGGGATGCGCAACTTTCGCGCGCTCGTACATCACCGGGCTCTGGGAGCGGCGGCGACCGGGGAAAGAATTTACAAGCCGAAACGCGCTGCATTCTTTACCGCCGCGGTCCCGCGAAGTTTCGTTTCGTCGCGAATATCACGACGGCGTGCCAGCACGAGATAAAGTCTGAAGTACGACTTGCGGTGGCAGTCGCGGCTGCGAGTCCGCCGGGTTCGTTATTCAGCGACGATACGACACTCGATAAACCGCCGTGAGAGAGAACACGAGTACTCGCGATTATCGCGGATGATAATTTCGCGCCTCGTTGGCGAAGAGCAATAGTCAACAGCATCGGTTAAGTACTGCGATTACAACAAAATCTAAATGTTTCATTTCGCAGTTGTTTCCAAATTACTTTTTTGTTCACCGCTCTGGTAGTGAAGCAACCAATTACAAAAGCTTTGGAAAGTGAATTTCACTCGCGGTTTATATGCTTACATTATTCTCGCGAAAAACGATACACACCGCAGCTTTGTTTGAATAAAAACAATTTTCTTATTAAACAATAGAAGTGTGAGTTACACGTCGAATGTGCAATGTGAATTGAATGCGGACGTATGTACATCTGTATGTTAGTGAATGCAAAAGGGGGTGAAGAAATTCTATCTCATTCGGTGAAATCGACGGAATTCTGAGCGACAACGACGAGACGTGTACTTGCTTCGCCTTCTGCTTGCTGCCCACCGTCAACCTCCAGTGGATGAACAGAACAAATACTCCGAAGTAATTTACAGCTGTGTTTGCTTGAAAATTCATGCCGGACCGCGCTCGCGCGACGCAGCATCGCGCCGCGCCGCGCGGAACAAATGTGCTCGGAGTAATTTATACCCGTTTACTTAAAAATTCCATTAGTCCGACGACGTCCGTCACGTCTGGCATGAAAATCTCTCGTCGACGTTTGTTTATTTTGATTAATTAAATTCCGCGGGAGAAGAAGAAAGAAAGAGAGAGAAACTCGCAAATCCGACTTGGTATCATGATTATCGATTCGTAAGCTTTCTTCCAACCGTTGACTTCTCGTTATTCTGAGATATGAATGCACTGAGAGAAAAATTTATGATATTTGTGACTATAATTAAATTGTAAATAATTATGGTTAGGTGCACCATTTTTATAGTTATATTACTGCTATAATGTTAGTAATAATAACAAAAAATAGTTACAAAAACCATAATTTAACTATAATTATTATAGTTAATTATTATTAATTATTATAGTCGGAACCTTTTTTAACTATAATAATTATAGTTAAATTATGGTATTTGCAACTATTTTTTGTTATTATTACTAACATTATAACAGTAATAACTATAAAAATGGTGCACCTAACCATAATTATTTACAATTTAATTATAGTCACAAATATCATAAATTCTTCTCTCAGTGTGATTCTTGAATCTTGGTACCCAATTATTTAAAAAATCGAACCTATTTGGAAATGACTTTAATAAATGACTAATGAATTACCTTTGAAATTTAACAATTCTAACATTCATTTGTAAGAGAATTAGTTCAACTTTTGAGTCGCAAAAAATCCTTTTGGTATACTTCTTTTTTATCTAAAAGGAACCTATTTACAAAATTTGACCCAAATTGGAGCATGGACGTTTTCGGAAGTTTCGTTGAGAATTATTATCAAAAAGTGTAATTTGTCATCGTTATACGTTCTTTCTTTGAATTCATATTATAAATATAGCCTGCACAGTTACACAAGTTTAAATAATCTGTTTCTTTCTTTCGATTCTGAAAAGGAAAAGAGTGTCAGAAGTGATTATCAAAACGTGTTCGTAATCCGACGAAGAGGCATTGCGGCCGATGCGCCATGTAAATTCGCCTCGGGGTGGTGGCGGGTGGGAAAAGGGCGACGGAAAGCGCAGAAAGGGCGCGACTACGGGAGGGAGAAAAGTGAAAAGGGAAACTTGACGCGCGCGAGGCCGCGTACCGTACCGATGCGGACGTGCCTTTTATTACCGCATGCATTTAAATACAAAGAGACCCGGTTCGTCGACGGCGCGCACGCTACTTCTATGGAATTTGTCGGATATTCCTGAGGGAAGCTGCGTGACGCGCGACCGTCCTCTCCTGCACGGGGGATGCACTTTGTGCACACAGTCCCGCTCGTCGCGCTCGCGCCTTTCACTCTTTCTCTCTCTCTCGCCTCTTTTCTATCTTTTTTCGCAAGCGACAGTCCGCGCGACATTTCTCTCTATTCATGTCTTTTTTTTTTATTCTTGCAGGTGAGTATCACAGACGAGTCTCAACTGGCGAGGAAGCGGCTCTTTCGTTACTCGCGTGCACGGACTCAAAGAGATGCAGACGCTCTCGCGAGTCGCGCCAGCCACGAAGGAAAGCCTCGTCGAGACGATTCAACATCGGCGAAAGCGACAGTTAATCGAGATTCACGAGATTAAAAGAATATGAAAAGCGGAATACTTCGCGTAGGAATACTACGGAATACTACGAGAAGGGTGAGCTTAAATTACGGTGACTTGGGCAAAAACGATTGTTAAATGAAAAATACACGGAAAGAACGGTTTTGCTAAAATATTAAAAAATTTGGCCAGATACAGATCTGAAAAATAATTTTGTTGGATCATCAAAATAATTATGTAGGACGCCTAAAATAGTTGCTAGAATATCAAAACTTTTTGCAGCATTATCATTATGTTGGAGTGTCCTACATAATTATTTTGATGATCCAACAAAATTATTTTTCAGATCTGTATCTGGCCTTTTTAAATATTTCAGCAAAACCGTTCTTTCCGTGTAGATATTTCAAAGATTATGTCTCTGAAAAAAATTAAGATTTTTAATCGGGGATTATTTTTCGATACAGCAATTTTTTTTCGTTGCGCCGAGAAAATTTATCAGCCATAGTAATTACCTTCGATCTACAATTCTCGCAACTGACTGTATTTAAATTTATTCGTCTCGTACTCCGGATCCAATAAAGTACATCCAGTATAAACACCAATAAGCGTCGAGTCCTTAACCGTTTCTCGCGACGATCTAGACGGAGGTAAAGGAATCGTAACGACGTTCGACTTGTACGCTCGTTTCTTCCCTTATCTCGTTCCGGCAAAGACGAGAGATAGTCGACCGGAAGACGTGGAAATGGCGAGAAAAGGATCGCGGGGTGGGGCAGCAATTACCGGCGAGTTCTCCTCGAGTTTATATCAGGTGTCAAACCATTAACTCGTCGCGATGCCGCTTCGATTCCTTTCGCGCTGGTACAGCTCGGCTGTTTCTTCTCGTCCGTGAATTGTCACGAACGGAACTCAGCGAGGTCCACTGAATAAGTAATTCCTAAGCGAAGAAAGGTCGATGAACTGCTAATCGCGAGCACTATTTTGAGGAATATCGATCGCGCTTGTCAATTTGAACGTTAAGCACACATATCTTATATAATTTATAGAATATCTCTTGATGAAAGTTATTTTTAGGTCCAAAATCTTATATCTCTCTAGGAAAGAAATAATTGTTTATTCTCGTATAATTAAAGTAAAAAGAGAGAGAAGATTCGTAGACAATCGTATGATCGATTGCTAGGTGTTCAATTTTACCTTGTTTCTTTTGGCAAATTCGAAGGTTTGAAGTCTGTTGTCGCGATCGAAGCGTCTCGATCGCGGCGAAAGCAAGAGAATCCCGGGCATGACCGGTGAATTCGCGAATATATCTCCAACGACGATAATAGAATCACGTAACCGTCCCTTGACATCTTGGCGTCGTGCTCGGGGTGCCCGCAAGTAAGTACCGGACTCCCGTACCACGTGGTCGAAGGATGCTGGAACGAGTAATGCGATCTCGCAAGCCTTCTCGTAACGCAGTTAGCATGGCAGGGTCAACTTGCTAGCGGCTCTAATAACTCGTGCCGTTTGTAATATGAGCTAGCCGCATAGGTCGCAGGTACATCAACCAGGGGTGGTCAATCTCCTTTAGTAATTGTTGAAGTATATTACATTATTACACATTTAAAAGAGCTTCTTTGCGTACGCATATTATCTAACAAGATTATAGCAGAATCTTCATGTGATTTTATTGTATAATATATTAATATTCTTGATTCTCAGTCACATATAAGAAATATAATAAAATATGTATTCCGAATAAAATTATCATATTATACAATATAGCATCTATAGTATTCTAAGATATAATTCGTATATGTATAATAATTTTATTATTATTATACAACAACAAATTATTTGAAAATTCTAAGAATGTAATACGAAATTAACTTAATTTTCAAATCTGCTTTTTATTTTTGCTAAATAGGAATATATCGGGACATAATTTATTACGATTTAGCATAAAATATATCGAAGATCATGATTTTTGATTCATCTCTTTTATTACCAGATAACAATACTTTTTTTAGCTTCTTACTTAAATAAATAAGTTTGTCAGATGTGATAATATATATATCCGTATACCCATTAGAAAGATACAAGCATGAACGGCAAAATCGGTTGATCACCCTTGGGCCACTCGGTCTATCCAACTCTCGCGTGTTCTCACGTTCTTATCGCCCACACAGCATCCGCTGCGTGATCCATCCATGACGGATCTTGCCGTGAATCACAGATGCAGACGTCTGATACAGTCATATAAATTCGGATTTTGAATATGTTCTTACTTTAAATACATATAACTATTTCCTTAATAATTATTTAACAAATTATCTTTAACAAATTACCCATATTTGCAATAAGCGAACGGGAGATATTTTTTACTATAAAAAGCAGAGTCTTGGATTTGGAATAATCGTTGTCGCTAAAATAAATTCTGAACATTTTATATACTAAATATATTGTTAATATAAATCCAGAAGTGCGCGCTGCACATTTTCAAAGCTCGCTCTATTTGCGGGGACTCCATTGATTGCCTGTATTGAAAATCAATATCCAAATTAGATCTCCTGCAAAATGTTTATTGAGAAAAGGAGAACGCCGTGCTAACTTCATCGAAGAAATTTGTTCATTGAAATTTGATGCCGCGCGGTGCGCCCTATACATACTCCGTTTATTAGGCACCCCAGTTACTTGGTCGCAGACAGGTAGGCACCTTAATGGAGTACATATGTACGCTATCTACCGCCTCTGTTTCCATCTCGTGGAGAAGACGCTCCTCCTGGTCACCGCGACGTCCCGGGCGCGATAGTTCTGAGATACGCTTAAGACTTAATTGAATTCCGACCACCGGCAACTTGGAGTTGCCCAGTCTGCGTCGCCGGGATAGGTAGATGGTCGCCCTTACCTAAATCACATCGCCATTTACCGGAAGCGTGGAGAGGATCTCTCTCTCTCTCTCATTCTCTCTTCCTCTTTCACGATCGATGAATCAAACGTGGCGGCGGCGTCGTTCTTCTCGCAAAACGAATGGAGATCAATGGCGACGTGACCCAAATTTTTTCACCATCGACGCGGCGATTTATCCGCAGCCCTTCCTCGCGCGCGGTAGTTTCCGTGCGGAAATTCGCAGTAACGAATCACGGATAATTGCACCGCCGGCGTATTTCACCGTGATCGAATCGAATTGCATCGTGATATGTCGACGCGTGGGAGACAATGGCTGTAATTATCCGGTATCTGATATTAGTAAAAACAAATGAATTTAATACTTTGTAGAAAACTATATGATCACGGAATATCGGGGATGCGATTACAGAGTGTAATCTACAGTGAGGTTCCCTTGAATAAAAGTTTCTCCGATTCCAACAACTCCGAATCAACCTTTGTTTTCGATATCTTTTATTTTGCGGTTTTCACGAGATTACCTGACGCATACGTACACACTCCATATCAATCAATCTTGCAACTTTAAGATCAGTCTAACATCATTACAGTCATTTCATCCTTCCGAGTGGTATTAAAAGCTACCCACGCGAGCGAGTCGCTCTGTGACGGATGTGCGATTCGAAAAAAGATTTCCTTCCCTGCGCTAACGTTTTCGCGCGCGAAGATCGATCAGCGTCGGTTGTCAGAACGCCAAGTCAATGCCTCTCTTCCTTCTTCCATCGTCCTCCCTCACCCCGGGACGAATCCCTCGTGAATGTAAAGGAGGGTGCGCATAACGAATGATCCACTAAGAAAATTCTCGCGGCTCCTTCGGGATCCTTTTTTTTTTTTCAAGATTGTCGATCGACCCGGAGGGAGAGAGTCGGTCGATTCGAGACCTCGCTCGAGGGAAAGGGTGGATGAGGAACCCTCCTTTTGAAACACCTCCCTCGACCACCCGCGTGGCTTTTCTTCGTTTCCTCATCCTCGCGCGACATCTCGCATTCATCGCGGCAATAAATGCTGAAAACAACTCTGACGGCGGGGGTGTCAAGCCCTTGGACAGAAGCGCGGGAAGTTTTGCTCATTAGCCTCGTAAGAAGGCGAGAGGGTGCTTGATGATGCTGCCACTCGCAGAGTTTTCGCGTTCTGACAGACGTTGCGAGCGAGCCGCGTCAGTCTGAGAATTATATATGAATTCACTTTATTAATTAGAGATGGAGGAGACAAGAGTTTATTCTCCTAAGTACTAGAAGACGTATAATATGTAATAAATGCAAATATAAGTATTAATATTATATATATATAATGTTATACTATTTATAAATTAATGTTTATTAATTATTTATTAGATATTTATAAACAGAGTATTAAAAACAGGGTGAAGAACAGAAGTAATATAATCTCTTTATGTCATAAATATTGTAGCTTTAAAATAATAGTATAGAATATTTTTGATATTCTTATTTTTATACATATAAAAAAGAAGCTGAGAGAAATATTATTTATTTTATTTTATTTTTTATAAAATACAATTATTATTATAATTATTTTAATAGTACATTTAATAATTATAATTGCAAAATTGTTTAACATTTTGACTTTAAGAGTTTGACGAATTGAACTTACAGAGAGAGAGAATATTTATAATAAAATAATGAATTTTTTATAAAACCTACAGTCTCGAGAAGTCATGCGCAATGATTTTAAGAAGAGAAATGATTAAGAATTACATTTGTTTTGACAATCGGCGGAAGGATGTGTAACAAATTATAACTAATGACAGAAACGATGATTCAGCAAAGTATTACAATGGAAGAGCGTGTCTCACTGCCGACGTTCAAACTCGCGACCAACCCTTCGGGTTATACGACTTGATATATCAATTGATTATCGATGAGTCAAGATTGACGACGGGAAAATTTATTTCCATGAAAATGTCTAGGTATCTAACGATTTACCATCTTAAGCGATTCGCATAAATTCCGGACGTTACTAAATCAGATCTCACGCGACCCGGTTTATTCTCGTTAACTTTTTCGTTTTGTGGTCGTCTAAGATAACATATTTATTTAAAAGGAGACTTAAATAAAATTATGAAAACATACGAAAAGAGAGAGAAGAGAGAGAGAGTTGCATAGCATGCAGTTTGAATATTATTAGATCTAATGTAACATTATTTAGTACACCATTTTTTAATTGTGTGAATTAATAGCTATATTAATAAGCTAAAAAATTTCATGTAATTTTATCACGCTTGTTATTACCCTGTTTCGTGTTTTATATTTCTTGCCCGCAATTTACTTTTATTTCATGCTCGCGATCTCTCTCTCTCTCTCTCTCTCTCTCTCTCTCTCTCTCTCTCTCTGTACCATTATATTAGAATTTATTTCTTAACAATTAATATTAATTTAACAATTAACAATTAATTAATTAACAATTAATAATTTCTTAACAAGAATCGTAATTGACATTTCGGAGAAAAGAAGGAAGGGTGGTAATGGGAAGATAAATTTTCTTATTTGTAAAACAATGAGCACTAGTCATTAATTACCATTAATTACTACTGTTTACTCCGTTTCTTTCTTACGTACACACGCATACTTAGATACACGCAATATTGTCATCTATCCAACGTCAAAAAAGAACATCAGGTACCAGTCACCTGCGTTTCTTCCACCTTCTTCCTAACGACGTTCCACGAAAGAATAATACAAATCCCATGGGATACTTTGGGGTTTACGAGCAACCACCCGCGCATCTTTCTCGCTTGTTCTCTTTCTCGATTTTTCCTCGCTTCTTCTTGCTGGCAGCAGGAACTCGGTCGTCTTTTCTTTCCGAGCGTGGCCAACCGAGACTCGATTGTATTTTTACCCCCCTCGTGCGGAGATGGTGATGGGTGGTAAGAACTGACTTGGATGCCGTTATCGCGATGACACCCTCGTCGTCGTCGTCGTCGTCGTTGTCACACGCGTCCTAGAAAAGCACTATCCTAAGCACGCTATAAAGTTCCACACGCCACGACGTCGGTCGCCCGTAAGAAATCCGCGGGATAACGCCGTAATAACGCGATTCGCCGCGACTTTATTGCCGAGACAGATGCGAAAATTTATAACGAACTTCTTATTTCTGGAGCAATCACCGGCCAAAAGTCGTGAAGCGCGCTTTTTTTCAGAGAACCCCAATCGCCGACAAAAATTTTCCGCTGCCTCCTGTCGAGGAACGCTGAAAGAGGAAAGTCTTAATAATAATAATAATACAAAATAATAATAATTGTAAAATATAACTTGGAGCCTTAATAACATATGTGTATAATTTATTGCATATTATATTACATATCATTAGTCACATCTCCCTCACACGATTGCAATTAGTATATACCCAGCAAACACAAAGTATATAACAGTTATATAACTGTTACTTTGTGTTTGCTGGGTAGGTATGAATATCTAGAAAATAAATAAAAAATCTCTTTGTTTCTCTATTCCTTTTTATAAAATAGTTTCTTTATGGATTGGTCTACTGCAAGATTATCTCATTTCCTCAAATTTGCCCAGTTTTGGGCTAAGCGACGCGATTAAACGCCAGTAATTCTCTTTGTGTCTTCGGGCGAGCATCCAGCGATGGATGAAAAGTGGTAGAACAGGGGTGCGTTCTTATCGCGATATCTGCGTCGACCTTACAAGCGCCGAAATGAGTTTCGGCGAGTTGTAAAGACGGGACGAAGCGTCGTCTCGCGATAGCAAACGAGGCTAATCTCGAGCGGAGACACGTTTACACGCGCGCGGGATAAGGACGGGATAGGTTCATAGCAGCTGTTCCATTGAGAACGTTATACGATCCTTGTCCGTAGAACAGAAGGGCCTGTCACGCGTTTTACGACGCGGCCGCAACGACGAGGACAGGATGCGACGCTAATTATCAGCGCGCCTTCTGGCGTACTAGCAAATAAACATCCATTATGGTCCAAAGTGGAACGAATGTTCTGTTAGAGCTTTACGGGTCTCGTTTACGATAAACGTACGAAGTGATCGTCCAAGCGAGCTATCGATGAAAGTGTCCACGACGAGGTGTTGGATGTGTCAAAGCCAATATCTCCCGGAGGAAATCGAATCGGAATGAAGAAAGTTTAAGTGCTGAAGCTGATATACACTTAATTGTAAGTCAGCTATTAACCATGTCAATTTCTATTTTAGAAATTAATTTTATTTTGTGATAAAAAACTTTTTTTTGAAAAACGAGTTTATAGTATCTTACGAATCGCTCATAAAGTATAATAATTGATAATTTTATTATAAGTGATAAAGAGATAATATTTCTTCTTCATTAAAATACAACATATCGACGACATATCTGTGAGAAAGGAGGAGAGAGCATTTAAATAATTTAGATATTTTTTGCAACAATAGAAAGTACTCTCCAGTATCCATTGTACTTTCAAAAGAATCGGGACAGCTATATTCTGAGGAAACACTCCCCGTTTATCAATCGCCGTCATTGTCTTCACCCCGCGCAAAGTTGTTGCCGACGGCGATTCCCTCGGCGCGATTTTCAAACGAGGCGACGAGCATGTCGGGGTATCTAAAATCCACCGCGGAGTAGCTGGAAGGAGATCGGTCGTTCGCGAAAGGGGTTGAGATACAAGCCCGATAAGTGAGAAGCGTCCAGGAACGGGGCGGAAGGAGAAGGATTATCCGGACGAAAGTCCTACGCTTGGGGTGTCCCGCGGGACGTCCAGTCCGAGATACCTGGACTCGAGAGACAGGTCGAGGAGGAGAAAGGAGGATAAGACTTCGCGACACCGTCCGAGAAAGCGACGACACCTCGAACTCGCTCGAAGGGAACTATTCCTAGTTTAGGATTCCCCGGCACGGACGTCCCTGGAAATACTTGGAGAAAGACCGATAGGTAGAGAGAAAGAGAGAAGGATGTGGGCAAAATAGAAAAAGAATCGCTGATAGATTACGAGGATATACCGTCTCCACGAGGTCAAGAGATCGCTTGGGTTAAAGAAAATCTCGTTTAGCGCCGTTTAGAGTTAGACGTTAAGATTTTTTATCCTAATCGTCGCGTTTTTGCTTGGAACTACAAGTTATTCTTTTCGTATTTATATGTATAGATATATTTTTCTTGAGGAGACTAGATTGCGCAGAATCAACATGCGGTTCGTTAGCAATTTATTTATTTGCGAAATCCAATCGTTCTACCATGTTAACTGATTCAGAACAAGTCGCAAGTCGCAAAATTTCTATTGGAAGCCACAAGAGTCGATCGCAAATTGCGACCAAGGTAGCGAGATATCTCCTCTCTTGCGGAATCACGTCCTCTTGTCCCCTCGGCTCTTAATTGAGCGATCACCGTAACTATATCGGCGCCAATATCGCCGTGACACGCGAACATGCCCGCGCCGCGGAATTCTGCGCGCAAGGTACATTCTGAGGGCGAACGCCGACGAGGACGGCGGCAACGGGTGCCAGGGGAAGTTAACTCGACACGGCAACTCAAGGGAGAGAGAGGGCCGATCGATGCCCGCATTGTTTCACTGCGGCCTTGCGGCGACGAGTCTCTCTCTCTCTCTCTCTTTCTCCTCGGAGGACCGTTCTCTTCTTTCCGTCCATCGTCGTCGTTCTCTTCTCCCGGGAGAGTCCGTGAGAGACGCGGTGGCGATGAGAAGGGCAGAGGGAGGGATGCAGACGATGTTGCTGAGGCAGCATCCGCACTCACTCGCCTGGCGATGCACTCGGCCGTATCCACCACGTTGCACATCTTCGAGTATCGCCTCGAGATATCATCGTCTGTGCCGCGCAAATATCTTGCAGATCCTCGTGAGGAAGACAGGACGCTGTTAGACGATGAGCGAAATTAAACCTCAGCCCCCAAGTCTGACGGACTGACTTTCTTATGTTCAAAGAAATCTCATATTCATGTTTAAATAATCAATGAAGCTAAAACAGTAAATGTATAATCGTGATCAAAGGAATTTCAGAAGTGAATTAAAAAATGGAAGATTAAATATAACAATCGTGTAGGCCAATCTTATCCCGAGAAATAAAGTTCCATAAAATTTATTTTACGCAGCGATAATTATAAAATGTTTTATTATCCTTTAAATGAACGTGAAGTAAAATTTGATTGCTTCTGAATATGAAAGTAACCGAGCGCTAATTTCGTAGTTTATTTTGCGTCGGTGGCAGTTCGATTTTTATGTATTTTGATGGATTAAGAATTCCATTATATCATGTTTGTAAAAATTACCCTTACAATACTAGCGCTTACAATTGATTATTGTCTTGATATAAAATCAGCGTTATAAATGATATTCTATTGTGCATGTTTATCAAATTTAGGGCGGGCCATTCAAGTTGAATTGCCCCGCTGATTAATAATGCAGTAATTGTTGACAAAATCGACCGCGTGAAAGCAATACAAAATTCGATATCGAAGGTGTACCTCTTCAATAATTGAAAGCAACTTCGAAAACGAGCTTATACGACGGTCGCCATCGGCCAATTAATTTCGATACACGCGAAATACATATGATACGAGAACGCGGACGCGAACATTTTCATCGTCGAGCGCTCGGCCCTTTCTGTTTTTCTTCAACAAAAAACGACTGGAAACGTGCAATTAAAATCGCATCGATCGGACTCGCGCTCTCAGCGGAGCGACGTTTCTCCAAAAAGCGATATTCGCCGAGAAATTGCGCTCCAGCCATTGCGCGAATCGAGCCGTACGAGATATGCGACACGAGGTGACCGTAAATTAATGTCACTTAAAACTCGCCTCACGATGTGTCTGCACTAATTGCACGTTTCAAAATTCATTTTCGCGCTCGCGTTATCCACCGCCGTATTATTTATGGTTTATTATTTACTCCCTCCTCCACCCTCCCCGGCGATCTATTCACGTTAATCACAATTTACCATTGACTTCATTATCGCGTGCGTTATTCACAAGTCGTAACTTATTTACATGCGCATCACGACTGATGCTTTCGCGATTAACCAAAATTCAATACGCCACTGCAATTTATAGTATGTGTAATGTATGAATTTGACAATGACGACAAAACTGAAAAAGATAATTGAATTATGATCGTAACTCTAAAGACCACCAATGTAGATTAACTTTAATCTCGGTTTAGCGCTTACTCTTTCTCTTTTTCTAGTTCTAAGAATTAGAAAAAGAGATATGGAGTAAGTTAAACCGAGATTAAAGTTAATCTACATTGGTAGTTGACATGGACGTTAATCGACGTGAGTTCACAGATCTTTGCTATCTCTTTCTTTTTTTCTTTAATTAATGATTTTGCAGACAAATTTTTAAATATTTTATACATGTTGCTTGACATTAATTGAAACGTCGAAAGCCTCGAATAATTCCACTATGCGGTCGTAATTATACTACGATGAATGTGTGTACGAGTAATGCGCTCGTTAACGGAGAAAACACCGGAAGTACCGGCGCTTTTATGCGCGCGTATGTTGTAAGCGGGATTAAACCGTGAGCTTTAAGCCCTGTCTTTACCATAATACCGCCCCCGAAAGTCTGCCTTCGCTCGTCGGTTGGCTCTAATGCGATTTCGGAGCTTGAAGCCGAAACACATCGGCCTCGCGGAGTTGCAAGCCGCGTCATAAGCGAGCTTCATTGGTGGCCCAATGACACAGAGAAAGGCGAAGGTAGATTAGCGTTTCGCGACTCCGGCATGCAGCCGGCATTGCTTTTAATCGCCGGCGTTAATACGACTGACGTTTGTAAGTACGCAGTTTCTCGGAAAATTCGAAACAATGCGCGCGCCGGTAACTTGCCATAAATGAACTTTCCGCAGCGTTTATCGCTGCGGTATGAATCTGTAATTAAACGAAATCTCATGCGTATCCACTCTCCGCAAAGGTTCGTTCATAATTGTATCTCTGTGTTATAATCTTCGAGCAAATAGTAATCAGTATGTTGTTAAAATTGATTTCTCCGCTAATACGAATCTAGGAAATAGAAATTACAGCTTTACGCGTCGCCGAATAGCCGAACATATCGCTAACGCTAATTGCAATGATAAGAAATAAATGTTTTCCATTTTATCGTCAAATGCTATTTCCCTTCGTAAATTTCGTTACCCTTCTGGTAATTAAAATGCAGCTCAACAATATTTAACAAAAAATAATAGTTTAGTCTGCCAGTAATTATAGACAAAAATGTGCTTTATTAATTCGACTATCTGGCAAAAATGTGAACAAAAGTTTCACGACGTTTCGACCCTTGGTTTGGGTCCTTATCAAGTGAAGTCTACAATAAATAAATACATAGCACTGATTATTAAAATAGAAAAAGGAATAAATAATATTGGTTTAAAACGCAAACATTTCAAATTTTTTATTCCTGGTTAAAGCGTTGCTCCCATTGCGACAATTCATTATCTATAACTGCCTCAGCTTCGGCCGGAATTTCCGTAAATTTCGGAGACGCTCTTCTCCCTCGCCATCGAACCGCGTCGCGGTTCGCAGCCCAAGTCGAGATCAGAAAGTCACGTAAATTGGCCCGTTTAACGGACCGAACGCAGAAATACTCGAGGCGCCCATTAGCTTGCGAACTTGCCTGCGTCTTGCGTGGCACTCGAAAATAGAGCGAAGCCAGAAAAGAGAAGGTAGTGTAAGAGAAAAAGAGATAGAAAGGAGAACGAGAGCGATTCGATCCTCCATGCGGTGTCATGGGGAGACGACGAGGCGCTCGTTAGTTCCGGAAAATTCATCTCCACTTCGCGCAATTAAGCGCCGATACGCTCGCGCGTCGTTTCGATCGTTAACCGGCTTGTTTTTCTAATCGTCACGATAAATCAGACCGATATTTTTTTTCGTTTGCGAATTAAGCGAGTGTCGCTCTTCTCGATGGGATTCGAAGGAAATAGCAGACTAGAATAGACATTTCAGTCTAAATAAACTCTCAATATTAGGTTTCAGAAAGTAATATGATTAAAATTAGTAACGCAATGAGGAATCGGGAAAATGAGAAGAGATAAATAAAAATATAATAATCGTTTATTCTGAGAGTAGTATAAAGCTTCTAAAAACAGATATTGTTGTTCTAGTCGATGGCGATACGTGTTTACAAATTCTATATATTTTGTTTTATTGTTTCAGAGCTTGACCCATATCACTATTAAAATAAACAACTTCTTTGTAAAAATATTAGACGCAATATATTGACCACATAGAAATTTTAATGTTATTCTACTGGGATGGGATGGACCATCGATATGTAGTACTGGATGGAGCATGCGGCGAAATTTCTTTGATCTTTTGTCTTGACGGACCTAGAAAGAGAGAAGTATATGTTGGGGCACGGATCTCTCTTTTTACTATTATTTTATTGGTCGAATTTTGTTTAAGGAGAAGGGGAACAGTAGCGTATTCTCTCAACTCAGAAACCTCAGTATTCATTCACAATCAGTATTATAATCTGTATGTATTAACGCTACAAAACGGTGGTTAAAATCGGAATTATTACATATAAAAGTAATAAATATGGTTTCTCCATGTGTGTTATGTAAATATACTACTTTCAACAAAGATGTATCAACTCATTCGTAAGTAAAATTTTTAACTGCCTCATGGCCCCTGATCTACATGAGTCGCAACATCGTTCTTCTCTTTCTACGTCTGTCAAGATGATCTCGATCCTATGCTCCATCCAGTATCAATAGTATTTACAAAATAAAGATTAATTATTGGTATAAATATAACTTACAAATGTATAAATATATTTTACAACGACCTCAAAAAGAGATCTTGTTTTAATTATAAATGTTGTAAATTATTTTAATTTTGATATAAAATATTTTAATTTTAATTATTATTTATAAATATAAATTTGCAAATCTAGACGATTAAGATGTATCTTGCAGAATGCATTGCTAAGGATAAAAATTACTTTTTAAAATTTGTATGATTTGATTATATTATATCATATGTACATTACATATATGTGATTCTCTCTGAAAAAATCTGTTCGTCACAAAATTTTTCAATTTTTAGGTTTTCTGACACTTTTAATATACATTTTTCATTAAAAGTGGCTCGAGAAAATTAAGCTTACACCGAATTCATTGTAAAATAAATACAAAGTTAAACCGAACTAAAAACTGTCACATCAAATACCATAGCTATTTACAGACGACTGTCACCCGAATGCTGCTAAATTTTAAACGCATTTATTTTTTTTTTTGAAAAATTGAATTTCTTCGGAGAGGGAGTCACATGTACATAAAATATTACGATACGTGATATATACTACCGCGAAGTATACTAAAGCGAAATATTTGATAAGGTGCAACCGAGGAGCGCATCGAATCCACCGCACTCGAAGTCGCGCCAGCGCATCGCGTGTAGACGGTGATGGCTACGTTGTATATACGAGACGTTCTCTGGCGTGCTGCCGTATCGCGGCCTATCTCTCCTCCGTATCTGGCTTTTTCTGCGCGTTCTAATTGTTCCGCCTCGACGTTATCGGACCGCCACGTTGTTACGCTGCGTTGACGTTCCGCGTATCTCGTGGATGCCGGAACAGGATCTCGCGGACCGCGTAATCCCCCATAAATTATACTATCTCCATCCATCAATCTGCAGAGCTCTGCAACTTCCGAAATAGCGTATCCCGCGTGTCTGCGTTTCTCGCTCGAAATGCACGTGTCCTTAGCCTGAAGAGAAACTTGAGTCGTTTAACTTTTGCTTCCCCAACAGAGATTTATGAACTGAAGCACACATAAAGAGATAGTAATATAGCCATTTACATATCTTTGGAGTCTTGTACTTTTGAAGATTTCTATTGTATTTTCGAGATTTTATGTTATCTGATGTTCGTACGGTTGAATTTTTATATGTATGCTCGCGAATTTGTGCTTCCCCCGGTAAAAGTACAGAGCGGTTTGTTCGCGTTGAAAACGAGAATTACTCTCGGAAAAGCGATCAAAACGTACGACACGCGATGTCTCGTACACAAAGACAACTCATCTGTGCGAGATTGTGACGATGATTCTCGCCGGAATATTACAGACACAAAATCGCTCGTTACAATAAATTCCGCCTCGCCGACGTTTGTCGTTCTCCGGGTAATAATCTGTTTTTCGACAGTTACAGAGTACATATGTGTATGTGTGCGAGCGTGCGTGCGGATAAAGAGAAAGAGAGAAGCGAGACGACGCGTGCGGGACGGGGATGTTGCGCTCCACATTGTCGGTCTTTTATGTCGTATAATGGCCTCGCGCATCGCGCCAGGTAGCTGCATTCGACGATCGGAAGCAACGACATAAAGTTTATTACGGGACACGACTCGGCTGTATATCGCGCGAAACGAATCTCCAATAATTCTCCGCGATATCTCGTCGAGCGGTAGACGCGTAGCGATGGCATCGAACATCTCGTGCGAGGTATCGAGTACTTGGATTAGCGTAAGTCATACACGGAAAGAACGGTTTTGCTGGAGTATCTAAAAATTTGGCCAGATACAGATCTGAAAATAATTTTGTTAAACTATCAAAAGTAACTACGTGGGACGCTCAAACATTATGATAATGCTACAAAAAGTTTTGATATTCCAGCAACTATTTTGGGCGTCCTACATAATTATTTTGATGGCCGAACAAAATTATTTTCAGATTTGTATCTGGCCAAATTTTTAGATATTTCAGCAAAACCATTCTTTCCGTGTACGATTTCATCGATCCTTCGCCAAATTGATCCTCAGACAAACGCGAATTTCTAACGGTAACGAACAACAAAATTATACAGTCAGATTTTCTGCACTTTTTATGAATAAAAAATCAACTTGAAATCGGTCAAACTTTAATCGACAACTTGATAGATGAAGGGAACGGGACAGCTAGTATAGCATATAAAATGACTAGCACATGACAGTACTCTGACAGAATAATCTTGATATTCATTTTTCACAACGCGCGAATAAAATATCAATCCGTCAAAAGCATGGAAAATCAATAAGGTATCAAAGTGTAATCAAACCGATGGAGAGGCGTCAAATACGAACACGTAGTAATGCCTCTTTTATTTTGTCGTCAATCATACTATAAATATTCGGTACAAACATCAAATGCTCCGCGTAAGTATTCATTGAAACGACCTCGATTCCAATTCCGATATAGCTGTGTATTAAATCAATTGATCGAGACTCGTCTGGATACTTGTTCGAATTCTCGCGAGACTCGCGCGATATTAATATGAAATACGTTATCGATAGCTTTTGAGCTAGCATCTATATTTGCTTTGTTGGAAAATTGCAAGTAGGTTTGAAGGCCATTGCTGCTACCGCGGTGCACACACAGTATATATATGTATATGCATCCTATATGTTGTGCATTTGTCGCTGTGCATCGGTTATGGGCTCGTAAAGCACCGATGCGAATCTGACTCGTGTGCTCACTGTTTTCAATAACTCTGCGACGGTGATTCCGCACTATAAACTGGGTCACAGGCGAATCGGTAAAGTTATACGGCGCGTTCCCAAAAAGACGCGATAGATCTTCTTTATTTCTCGAAAACCGTCCCACTTTTACTCGGCGAAAATTACGGCCTGGAAATCCGATTTCTTACCGCGAAATCGATTTGTCGTGAGAAAGCTATAATCCAAATATTTGACGAGAGAGAGAGGGGGGGAATGAAAGCTTGCAAGGTTCGAAGATTTGAAGAGATAATCGCAGAGATCTCAAGAGAACTTTACTGAAGGAGCAACTTAGAAATTCAATCATATTCTCACGTAAATTTACAGAGCCGCTAAGTCCCGCTTGCGGCACTTGCTACATAGTTGCGTAGTAACGGTAGCGCTTATCAACTTCTTAAACCGAAGTGATCGCCGCGTTGTAGCCTCCTCGACATCAAGCTCGACCGCAACTCTTCGCGGAACACCTCGCCTTCTTATTTACACGTCGGCCGCATCGCGGAACTTCGTTATCCCCGTTAACTCGCGGCGAACTTCTGACACGGACAGGGACCGCTCAGGGTATCGCGGCCCGCGAAGGGAGCGCCTCATCCCTCGGGCATTCTCTTGTCTCTCGCTCAACGGATCCGGATACAGGCCGATCCGATCGCTCCGCCGCCGCGCCGGACGAACGTCAGCTCGTCGGTTGATCCGCTAACCGGAGTCTGATCCACCAATTACGACTGTCCGACTCCGCGCGGGCGGCCGCGGTTTCTCTCCGGTTTCCCGCATCCGGCTGGATTAACGTCGACGGTGACCGGCGGCGCCTACGTTCGGGACGCATATCGATGGAAGTGTCGATCAACGGCGCCCGAACTTCGAATCGATCCGGCGGTAACTCTCCCGCTTGCTTAACTCGTGTCCAACTGTCGGAACTGACGGCAAATTTGTCGGCGCTCCGTGAAGCCCTCGTGTCGAGCACGATTTAGGACGATATTCGGCTACCCGATTGATTTTGCAGAGTTATAAGCGACGCGTGACGGCGTTATACGTCACGGATCGAAGATGATTAATCGGAGCGATTAGTACTCGTGGCTTCTCGCGCAAGATCCTCGAAGCGAGAAATCCGTAAAGCCTATTCTACAAGGGACGCAAAACGCAAAACGCTAGCCGCAAGGACTATGCAGGCCGCAAAACGCAGACTCGCAGAAAGATGGTTAATTTTATCTTTCTGCAGGTCTGCGTTTTGCGGCCTGCGTAGTCCTTCCGACTAGGAATACGTCACGCTGCGACTCGCGTTGCGGCTAGCGTTTTGCGTTTTGCGTCCATTAAGCCCGTTCTACATTAGTCGCAAGTCGATCGCAAGCTCGTTGCGACAGCCAATCAGAAGCGTCAATAGTACCATTGACGCTTCTGATTGGCTGTCGCAACAGACTTGCGATCGACTTGCGACTAATGTAGAACGGGCTTTATAGAATAGGCTTTAGTCCCATCTACATAAGTCGCAACACGCAAACTGCAGTTCGCAAACGCAGAAAAAACGTATCACGAATTCGCATGTCATTCATTTGTCCATGCGAATACGTGATACGTCTTCTCTACGTTTGTGAACTGCGTTTTGCGTGTTGCGGCTTATGTAGATGGACCTGTAGGACGTTTCTTTTCAATCGCTTTCGAATTTCTTTCAACAGGTTTGATTTGAAGACGCAAATATATTGTGTGCACGGAAAAAA
>NJRL01000309.1:239963-265855 GCA_003063815.1 Aphaenogaster rudis | reverse complement strand
CATAGTGAATGTTGAGACAAACATATATAGATGCACTACACAAAACAATGTGAATGTGACAACCACAGGACGTGGCTGTACCAAATGTTACTATTATTGTGGTTGTGGCAACCTTATTGTTTTTTCCGTGTAGGAATACAGGGTCATAAGGCCGATTATTGATAAGAGATCGGGATAATTACGAGAGTGGAGCGGCCGTGGATTAGCATGCTAGGTGCTAGGCGTGGAAAGCGAGGGATCCCGAGTTTGAGACGCAGTCAACTCCGTTATTTTTTCCGTCTCCTACAATTGATATAAAACCAAAGTCAGACTAAGCAAAGCAAACCGTAGCTGTGTCGTTCGCATTCATTGAAGCAAGTTGTTCATTCGTTGTTTGCTCGCACTCCCTCGCTGAATCTGAATCCAGCTTGAGATATCACCCGACAACCATTCGAGATCGCGAATTATTTGGTAGAGGCCGACAATTACGTGCTAAGTTCACGACTAACCGCGCTATTAGTCGGCGGACGAATTCAACATAACGCGCTTGGCGTTACGTGTTTGCGTATAACACCGATGTGTGGAGTGGCAACGATCGATATCGGGCAATCGAGTCCGCCGTCTGTCGGTGGTTAACGGGGACGTGGAGCGTAGACCACCTCGCAGCTCCACCGGTTCCCCGTGGGATACGCCTTTGGTGATATATCGAATTATTGTCTAACCGGTAATGTTATTGCCGGCGCAAACGGTAATCGACGGATTAGCATCGACTATTATCGTAATAACCGATATTGCCGGAAAAGCGAATACGCATATACGATAAATGCGCGCTTTCACGCTATTGGTCTTACCGCAGTAGTCACGTAAATTATTTGTATAATATATCACAAGCGCTTAATTGCTTGCGTTCGTGCCGTCTATTGTTCGAATGTTAATGCAGCCCTTAATTAAATTTTCCAAATTCTCGCGTTCGTTCGTGTATTCATAATTACATTATAAAGAAAGTCACTTCAACTTTGCCAGAAGATAGTAAGTTTGTCTTCTAAGATACTCCATATATTGAAATTGCAAATCAAGCATTGACTTTCAAATACGCAATTTAGCTTTTACGCGATTTTTTTAATATTTGTGAAATATTGCAAAATTATTTTTTTATTTTATGTCTTTCTATAGATTAATTAAACATAGTTTATATTTCAGTTAATGAAAAAGAATCAGATTTCTTCTAGAATCATAATTGATTTAACAGTCACTGTAAGTTCAAAGGGCATCCATATGACCTAACTCGTCTAACCGCGTCAACTATAAGCCACAACAGTCTATGGACGTTTCTACACTCTCAAGCGTTCGCTTTTCCGAGGGGGTCGATCGACGGAGTCCCGTCGTTCCTCGAGGGATGAATGCGACGCGACAGACGACGTCGACCCGCATGCAGGGGCGCATGCTGGGGCGCATTGAGTTGCGTCGCTGTGAGGTCGTCGGGGATCGACGATGGCGTCTCGTCGACGTGGTCGCGTCGTGCGAGATATTCGCGACGCCTGACGGATGGAGCATCCATCACGGGATAATATCGTTCCCTCCTTCGCGCATCGGAGATGGCGAGAGGTGGTTGGGGATCCGTGCACCGGTCGCGTGCACTCGCCATCGAGATGCACGTAGCGTGCGTGCAGCCCGACGCTCGCACGTCAATTGCAGGAGACAGCCATCAATAGCCGTGCATCAATGCCCCGTGATGCATCGCCCCCGTACGCGTAGGGCGCGCTTCGTGATTTGTGCTCGTCTCTCCCATCGCGGCATACGTGCGTAGACGCACTTTTGCCGGCCGGTGTTGGCGTACGCGTGTGTGTATACGTCGCGTCGGTCCCTGAATAGCTGCCGATAGAGCGTGAGGGAGTTTGCCGAAGAGAATGCGGAATGCACGTGAAGGCATCAGGCGGGAGAAAATATCGAAGATCGCTACCGAACGAACGAACAAACGAACAGACGGACGAGGATGCGAGTGATTTGTTGTCGATAAAACGTCAGCCCGGGAATTATTTAAGATATCTCATATCCGAGAGCTTCTCGCCGGCGCAGCGATCCGACGGATTTAAATGCGAAGCTTTCATGGCGTAATCTTGAGTTTTATAGTTTTATGTTTGAATTATCTTACTCCATTTATCTGTTAAATGCGAAATTCCTCTCGATTATAATCGTAAATTTAATTTGCGTCAATTTTGTGTTTCTTTCTCGTGCAGCTTTCTTCGCTGGATTAGTGTCAGTCAATTGTCAAACTGTAAATTTTTCAAGATATCTCTTGCGATCTTGCATTATGCATTGAATTTAAATACAATGCTTTTCCGATGTAAATATAAGTGCATATTACGTTCCCTTTTACTTTGTTATCGGAAACGCGCTAAATTGTCATCTCTCAATAAGAGATGTGAAGTCGTAAAGTATTAATAAATATCGGGTTTCTTATCTCATGGAATCTTATTGTTGGTTCTTTATCTCTTATATTCTCAATATTAAATATGAATTTCTAGTTTTCTTTTAGTCATCATAAAAAATATGATTTGTAAACGTCGTAAAACTAGCGATTATTAATAGTGTAATCTACATATCTACTATTTTCGAAAGCAAATCATTCTAAAGAATTACAATTGCGGTCGATGAGGGAAAAATTTCGAGGGGAATGGACCACGAGTGACGGTAATTTCATTCTCTCACCTTGTGATTCTATTGAATGATACTGTACGAATGGTTTGCGATAGGGACGTTGGAGAAATCAGCACAATCCACTGCAACGGTTATGCAACGCTTTCGATAAAGGAACCGATGCGATCCGATAAGGGACGTAACGATAGCTGCCGATACCACGAATGCACTCGCGAAAGGCAGCATCGATGCAGCGAATGCACAGCAATACGCGAATTCGCAAGAGTGATGCGACGCGGATTTCTGACTCGGTGCGCTGCGGACGCCGGATGGAAAAATTCGCCATTATCATAGAAATGACGGGCAAACTCTGCCGGGAGATAATAAAAGGAAAATTAGAACGGGCGCGAGGCACATTTCCATAATTCGATGAAGTCCGCGCGCGTATCCGCGACGACGAGGCGTCGCGAAATCTTGGCGCTCGGCGTCAACGGTAAATTACGCGCGGCGATACCGGAGGCAATCGAGATGCACGCAACTTCTACTTTATAAGCATCCTCATGGCTTTTTATTCCCGTCGAGCGAAGTTGCGAACAACGCTCGACCGAAGTGTCAACTTGTATCAGTTACAACTTGTATCAGAAATTAAAATTGCTTACCAGAATCGTTGGCTAATAATTTCGTCCATTCTGCTTTTATTATTGATTGAAATTCTTACGTACGAAGCTATTAACATTCGAAGATTTAGTCGCGATATTCGAAATGACAAACTATTTTTGTTTAAAAGATTTTATTACATTCGACTATTTCTCTCATGGAACATTTACGTACTTATGCACTTGTATATTTTATCTTGAAAAGTATTAACGTCTAAGTTACTCGAACGAACGTTGACATCAAGTGCATCACTTCGATCGGAAGCCAGAAAGCTCCTGGAAATCCTTGAAAATATAATCGCGGACAATCCGGGCGACCTTCGACGAGCCGATAAACAGCGAGTGCACTCGAGAGGGGGCAGGGGGCGAGGCCCCGTTAAGAGACGGTCGAGGAGGAGTAATACGTGAGTCGAATCGTCTGACGAGCGGATGAAAGGGCTTCCTCCGATAAAATCGGCACGTTCCGAGAGAGAGAGAGAGAGAGGAGTCTCAGAAGCGCTTCCCATCTGATGCGAGATGCTGCACATAGATATCTATACGGCCGAGAATCGGAGGAACGAAAGGGGTAAGCGATACCCCCTCGTCTCCCTCGTGAGGTATCGAAACTGAGAAGGAACTTTGTACTGCCCCGTTCGAGCTCTCTTTCGAGAGGGACTTTTCGTGCCTGCCCTCCCACGAGAATCGTAGCACTCCACCGGATTTATTATGCTATCTAGCAGCATAATAAATCGATCGCTCGTTCGTGGCATTGATTACCGCGTAGATATTATCCGGAGATTTGCGAAAGCGACATAATATTCTCCGAAAGTCGAAATAGAAATTCTTTTGAATCTATCAAAATCACGACGGTGAGACAAAAAAATAAGAAGAAGAAATAAATTCGCCGAAGTCTGAAAAAACGCGACAATTCTTTTAAATAGAATCTAATTTTATTGACAAAGATAGTTATCATTTATTTCAAATTTTTAATATTTAGAATTAATGACTTGATAATTAAATTTTGAATTAAGGCATTAAAAATAAGCGGAGTCTATTTGAATCTTGGTGACTCACAAGAATTTATTAATTATGAAGGCCTGACCATCTTCCAAGATGTTCAAGGAAACAAGTTAAAGAAAACCAACACATTGAATCGGAAAAGTTGGCCAATTTTTAAAAATAATAATGGAAATTATCTTGAGAAAATAATTTTTGGTTATAATAAACATTTTTCTTTAATAATTTCAATGATTCCTCGACCTATAATAGAAACCAAGAAGCATTCCAACATTTTTAAGAATTCAAGATAAGAATCTTCGCGAACTCCATTGCAATTAAAACGATCTTGAAGGTAGTATTTGCCCAGGAAAAATACCTTGTTAACAATGGCAGCGTAATTATACTCCTAATCGATATCGAAGCAGAGCATTTGTAATGGCCGGAGGCGCGCGCGTTCGTACCGCAAGCATGATGAATTTTTATCTTGCTGGAAAATTTAGCGCAACGTCTTTCACTTCACGCGCGAGAGAAAGAAAAAGGGCAGAGATGTTAGAAGAAGGAAACAATTCCTGACGTTTCTACGGATATCCATCTCCTTCTACCTCAAGTCCAACCATACGATACCTCTCGGGAGAATCTTCCAAGTTTTTCCTGCGCTAGCGTGAAGTGAAATGTGTGTGGCACGTCTATCCAGTTGTATAACTACTTTGTCAATTCTCGTGCGATCGTCGAAACAATCGTATAATTCGATAAAGGCACAATTACCCAGCGAGCGAATTAAACGCTCGAAAATTGTAAAAGGTGAATCAGACTAAAATCTCGTCTGTTCGTTAATACTTCTATTTGTACTGCACATTCGTGTTAATTGTACTGATGAAGATCCAACCCAGTTATATACGTTTAATGTAATGCCAATTTTCTACAAGTTGATAGATCAGCCTCTCGATGAAGGTACACTATTATTAAATTTTATTTGCCAGTAATTTAGACACCGTGCAAAGTTCCATTAAGATCAAAGCAAACTAGCGTTACAGCAACGCCAATATTTTTGAGATAATTGTTCTTATCCGCAGATAAATTTTGCACGTTAGTTGTGTTCTATACTGGACAGAGTAGCGATATAAAAATGTAAATATCGTTCAAGATAATATTACATTATGTAAAAGTTTCGGATGAAGTTGATCATGGAGTAGCGCCACAGGAGACCGCTGTTTATTCGCGGTGAAGAGTCCCGTGTATATTCTTTCTCCGCGTAAAATATTAAATCGCCAATCAGTCACACTTTTCCCCGAAGACACCGTTAAGCAGACACCAGCAAATCCCAGAAACGCTCCCACGAAGGAAAGGAAGCGCTGCGCAGTCCAGGGTTCTCTGCGTATCCATCTTCATCTTAGTTCTGCCTAGGATCCACAGGCAAGATGGCCCTCGAGGGAATCCCTAAGATCTTCTCTCCATCCCCTCCTCTCTATCTCACGTTCTCTTCAGGAAGCAACTATGCCGCGTCTGTCTCGGGCCATGTAACCAGTCATTTAATAGCTACTGCATGCGGAAGCGCATTATACGCCGTTGTTGCGTATTATACGATGGGGGCCGGAATACACACCGGTCTTCAGCTTCAAAAATGGCTACACGCCGAGGAGCACGTGTACAACGGAACAACGGCGCGCTGAGAACGTGTCTCTCCTTTTCACGCCAACGACGTCTTCTAGCAGGAACAAGTGCCTGACCCTCCGATCTCTTTGAGAGAAAATCTTTCTTCAATTTCATTTATTACATGGTAGGTATTTTTAACCCTAGCAAACCATATCGCGGTCTGGTGGACCGACAGTTTTGATGGACTGACACGTTTGTTTATAAATGTTATAACTTTTGAACAAATAACTTTTTGGGTTTGACGATTGCTTCTTCATGTTAGTCGGAGTCTGGTGTTTCGATTTCACTATAATTAAACCTCAATAGACGCATTTTTTGAAAAGTTATAGAGCAATAAAAATCGTTGGTCCGACAGACCATGTGTGGCGGCCTAAGGCACACAAAAATAGGTGTGGTGTGCTAGGGTTAATATAATCTAAGAATTTAGAATAAATGCCCTTTGTCGTGAATTTTTGTCTAATTAATTTCAATTTGCTCCCGCTTGCCTATCCTTATATATCTATTTTTCAAAATTGACTATGGAATATCTCTGAGACTGCTTGGCATATCAAAAAATCTTGAATCTTTGATTTTTATGGCTATTTTCATGCTGATTGGCATAATAGAGGTAACTCGTTCCGGGTTTCAACTGCTATGGAGTCACCGCTACTTCGCGTAGCGCAAGGTGCTGCGAGCACCGCTTGTTAGGTGCCACGGAGTCCCATAACTCGTCTTCACGGGTATTCCATAATGGTGTCCACGCATACACAGCGTGGTGCTCGTGTACGCGCGATAGGTGGTCACGATCCTTCGTCGAAAGATTCAGGGCCGGTTTAATCTCAGAATAATCTGATGTGGACAATATGTTCATTAGCTGTCTTCATCTGTTCATTAGCTGTCTCAGCACCATTCCCTTCAGGTGTTTCAATAATTTTAACGCGCGAAGTCTACGTCTAGCTAATAACGCCGATATAATTAGACGAACGTATTTAAACATCGTCACACCGTATGCGTGGTCGGCTCCCATCGGAAATAACCACACGGTGTGTGGTCCGTGAACGAAAACGTCGAAGGTTTTTTTAGCGTCTACTCGGTTCAAAGATGTGTTATTGGAGAAAACAATGCTAACTAAATTAACATGAAATATTGAACTTGGAAAACTTTAATTTTACTCTCACAAGGAATAGATATTCTGGAAGTTATTAATGCAGCGATCGTGAGACCGTTAGATTCCCCTGCTTTACATTCTGAGTCACGCTATCGCAGCGTCTACCGCAATATTAATCCGATCCTGGCCAAGCCACCGTAAAAATCGAAACAGGCCACTTGCACCGAAGAAGTTACGCTCGCGGTATCGGTGATTCTTAAATACGAACACCCGTTTGTGAAATGAGCGTTATGGCTCCCAACGCTGTTGCAATCTGCCGCTTATGCTTCCGGTACGCTTTCGCACAATGTCGCTCGTAGTACCTTCGCATAACGCGCAAAGTTTCTATTACCATGTTCAGAATGCGGGAGATTCAGGGTGTAATTCAATTTTTAGGAAAGGAATTTCTAATCTTTATTCCAACAAGCTCTTACCCTAATAAGAAGGAGAAAGCATCGCGTTATTAAAATTGTGCGTTTAATAAAAATATATTTTTTATCGAAATTTAAAAATATCGTAATAATTTTGGGATCCATAGAAAATAATGAACAATTCTCTGTTCAATCAGGATAGAGACATTAACAGCATAAACATTCGAAACGAGTGTCGAGGCGCCCTTTGACGAACGCATTGACGGCGCGACCACCGATAGGATCGAAAACCCCCGTACCCTTCTGTTTACAGCGACGTTGCACGTGCATTGCGTTCACCGACACGCTCGGACGATCCACGTGGGCGATTCGGTCGGTGCCAAATTCGATTAGTCGATGACAATGAGCACTGATGATCCCTCGTCTCGACGCGAGTTGCACAATGGTCGCAACATTGCCGTCGCCGGCTCGTGTATCGCGCGAGGGTAAAATTGTACTTCGGGGGGACGTAGTCCGGGTGATATAGGGGTGGAGAAGGGCCATAAAAATCCGCAGCATATGTCCCCGGACTTCGAGGACATCGCTGCCCGTCTCGTGGAATCATTGTTAGCGTCCACCTGATCTCCTTCTGTCGTGTAATTGCATACAATGCATGCAAACGTACTCTGCGTGATATCGTGATCAATGCACGATGTTAGACTGAGAATTACTCGAATAATCATAAAATAGAACGAATAAAAGTAACGATTTCTGCACTGAGAAAAAAAATTTGTTGAAAAAACAAAATATTTAGTCCGATACGTTCAACGTAAAACATTAGTTGGTTTAACTGAACATTAGTTGAATTAACTAATTCATAATTAAAAAATTTTGATGGTTGACATAAATGAAGTGTACCCTTTTTAATTCAACTAATGTTCAGTTAAATCAACTAATGTTTTAGTTGAACGTATCGGACTAAATATTTTGTTTTTTCAACAAATTTTTTTTCTCAGTGTGGCGTCATTTGTCTACCCTACTCACAATCAGTCGGAAAAGAAACATTGACAGGAATTTTCATGTAGAATTCTCAATATTTTTCACTGAATCTATAAAAAGTATTCATTTATTTAATCTAAATAATTCTTACGCATTGGGAGTTTTTCTTCTAACGCATTTAACACTAAACCTACCACCGCCGGTCAAATGACTGTTTTTAAACTTTTGATTAACACTAAAACTACCACCGCTGGTCAAATGACCGTTTTTAAACTTTTGATAAAAATTCTGCATTCAATATTATCGCTTTTCCTCAATTGACTTCACGACTTTTTCCTAATATACATATAATCCGGTTCGGTAGAAATGGGTATATATAAATTGTCGCTAGCTTTAGTGTGTGTTAAGAGTCTTTCTTTAAATTTTAAAAATAAATCTCAGTTTCACAACAGAGATTATCAGGACGCGATCGAAGAAATTATTATCGAAAGAACATAGATCAAATGACTTCCTTGCGCGTGCTTGTAAATATAATCGTAGGAAATCGTTAGAGACGAACATTCGCAGGTTGTAGGATCAAAAACGGATACATATAATTCCGAAAGTTCCTTCCTCGATCAGAAAAATATATATGTACATTTTTTTCTCGTTTCCTGCGCGGAAGATATAATTGCGACAAATTCCTTCATTCTTGGATTTCCGCCTCGCTTAAAAAGTCAAGACGGAACGGTAATAGCCGCGGATTAAAAAGAGTCGTACGTCTGGCAGAATTTCTTTCAAGTGCATTCGCACGTAACTGTAGCGCACACTTGTCGCGCACGTGTACGCACGCACGCGTGTATTTCTCGACGAAGCGTGGACACCGAGTGCAGATTGTGCGTACATACGTAGGTATCCGTGCGTGCGTGCGTGCGTGCGTGGCTGGGCCTGTGTGCCCGAAGCGGATACACGCAGAGGGGAAACAGATGTCCTTTCGCACATTAACATGCATGGCCGTGCCGGACCGATACCCACTCGATCAATTGGCATAATTAATTGTACGCTGCAGTACGGGGGTCGGCAGCTCGGACGCGGCGCTCGTTCGAGCGACAACGCGGATAACCCACTTACGTTCCGTCGAGCGAGCGCTCGCCGATTTCGGTCTACCGTACGTACATTCGCCACGACCGTGGAAACGATATTGTTTATCCCGCCCCACATACGATAATAACTCTCGAACGAATCACTCGAGGGCTCGAAACAGCGAGAATGTATATTAGTGTTTTTATCTTTTTGATTGATACTTTTTGTATTACACTTGCAGTGTGCAGTCTTTAACATCCGTGATTTATATAAGTGATTATATAATTGATAAATCGCAAAATTTAAGGATTCTTAACGTTTAGATGTAGAATAATTAAAATTGTTTAAATTGCGAAGCTTAAAGAGCGCACTTTGAAACAATGCATAATTATCATTTAGCGCAAATCTGACTCAATTTTTCTCAATCTATATTCGATATTCGATATTGGATACATTGATAATTCTAATCTTGAAATAGCCAGCATAAAATGATGAGATCAATTATCCCTTGAGAATATAATTGTCGATTCGCGTTTATAAATTAAGGTAATTAAAAGTTATTACATCTAAAATAAATATTTATAATATATGTGCTTCGATGTTAATGATATATTATTGACGTCAGATGCGGCGAATAATCCAATCATGAGCACGTGCCGACGAGCCGAACTCCAAGAACGATATATTTCCGCGTTTCCGAGAGTCCGCGTCGCCTCTCGCTCTCCCTTCAGGACTCCCGAAAGTTGGTCGGTTGAACGATGCGGCGGCATTGCCCCGGCTATGGATCCTCATCGTCGTAAAATCCGGCTCGTCGCCGCGAACAATCCGATCCCTCTCCATCGCCGGGGGACATTACCGACACGCGCTGTACATTCCGCACCATCTGACGAGCCGGGAATCGCGATCATTTGAATAAAGCGATCGGCGCAGCTCCTTCGAGGGGAGACGCCAAGGATCGGAGACGGACGATCATTGATTCTCCCTAATGTTCTCGCTCCGATTGCCGAGCTCCTACGTTAATGTTAGCGGCGACAGGCGGCCGGAAGCCGACCGTCCTAAGTAGGTCGGAGCACGCGAGGGGATCGGGAGATAACGGCTGAAATTAAGAAGGAAGAAAGGGACGGCTCGCGATATCGGTTCGCGAAAGAAATATCGCTCGGATATCGCACGGACCGAATCGAATCGATATCTCGTTGGAGCCCATCCCGCCACCGATTCTCGTTAGAAAAGCAGCGCGCTACTTCCGCCCGAACGTTATTGGAGAATTATGCGTTAACTCTTTCAAGCTTCCAAGTAACAATCGTTTGTTTAAATCCTTAGGTAGTTTCAGCTAGAAACTAGGACAGAGTCTAATTTGATTGGTTTTTCTACTTTCGCCATTTATTACATCATATTTATAGCAACTTCTTAACGTTCAAATCCAAATACGCTTTTTATCTCGTCTTACGCTTTTTGCTATGCCAGAAATTATTATATAATTTTATTTATATGCACATTATACAATATTAACCCTAGAAGGCAAATGTGGGGTTCCTTGTCATCCTAAACGAAATTCAAACTATGCTTCTGAAGTAGCCAGATACACTTTCTGGTCCGGACCCATACCATAATTCAAAAACAACATGTTACATCATCGTTTTCCTCATTAAAAAACGAAGAAAATGCATTATTTAACTATTAATTTACTGCTGATAGAAAGGATTGAGAAGTTTTGGGTGCCGTACCACCCCACTTTTGCCTTTGAAGCTCAGCAAATTCAGTTTTGTCTTCTAGGGTTAAGAGATAAAGTAACTTAGATGGTGTGAAAAATGAAAACACAATTTTTTAAATAAATGTTTTATTAATATTTTAATCATATTTTAGAGTAATTATTGTATTCAGTGAAAATTGAAAATAATCTCTCGAAGTTTGAAAGCATAGCGACAATTGTTAGGCATGTTACCCTCAAATGGAAGAAGGGCAAATGTTTCTTCGGGACTGATGTTTCTTCGATCGCTGTCGCACAGCCGCGCAATGGCGTAGCGATTCGCGGAATAAGCGGAAATAAAGTGCGACCAAAGTTCGGTTTGCGTGCCGCAGATAATGCCTAAGAATGCGATTTGCGGAAGTATGCAATGCAATTACGGTGCGACTGCCGCGCGATGTAATTTTCGAAGTAGATCGCCGTAGAAGGACGTCGAAGGAATAAACTCGTCGTCCGTGGTGGTTAGCAGATATCGCGCAGTTGCACAACGGCTATTAGCACCGTTATCCTTCTTTAATCCAGCCGGTCGCAGTCCAACGGCGCTCGCGAAACCAAACGGGTCACGTAAAGCGTTTCGCCCTAGCCGGTTAACAGATTTTCAGAAGCAGTTAAGCTCGTTCTGGGAATTTTGAGACGGGTGTAATTTCGCCGCTACTTTACATTTCACAAATATAAAACGGATAAAAAAGGAGAGAAGTGTTCCGTAATTGGATGCACGCCACTTCCGAACCATTTCCGAGCCGTTTCCGAGCCGTTTTCTCAAAATTCGATTATCGCGATACAAACGTAGTCATGAAACCAAGATCACCCATACTGTCGATAATAATACTACCAATAATTAAATTTTCGCGTGGACCTTATTTCTGGAAAATCGGAGTGCATTCGAACTGTCTATCGTTAGACGTAATCCGCAGAAGTTTCATGGAAATGTGCGGGCAAACGTATGCATACATCATTCCGTTCTAGCGTGTAGGGAAAAGCGTAGGGGTGAGCATGAATACGTAATACTACTCGGCAGATCGGCGATTCGAAAGGTCGCTGGCCGCAAATAGTTTCCTTTGAAGGTTTCCTATGACCGGCGTACAATGACGTCATATTTGCATCGTCATAGAATGTGCTATCGTCATTGAGACGTCACAGAGCGCGGCATTCGTCATAGGTCATAATGGTCGCGATCGATTGCGTCGGAGTTGCGTACATCGTGGCTGTTACGTGGCTATCAATCGGGAAATGGGAAATATCGCGGCGAGGAATCCTCGACGCGCGTCTCGGGAAACATTTCGTCATTGATTCTGCATCGTGTCGTTACATGATGCTTCTCCAGAACAATTTAGTCATTTATTATGCGTTCGAAAAGAAACGGAGAATGGGTAATTAATAATTTGCCCCGCGATGTGTTTGTATTAATCTCAAAATTATTTATTCACGAATATCTGCTTAAGAATCGTCGTTATTCGACAGATCTGTGACGGATCTGCCGTTACGTTGTCGAGGTAAAAATTCCAGTTCGAGATGCAGCGGTGATGGGATGTAACGAGAACACATGTAACTTGTCCGTCCTTCCGTGACGTTGCTCGTTCGCGGAACATTTCATTCGCTGAATGTGTGTCGAAGAGCGGAAATAAATTTGCCGAAGACCGACGGATGTCACCTATTGGTACCTGGAATCGTGACCATTTATATTAAAGAGACAGTTCGATAATCGTATTGGTCTTCGTGTAGTTCGTATAAGTAATTGACAAAATTGCTTGTTTTAAAACGTCACTTGAAAGAAATACTGCTGTTTATTTCATTTGTATTTTTATCATTCATATGCATAAAAGTATTCCTTGACATACACTTATGTAATAGCAATATCGTTTATAGCAATCTTATAATCTTCTTCTTTTTTCTTTAAATTTATTTAAATAGATTTCATTTCCAATCGATTTCTATTAATTTACATTTGTCTATACATTATAAATTTCAGAAATGAGAATAAATTAACTAAATAGATGACAGAATTTTATTCTATATTTAATTTTGACTTAATACATTTTAATAAAAATTGAATTTCTGTGTGAATCTTGTTAAAACATTTAATATTACACGGAAAAAAAATGTGTTATATATTATATGTTATATATAATATATGTTTAAGTTAAATAAATAAATGTTTAAGTAAAATAAATAAATACTTGAACTGAATAAATTTTATTTAGTTGAAAAATTTAGTCAAGTTAACAAATTTTTTTTTCCGTGTAGAAATTGATATTTTCGTTAAGAAATTGATCGAAGAATCCACAGATGAAATAAAACGCAATAAATTTAAGTTGTAGACAGCTCTCGGAAAACGACTTGAACGCAAAACGATCGCATGATTTCCAGCGGGGAGTGCCGGCTTTCATGAGAGCTAAGGGTGCAGGCAAGGCTGCAGAATAAGGAGGCAGGGGCGAAACGATGGGAGGAATCAACCCCCATATTCCGCGATCGTGCCGTTCAAGGGAGGAAGCCCGCGTTTCGTCGTCCAATGGCCGTCGGATAAGGCAAACCGGCGCTCGTTATCCGCACGCGATTTCTTTTCCGCGAACCGCCTATCGCGGCGAAATCGACGTTTATCGTGCCGCGTTTTTTTTTCCTCCCTCCGACCAACGGCGGCGAGTCGACGCCCGGTTACGTACGTACGAACGTAACCCGGAACTAATTACTGAGCGTAATAATCGTGGCCTGCCGGTCGGCTGACGGATAAATTCAAATTCCGGGAATTACGACGGAAAAAAATTGGTGGCGGATAGGCGGCCGGTTGGTCAGTGGTTGGACTTAGGGGCGGTTCGACACACGACGGGTAAGCGTTGTCGAATTATCGCGTCTCCAGTATCAGCGACGACATGACGTTGTTTAAACGGTGATATATTTACATAACTGTGTTGCCGCTTTTCGCCTATCGCGATTTCGAATAAAACAGTTTTGCCAATCGATAAGTGAACTTGACAATAAGAATCTCGCGATACAGGATCCAGTTTGCTCATTTAGTAACACTCACAATCAGTTTTATTATTAAACGTATTTCACATAATTTTCTCAACATTAAAAAGATCTGAGATAAGATTAGAAAAAGCATAAATTATAGAAAATTATATTAAGCTATATAAAAAAATGATATAATCATTATCTTTTCCATACATATAGACGAAACTCTTTTTTCAACTTATTAGATTTTAAATACATGAAAATTCACTTCAGAAATTTTCTTCTGAATAGGGGAGATCGCCTGATAGTAAGGTTAATCCATTTTCCAATAATGCAATGAATTTGATTGAAGTTACTGACACTCGCCGCCGAATCATTAAGCCAATTTAAAATATCGCTTTTTTTCCTCTCAGTTATCTGAAAATTGAAATCTCAGCTCGACTCTCTCTTTCTCCCTCGTTGCTTTTTTTTCAATGACGCGATCGCGGGCTGGGCTCCACGTGGGCGGCCCGTGAAGTACGCGTCGGGCATGAGGACAGTGGGCCCCCACAGTGGAGTCAATTGGCTTCTTGAAGTGGTCAGCCATCGCTCGTACGGAATGACTCGTCAGGTATGCGCCATAAGGTCCCTCTTGTCTCCGTCTGCGAGCGGCGCGGACTTCTGGGAACACCGGTGCATGATCGACGATCCCAGACAGCCGCGTTATTGTTTCCACCGCGTCAAAAATACCTCGCCCGGGCACGCCATTATCTTCGCGGCCGATGCACGCGCGTCCACCCCACCGTCGGCGAGACGGTCTCCTCCTCGTCACGGAACATAAGCGCAGCGAGTATCTCGCGGGAATCGGATGGCTGCGTCTAGGAATAAACGCGGATTCCGCTGTGAGTCTAATTACGACCCTATCTTTTTGCAAGAAAAAGTACTTCTGCTTTGAAAAATGTATCCGCAGCATTTGACTTTTGCGATAGTTAAGCGTCTCCAAGATGTATCTAGATATTTTTTTAATAACTCGCATTAAATTTTTCTGCAATCTTGCTTTGCATGGAATATTGACGCTTTCGACAGTTCGAACGAATAGCTAAGTTTTGGAACGTTAAAGGATCTTGCTTATTTTATTATTTAACCGCGTTTACTTTCGCAACAACATTATTTATATACTTCCCTCGCAATTTACTTTCTCTTGGACAACTCGTCCGATATGATTACCGAGGGTAATGCGCGTACGTTAATTCGCCTTAACACTAAAACTTGAATGCGAGTGGTAGAAATGCGAAATTTTTAAAAAGGGCAACTAATCTTTGCTCAACGACGCTATCTCGTGAAACCGGGCGATATCTTGGATTCTCTGATCGTTAGGAGCAGGAAGTCGGGCGAATAAAGGACGACTGGACGGCGCGGAAGGAAAAAAGACCACGAGGAGAACATTGCCTCTCCATGACCTTTCATTCCACATATAGAAGTCAGAGGCAGAACTGACCCAGTGAAAGCATTCTAGTGAAAAGCGTAGCACATGATCGTGTCTTCGGTTTTTCTCTCGAGTCGCCGAGTAAGGCTACAGTGTTCGCGATAAAAGGAGCTCCTCGAGCAGGTCTCACGTAGTATGTAGGTCTGTCCCCTAGTGTAACTCTGTATCTTTAGTCTCGTTGAGCTTTTAGGCAAACTGAATTTTCTAGCTCGAAGGTCTTCAAACCCCGGTTCATTCGATTTAACTGCGGAGTTCTAAACGATACCAAGCAACTCTGGAATTTTCATTTGTACGTCACACAGTTTGTATGCTAAAGATGTATACTCGTGGCGTTTCACACAGTCCTCTACTGCGTTCACCCTACTTTTTCAACTTTCCGTCGCGTATCGGCCGAGAACGCGGTCGGAAACGAACCGCGCGCGTTCACCCTTGGCGACGCGCGGGAAAACAATTGGTAGCCGCGGAAAACTTGGCTTGTCTTAACTGCCAAGAGCCGGCGTGCGCTTTTACCGCCATCGACCCCGTTCTCTACGGGCCTGCAGACACGGCCGACCTCCTCTACCTTCGGCGGAGCAGGGGGCGGGAGAGGGCTGTCGCTTTGTTCGCCGTGCCGTTTCCATTGCTCCTTTTTCCTCCCCCGTCCACGACATTTCGACAATGGAAACTGCGCGCGCGAGGTCGCTCCTCTCTCACTCGACCTCGTTCAGGACGAGACTCTCGAATCTGCTTCCGACCAGCCCGCCGTCAGTTCCGCTGTACTCTCTCATCTTTCCGCTTCTCTCTCTCTCTCTCTCTCTCTCTCTCTCTCTCTCTCTCTCTCTGCCCATCTCTCTTCTTCCCCTTGATCGTCGTCGACGTGTTCTGTTTTCCGCGTCGATCGAGGCGGCATTGAACATTTTATATCCTTCCTCCGCTCGCTTCCATTTTCCTTCGCCACGCGAAATCGCGAACTCGGGACGGACGTCGCAATCGTTTTCCTGGCGTTTTGTCGGTTAATTCTTTCGGTTTTCATGGTGGCGAGCTTCTTCAGGCTTTTACGGTAATTGCGGCAGGGTTCAAACGTCGCCTCGCTTCAATGAGGAGAGATTTAGCTGATTGTTGGCGTTGTTGTTAAAAATCGAGATCTTTTATATACTTCGATCTTTTATATTTAAACGAGGGAAATTTATAGCGTCGTTTTTCTTTAATTTGACGATACGCCATTTTCATTTTGCAGAATTTTATAGAATTTTATTTTGCATATTGTATTTTAGAAAGTAATACGGGGCTGAATCGATTAAACCGAAACGATAACAGCTCGGAAAAAAAAAGAATAAATTTATATCCGCACGATATCTATCGCGTTGTATTGAACTTTTTTGAATATCTTCAGCAATATATGGCGAATAGCATATAAATTTTTTTTGTTTTTGGATCAACAACAGCACACAGGGGTATCTATATGGAAATTTGCACTACAAATTACAACAGTTTCCATGGCCGCGAAAACGGATGCACGTAACTTCGTTTTTATGTTTTATAGCGATGATGAAATCACTTGAGAAAATTAATATAATCTTCGCGTTGACAATTTAACTATCATATCGAAAAATTTCTATACCCTAGTTATGTTTGAAAAAACGAAGTAAATCGTTTTATTCCACAATGAACATTGGAGCGTACTTTATTGCATTGTCGAACAATATTTTCGTCTCTATTTTTAAAAAATTTTTTAAATATGACGCATTTAAGGTAGTTGTTTCCCAACTATGCTAGTCAAAATTAGAGTTGATCAATAAAGTTCAATAGACGATGAATTTTTTTATATTAAATTCAAGAACAGATTTTTAAACACTCTCTCTATTGCTTCTCTTAGAATGTCAAAAACCGACAAAATAAAAAAGAATGACAGAAAATGAAATAATATTCTGAATTGCGTAGCGTTCGCAGAGCGTAAATATCATCGCAGCGCGACACCAAATTTCTCTAAGTGCGACGTTGTCACATCCGCAAAGCATGACCGCGCACAAAAAACTAACGTAACCAAATTTTTTTGGATTTATCATACTCTGATACCAGGGTCAGTGTCGTTGAAATATGCACTTCTTTAAAAATTCAATTACTTTTGCTGTAATTTTTGTTTGAATCCTTATTTTAGATTTTTGCTACTGACAAATACATGTCCAAGTATTAGTTTTTCTACCTCATATCGAGAAAAACAGTCAATTTTTAAGCAATCATATCTCGGAAACTATACGGTAAATCGAACCCAAATTTAACACACATACGTATTAATATCTAAATTAGTTTTGCTGCAAGTTTAAAGAAAATCTGTATTTTCATCATTTTTGACTACCTTAAAACATAATGACAAATATGACTATCGTGTTAAAACATTAAATATGTAATAATAATAAAATTTAATTTTTCTAAATCGCCAGTAGTAATAAACATATGTTATAAATTTTTAAGTCGGGGAGAATCTAATAGATGCTTTAGCATTTATTAATATTAAATTTATTACACGTAGAGGACCACAATCCGTATGGTACGTGGTAATTAATAGAATACCATCTCTTGCCAGTTGGGTCGACTTAAAAATTTATCACATATGAATAATAAAATTATTAACGTGATAGATTGTCTTCTCATTTTTGCGGCTATTTTGTGCCTATTCTGTATTTTTCCGTACAATTTTATCATTCTTGATGCGTTATAATCCAGCTAATGCCTAATAAAAAAACATTCGTGTGTTACATCTAAAATAATTAGTGCGACCTAACCACATGGCATTCCCGTGATATTTTCCCACATGTTTATCGCATTTTGCGCGAGTGTCTGGCAGAGTCGCAAGCACCGTTCTCTAGCACGACTCGCGCCGAAAGCGACCGTATTTACATGCAAAAAATGCACGTAAAAAGATTCCAACGCCCCTTGTCGTCCTCGCAATAAAACAGCGATATAAATTACATATCCTATCTCGCGTTTCAAACGCCGCATCGCATCACCGCATCTCCCACCGCTGTTTTCGCTCAAGTTTTCGTCCGCGATATAAAGCACCGGTACATACGCATTTTTTCCCCCTCCCCTCTCGCTTTGTAAGCGCTCATCGCGACCTCGCGGAATGTGTCCGTAAATCCACCGGATGAAAATAATTACAGACGGTTTGTGCAGTTAAAAAAGCACTGACGTATAGTTTAGCGATGGTTTCTTCGTATCGTTTGAAGTTAATTTCCCTCTCGGCGAGATTCATCGAAGTTCCTCTTTTTTTTTCCTCGCCGGCGATTAAATGCACGGATAATCGAGAGTCGCATCGAAATTCCATCGATGGAAAACTCACTTAGGATTAATAAAGAGTTATTCGATGCTCTCCCCCTTCATACGGTACGAAGCGGATTTCAGCCTCGCGAGGATCGCGCGCGTATCAGGCCGCGTCGCGTATTTGAAGCCGATTCCGCGATATCCGTCATTAAAATCCGGTATCTGTCATTAAAGCGCAGTTGCCTCGTTAACGGAATTATCCAAGATGTCCCGATGGTGCGCGATATCCCGTGTAATTCCGCATTAACCATTCCGTCCCGCCAGGAGGGCCGGGGGTGGGCTCTCGGGCAGGCCAGCGGGTCGATGCCAGCGATCGGCGGCATTTCCGATGCGCGATAAATAATCGCGACGTGTCGTCGCACTCGTCGGCCGTCACGCGGAGTACATTTTAGCGTGACACGGCCGCGTCATGTCGCGTGACACGCATCACGGCCGTGACGTTGCGGGCCCAGGCTCTCTCTCTTTCTCTCTCCTCTCTTGTACTTGATTTCTCTCTCTCTGCATCGACAGCGTGCACCGACCGACCGACCGACCACCATTGTTCCATGCCCTCGTACGTCGTCAAACCTTGTCAGCTTAATTATAGGCAGACATCGTACGCGGGACGCTTGTCATTAAGCCGTGCCGCGTCGCGCGTTCCCGTACGTGATGCCGGAATCACGCGCCGCGCAATCTGCAATTGACACGGCTTTCCGAGGGGGCACCGGAGTCTGATCTGAGTTTTAAGCTCCACGGAAGCATACTCGAGATCGACCTTCGCTCGGCCGAGAAACGTAAAAACGCTCGAACGAGACCGGTCCGCGCGAAGACTGACGAAATGCAAACGTATTTCCATCGGAAATCGTGGCGAATTTTTTTTGATATATTTCGCATAAAATGAACCTTTTCTAGGATAATATTAATTTTATTTCTTAAATTCTAATCGGAGTTTTTAATTTCTCTATTTACGAATTGAATGGAAATAAATGGATGTTATACAGTGAACAAAAATTCTTGGTAAACTTGTGAGATGCATTTAGTAATACTTTTTTTGAAGTATTTCATTATTATTGCCGATTATAATAATAATAACAAAACATTTTGTAATAATTATAAAAGAGCAAATTTTGTTTAATTGAGCCAACTAAATTATGTAACACTTATTACGTTTAGTTGAAACTATTTCACCAAGCCGGCTTGGTGAAATAGTTACAATTATTACAAATGTTTATAATTATTACAAAATGTTTTGTTGTTATTATTATAATCGGTAATAATAATCAAATACTTCAAAAAAAGTATTACTAAATGCATCTCACAAGTTTACCAAGAATTTTTTTTTTCAGTGTACATTGAACAAAATCGTGTGTAGATTGCAAAGGTTTCATTTACAGAAAAGGAAGAAATTCCTATTTATAATCGCGTATTATACTTTTTTGCATAATTATATAGTTTCTGATGGTGCGATTCGCACTGATCGCGCGGGTTTTATTGGACTTACACGCGAAGACCGGAAATAGGCGGAAGGAGAAGTTGATACAACCGGTAGAAAGATTTCCTGGCAGCCCGATACTATCACGCAAAAAGTCATCTCCGGTATTATTTCGCGAGCTGCGGGGAGAGGGGGATGAACGAGATGTAACAGGGAGAGAACGAGATTATCGAGTTCAGTAGTTCGAGAGCACCGATTTATGTTCCGGATCTTGAGTTTCCTCGAGGTTGTGCTAATTAACAGATTCCGAGTTGCCTCGAAGTAGCGCCCTTCATTGATACCAGCATCCGGGCAAGAACAACCTGGGAAGAAAGTTTGTAGAATGTGCCAAAGGACAAAAGCCCGTCTTCAACCTTAAACGAAAAAAAAGAACGCTCTAAACTTAACACAAACCCGGCGCGATAAATTAATGCATCAATCAAACTGGAACGTTTTAGAAACAATTTATTTGTATTTTTGCGTAAAAGGATATTTTTGCATTGAATAATATTAATATCTCCCCCTCTCTTTCTCCCTCTCTCTTTCTCTCTTGGAACCCTCGCCATTTCATAAAAATTTATTCTGGGGTGACGTCATATTCGATTCCGCAGTCGAGTTCTGGATGGTCCAGCCTCGTGTATATCTGGAGATTGATGACACGCACAAATCCTTTTTTTCATCTGACAACCTCAATTATTGTGTAATATTTTATTGCTGTTGCTTTGAATCTTTAACGCGAAATCTGGTATACTGCCGTGGAGAGATTTGCACGCGAGGGGATTAATCGTACTTTATGAACACTGCACATCCGAACAACTGTCGCGCGCATTCGGCGGATCCACCGATGCCGCGTTTTCCGTCGCTATTTATTCATACGCTGCAAATAAAACACGATGGCGATTGACCGACGCGCGCGCGCTCGTCAAATTTTGTATGATGAAGATGAAAAGTGACGACAGCTAATTTCATGATTCCCTGATTAATCCCCCCCCGTCAAAATCCATCCGTGTGACGGACAGCTATAGTTATATCGGTGACACAGTGAAAAAAGTTTCGAGAAATATGACACGTAGCCGCATGTTCCATCACATTCGATGAATATGATTTATAGCCCCGGCGCACTCCGGTGCATCGTTAGTTCTGGTGTTGGACGACGAAATTAATACTACTGTCACAAAAAAAAGGAGTGCGCTTTACTTACGCGACTTGTACTTTAAATTTCAGTTTTTCTTCATAAGTTTTCTTCTAAAGTCTTAATTATTATTTAGATTTAATGTCGAGACGCTGCTGGATGTTACCGCAGCCTGGAGTTATCATGTGGCTATATTTGGCGGAATGCTTAACATCAGAAAGGATTTCGCGTAACGTTTTCCGACACGGCGGGGGATTAAAATATTAAACGCCGGCAACGCGAGGAGACAGTTTTCAACGCTGTCGCGCTGGTACGTGTCGCCGTACGACGGAGGAGAATTTGCCGACGGCAAAAATAGCCCGTGCGGCCGAGGGGGATGGATCGGTGTGAAGAAAGGCGCCGGTGAAGGTACCGATGGAAACTGGAGCGAGGAAGTAAGAGGAAGGAGCGCGATCGCGCGTAATAACGAGCGAAGACCGGACACACGCGAGAAAGCTATCGGCGGAGATTGATGGTAGATTAGCTTTGATTTGTTGCACGTCTCAGCGGCGTAACACTTAAAAGAGAAACGACGGAGAACAAATAATCTAATAAAAAAAAAATTATTAAACAATGTATTTAAATTTGGTCGACAGCAACTGGCCAACAGTATATTTCAAATCAAAAAATAATAATACAACGTTTCGACCCTAAAGATTGGGGTCCTTTTCAAGTACACAATATTTTTGTTATTATAGTGTACTTGAAAAGGAACCCAATCTTTAGGGTCGAAACGTTGTATTATTATTTTTTGATTTGAAATATACTGTTGGCCAGTTGCTGTCGACCAAATTTGAATACATTGTTGAATATTACTGGCGGTCTAACTATTTGTTAACTTTGGAAAATTATTGAAGTTTTAACGACAGTTAAGAAGTCGGATAAGTTGTCCTTGAGGGAAATACTTGTATAAAGTGTACTGAGGTATTTATAGAGTTGCACTAATTTTTATGCCAATATGTAAACTTAGTTAACGAATTTAGATCCTTGGATAAAATCTAATCTACGGGGAAGAACTGAAACTGGAAGATGCGTGAGTCTTAAACTGTTAATCCATGAATCTGGTAAGACGCTTTGTTGAGCAGCGCAGGACTGTGTCTTTCGAGAGGGTATCACTGGCGGAGATGAGGGAGTGGCGAGAGAGATACCGGACCAGTTTGCGCGTGGACAGAGAAACGTTTAAATTGCATGGAAAAGGACGGGTATACCATGTTGTATACGCGACACGGTCTGATGTGGCCGCGACAGCTGGACGGCTCCCGTCTTCTGGTCTCTGAACGCCACATCCTCGTTCTTCGACTGTACAGGGTGTTACCGGAGGATTGTATAACGAGGATATTTCTTGTCGACCGCACATCTGGAGTTTTCGCTGGTGAAAACTTCCATAAGTTAATTTAAGAGGAACTTAAGTGAGAATTAAGAGGAACTTAATCTGCGAATTTGACATTTTTAATATATTTTATTCTGATAATTTAAAGATGAGATTAAAAATTTATCTGAGGATCTAAATACTCAAAGTGCAATATAGACATTGATTTCCAAAAATTCAATACAAGACTGCGTAAACTTTATAAATTTAATTGAAAGTTAAAAAGTTTTCTTAATCTATATCTTAATCACATTTAACTTCTTGTTTCTCTTTTAATCCTCGATTCCCTCAGCCTTCAATAATTTCCTACGAATTAATCCTCTTTTTAAATCAACGCCGGAAACGAGCGAAGCTCAAATCCATCCAAAAATATACCGTCACCAATATTATGCGTATTTTTAGAGCACCCCGTATAGATCGCTTTGCTTCTCCCGTTGTGCCGCGTGTTCCGCGAGCAGGCTAAAACACAATCGTTTGTATCGGTGAACTCGTAACTGTCTGCCTCCGTCGTAGTGATTTACGTACTGCCGCGGTAGATATGGTAGGAAGAGGAGGGAGAAAGAGCGCAAGCACGTGGCTGCCTTCGGCTTAACAGCGACTTAATCTTATTTCCCGTCCAGCATCGCGCCGAGAGTGGGCGATGCACGACGACGTCGCTTCGCGATTACACGGTGACACCGATTGTCGAGCAAAGCTTTGACCGAGTTTCCTATAAATCAGGCTCGTTCAAGACGTCGTCGCTCGTGTCTTAAACTTAGCGGTACTGGAGAAATAAAGTTGTATTTATATTATAGCTAAAGAATCGAATACAGGACGGAATTTGTGCGACGAAATAAAAATTTTATTTTCTCGTTGATCAGAACTATAAACGCTTTTATACTTTATGTTGGAGTCAGAAATGATAATAGTATTAAATTGGAAAGAGTATATAAAAATGATAAACATTTGAATTGAAAGTGTATCGAGCGTTGTAGAATATATCAACAGATCTATCCCAGGAAATAGAAAAGAAAATTGGAAATTTAAGAACGCGACTTAAACGCTCGTAACTCGCCCTTTGATGCGAAAGGAAAAGCGCAAACTAGCGAAAGCTGAGAGGAAAATGATTCATGCGGAGCTCTCCGTCTTTTATAGAACGCTTATGTAAGCACTTCTTCGTATTATGTTAAAACATTTCTTTGAGACACTTGTATAAATAGCGATAAAATATTCAGCCCGAGAAACATGATGAAGGTATAGCTGTATTTAAGTTGAGCGTATAACGTGAGTCGTGAGAGTGGATTAAACGAGTTCTCATCGAGTTGCAAAATTATCCGTGTATCGTCCGGCGTTCATGCCCGCGGTTCATAAATCTACTTTGAGCGCGCACCGTCGTAATTTCGTTCCAGGAACGACGTCGTTGTCGTCGTCTTCGTCTTCATCGTCGTCGTCGTTGTCGTCGTCGTCGTCGTTCCGAAGAGAGACATCTCACGGTTCCAGCGTCGTCACGGTTCCGAGCCGGCGAACTCTTCGCCGACGGCAAACCTCGTTGCTTAACAGAGACGTCTCGATTCGCCCGGCGAAACCGTGAAAATCGCCGTGCGTGCTCGTGAGACGACAAAAGGAACGACGAGAGAGCGAACTTGTGCTCTCGGGCTATGTTACCTCGGTCGGATGAGTTGTGCGTTTCAATTCGCGAAACTTTACTTCGCAGATTCGTCGGAGGAGCCTCGGGTTAATCAAAATAACCCGGACGTGAGATTTTGCAACTCATCACGTAGTCGTGTTTTAAAATCTTAGCAGAGGTCTTTTATTTATCTTGCATTACAGCGAGAAATTGAATTTTTTCTTGTTCGCTCGTACATAAAAAAAAAAATATATATAAAATTATATAAATATACGGAAAGAACGGCGGTTTTGCTGAAGTATCTAAAAATTTTCCTAGGTACAGATCTGAAAATAATTTTGTTAGACTATCAAAAGTAACTATGTAAGATGCTCAAATCTAGGCGGCAGTGTGGTCTAGTGGTAGAGCGCCAGACTCGTAATCTGTAATACCATGTTCGAGTCCACTGGATCAGGTAAACATGGATATTATTATTTTCCGACACTGCGCTCCCTGCCGGGAAGAGGATTCCCGGTAGGTAAAACTGGGCTCCGGAGTTGATCCAAACGGGCAAAGAGTAAGAGTTGTAGGGAAAAAAAAATAGGCTCGGCAGGTCCCAGTTCGTATAGTGGAATCTTGACGAAGAGTCTTCCTGGGGAAGACGCTCAGACTCCACTTCAAGACATAAACAATAGGTCTTTTACGTAATACGTGTATGATGACAATGCTGCAAAACATTTTGATATTCTAGTAACTATTTTGGGCGTCCTACATAATTATTTTGATGGTCCAACAAAATTATTTTCAGTATCTGGCCAAAGTTTTAGCTATTCTAGCAAAACTATTCTTTCTGTGTAGAATTGAGTGCTGGACTTATCGCCTTGATCAGAATTTTCGAAATTCTTAGAATCTCATCTCTCTTTGAGAAAAGACGAATTTTACGCTAAACTTTTCTTATTATGTCGCGCCTTACGAGGATATACCGTTTTTATTCGCGGCTTTCGAATTCCATCGGTGCAACAGCCTCGCGATTCACGGCGATTAATAACCACTCTGCGCTAATTATAGCCTCCGAAAGCGTTGACCACATTACACGCTTACCGAACGAGTCGACGTCCTGGTAGACACGCCGAGGAACATCCGTCGTTCCACGTCGACGCTAAACGGACGTAACGTTGATTTATGAACGCGCTCGCGACTCCACTCGCGCGATCTAATCGCGACGATTTTCGGCCCACCGGCAAGGCCCCGACGACGATGCCGGTACTCGAGGGATCTCTGAGGAAGCGAGGAAAGAGACTCCCGGTGCGACTCCCGAGACGGAATCATTAATCCTTCTAATTGCCACTCTAGAGTCACGCCGCAAAGCGAGCGCGTTTTTCTTCTGGATTCCGCTCTTCTCCTCCTCTCTCTCTCTCT
>NJRL01000309.1:181853-198946 GCA_003063815.1 Aphaenogaster rudis | reverse complement strand
TAATTATTACAAATGTTTATAATTATTACAAAATATTTTGTTACTATTAGTATAATCAGTAATAATAATCAAATACTTCAAAAAAAGTATTACTAAATGCATTTCACAAGTTTACCAAGAATTTTTTTTTCAGTGTAGTCAAAATTCGACTTGATCAATAAAGTTCAATAGATGATGAATTCTTTTCTATGAAATTCTTTTCTTTTCTATGAAATTCAAGAACAGATTTTTAAACACTATTGCTTCTCTTACGTCCATTTCCACCAATGTAGATTAACTTTAATCTCGGTTTAACTTATTCTTTATCTTCTTCTTATTCTTAGAACTAGAAAATGATAAAGAGTAAGTTAAACCGAGATTAAAGTTAATCTACATTGGTGGAAATGGACGTTAGAATATTAAAAACCGACAAAATAAAAAAGAATGACAGAAAATGAAATAGTATTTTGAATTGCGCAGTGCTCGCAGAGCGTAAATATCATCGCAGCACGACACCAAATTTCTCTAAGTGCGACGTTGCCACATCCGCAAAACATAATCGCGCACGAAAAAGCTATTCTAACAAAATTTTTTTGGATTTATTATAGGTACTCTGATACCGTGCACTTCTTTAAAAATTCAATTACTTTTGCTGTAATTTTTGTTTTAATCCTTATTTTAGATTTTTTGCTACTGACAAATACATGTCCAAGTAAATTAGTTTTTCTACCTCATATCGAGAAAGACAGTCAAAACAATTTTAAGCAATCATACCTCGGAAACTATATACGGTAAATCCCAAATTTAACACACATACTTATTAATATCTAAATTAGTTTTGCTGCAAGTTTAAAGAAAATCTGTATCTTCATCATTTTTTACCTAACTACCTTAAACTGCGGGAGGGATATGCGATTTATCGATTACGCCGCATACACCGGTCGGTTTAGTCCTCGCTCATTGGACAACTTCTACAGAACGCAGCGATAATTCACAACCGATCGCGGAGCATGGCGCAAACCACTCAGGAGTAATTAAGAGCGGTGCCTTACTAAAAGAGAGGAATAAAACGCGGGGACTTCGGAGAGGAAGAAGAATAAAAACTTTCCGCCGAAGTCTCGCGTTTCTCCCGTCGACGACGAACAGCGAGACGCATCTGAAAACACTCAGGACGATCGGCGGGAAGATGGCCGGGCGGCGCCCCGCGGATTACAGTTTCGAAGTCGTCGAGGCGCGAATAAATTCGTCCCGCGCCGCCCTCGATAAGGAGCGAAACTGGCTTCATCACGTCGATGCTCACCGCCTCCCGATTTTTTTTCCCCCGTCCCACGCCGCCCCGCTCATCCCGCCGTCGGATTGTATCGAATAATACGTCGCGCTGAGCCGCCGCCGTCGCCGCGTCCCGACACTCCCGACGCTGGAAAATCGCGAACAACTAACTCGATTAATCGAATCCCGTCCGTCCCTCGCGCTCACGCCCGACTGAATTCTTCCGGCCGCATTATTCCCGAGGAACATCCGGTGCGCCGCGCTATCGGGATCGCGCCAGCAGGGCGCTGGGAAAAGGCTGGGAAAAACTCCGGGCGCAGAAGGGAAGGTACGGGGCAGGGAGGGAGCGCGGAGTTCTCTCGCCGTCGTCGTCGTTGCGAGATAATGTTGAAGCATTATTAAAATTTGCACCCTTTGTGGTGCAAATTTTTTCCGAACTTTTCCCAAGGGCCACGCGCACGTCGTCGTGGCTGAAATGCCGACCGCTTAACTCGAGACGAGTTAACACGGGATTTAAATACGCCGCAGATTGACGCGGGCCGTGTCTCGTTAAACGCGAGAGCGCTATCATGAAATTCATGGGATTCGCACCACTCGCCGTGATAATCTATTGACAATGGTGCCGCTTATAAAGTCGCGCGAAATTGAAAGTCGCTGAGGTTGATACCTGGTTTCTCCTTAAACGCGAGTTGCGCGTCAGTCGCGCGATAAAAATTATGATAAATTTATAGTTGAGTCAATAGAGATTTAAAGAAAGAAATTTCCTCAAAATTTCATATACACGGTTCCGTAGCGCTTAAATTACTTTTTACACGGACACATTTCTCTCCATTTTAACATTGTAAAAGTTGAACACACAGTAATTAGCAGTGCCTTTTGACTTCAAAGTATGCAATTGAAAAGGCTGTGAAATTGAAACGGAACGCATTATATTAACTCAATTTACTCTGTATTACATTTACAGAATTTCATCTAGATTAATAAGTACGACTAGACGCTATTTTCTAAGTGGCAAACAACATCGCGTTTACCGCGAATATCGCGCGATTAGCGTAATGTACGGCAGTATTGACCGTGTAATTATGCCGATCGCTAATTCCGCGCCGATCATAGCCGACGAAGATGCGCGATAAGCGAGTCGAGCTGCCGAGGAGTCAAGCGAGGAGCGGACTGTCGTTGAAAACCGTGCCATCTGGCAAACCGGTTAGCCCCCGATGCCACTTGTCTGCCGCCGCATGAAGACATTAACACGCGAAACCGGCAATTACGAGCTAGACAACCGGACACGAGAAAGAATTCAGCGCGGTCGCGTTAACGCACCGACCTGCGCGACACGCGATGACGCCGGACACGCGAGTGCTGGTCATTTGTGCCAGCTGTTTCTAGGAACTGTTGGTTTTGTGGATTTTTCATTACTCACAGGAGCCCCCCCCTCCTATCTTTCTCGTCAGGTCGAGCGAGGATGCTGTAGATCCGTTTTTATTTCACGGGTTTAGTACCTGGCAAACCGGTTGGCCCCCGGTCCCACCAGATCCTTGGAAGCATCAAATAATGACGTTAGAAACGATCGAATCTGTATCCTTGATGAAGAGACCTGGTCACCTGAAATTCTTGGTCTCATCTTGGTCTCACAGACCTTTCGTATCGTTGTCTCAATCTTTCACACCGTTGAATTTTGAACTATCCGTGACTGTTTGTTTGCGCAGAAGTTTGACTTGTGTACAGATGCCCGCGGGCGCGTTTATCTGTAAAGCGTCCCTTGGGGAAAAAATTCCACGGGAGCCGGTATTTCGATTCCGAGCGCGTCAGCATGAGGTAAATTCGACGTTCGGTTTCGACGACGATTACATGGAAATGAAACTGTCGGTTTAGCGGCGCAAAGTGGCGGTTCGCCGGTCCGCCGGAATTTTTCGGTCCAATTTTTGACAGAGTTTTCCACGCGCAGTTTTATCGCGAAATGAGGCTATTGGATCGCTTACCGCGCGAGGCACGTCGCGTCGGGTCGCGTCGCGTTCCGTGAAATTTTTTTTTTCGGGAAATCGCGAAATCGGTAGTTCATTGGTTGTGATCGATCGAACGGAACTTTTTAGCTTTTAATTAAACGCCGAGAGATCGGGGTCGTTAGCGCAGAGAATTCCGCAACGAGAATTTCGATACGTACCGCGCGTGAAAAGCCCGCCCCGTTTGTTTCCCGGGAAATCTCATCGCGATTTTTTATAGTTTGGTACGATGATCTTCCATTTCACGTTTCCATTTCATGTTTTTATCGCGAAAAGCTGTTGCAACAGCTCTATTACTTGTGTGCCGACAAATAATTAAAAGTACGCAAATAGAATCCGCTGCGTCAGTCTATTTGGAATAAAAGGGTAAAATCTTCGACAGCGTCGAATGGTCGAAATTGCGTTTTGTGCAATGGCGCACGGTGATTGTCAAAGTACCGAGCGTTGAAAATTTTCAGGCCGGGATTATTACAGCGTCGAGAGGAAAATGTGTCCCCTTCACACGCGATAATCTCATTCGTCGCATAATAACGAGCCTTTAAAGCGTCCCGAAACTTGATTTACTGCGCTCGCCAAGGGACGCACACCCTCCGAATTAACGTGCAACCTATTGTAACATTCACCTTTATTAAGAAAAACACTACTGCCGTGAAATTTTTTCAACAAAAGTGCGTTTTTTCAATTACAAGTTTTTATTCGAATATTTTATTTATTTTAAATTCAGCATCTCTCTTTCTCTTTTTTATTGTTGATTTGTTTATCTATCTTTCTCTCGCTATAACTCTCTCATCATTGATGCAACGCGATGAAGGGCTCTCTGCTGAAATACGTGCGAAAATCACGATGTACTCGTAATTGCGAGTATTAAATCTCATGTACGTACCTTAAACAGCGAATTTGTAGATACGAGCGCTTAGTATTCCCCTTCGTATTCGAAGGATTAATCTGCTTCGATCGGGCCGGATTCGCGCGATTCGCCGGGTGTTAACCACGCCGGTGTTTTCGGACGTTTTCGGATTGGTGCGATTCGGTCGGGATAGGCACGAGAGAGGTACGACGGGTCCACGGGAAACAAGCAGAAACGGGAAAGGACGCAAAAAGCAGGAGCGGAGCGGCGGAGGTGCGGGTGGGAGCGACCGCGAACGGAGGACGACGCTCGCGGCAAAAACGGCTCTCGGCTTTATTGGCCGACCGGAACGCGATACACCGACCCGACCGACTCTCTGTCCACCCCGGGACGAGATAATCACTTAATTACGCCCGATGCCGGCCGTCGTGCGCACGCGATCTCCCCGAAAGGATAATAAAAAGAAGTCGCCGGGGTGCACCCGCTGATGGCGTTCGTTCCCTGTACACGGTGTACCGAAATAATCGATACGAATCGTCGGATTAAAGCATAACATCGATCGCGTGATAATTTTAGAACGTAGAAAATTTATATTGGATCAATTAGGTTTTAATTACCAAGTTTCAGTTTTATCCCCGTAAATAAGTTTCAATCGAACGAAGCGGAAACATGGTAGTGTGTGCGCATTTGGTTTTCACCTTAATGATAAAGACCGATGACTCTCTTGCAGAAAATGAAAGGATCTTCGAATGAGAATTTTTTGGTAAATTTATTTCTGTGTGGGCGATCCTCGGACACCCTGTATAGAATCTGATTCGGGGAAAACGCATGAGGCTCTGAGGTATCCCTAACAGATATGCGTTGCGTGCTGCATCACACAACCACGCCTGCGAACGAAACCACGCGATGACCATAAATGTCAACGGTCGGCGACATTACGAATGTGTGAGCAAAAGGATTTCTGAGGGAGAGTGAAGATTCGCGATATCAGAATCCATCGAATTAATGGAAGAAATCCACATTGTCGACATTCCGCGGAATCGAGCCCCAAAGCTCGGCCGTTAGATCTAGCATAGGATAGACCCGACCGCGATAAAATATCCAAACATCATCAGGAAATCTCCTCTCGCCGAATCGACTCAATTAAATCCGCCTTGCGGATGATCGACGATAGCCATATTCAGCGATCGCTCGAGGGAAGATCCTTCCTGTGAACGATCCGCCCATCGGCGCGAGCTTCCTTCCGATCGGAGGAACGTTAGATGGGCAGCAGGTTGATCGTGTTGTGGGTCGAGGGGGCTAGTATGAGTCTCTGCAGGAAGCGAAGCAGGAGGAGAGAGATCTGAAACGACGAAGAGAGAAGGCGAATTCAGGGAAGAGAAAAGAAAGAGAGAAAGAGGAAGGAGGACATCCAAGAGGGAGCTCGTACGCCAGCCATATGTCACGGCGACCTTACGTAGGTATCCTCGACGTATCTTATCTTCCGCGCTTATAGCCGCGAGCGTAATCCAAGCGGAAGACAAACGCGCACGAAATAAAATCCGGACCGGTTCCACGGGACTTCCTTACTCTCCTTTACGTCGCGCACCGGCAAGCCAAGGAAGCATGATGCTCGCCCCCGTTCCCCCCGGCACTCTCGGGAGAGAAAGAGGTCATAAGCCCGACGTTTCCCGGCAGCGAGCACACGTTTTTCCTGTATTATGAGAGAAAGCTCCGTGTCGCGGGGCGACATCGTCGGCGTGACGTTATCCCGGAAAATCGAAGATTGTCTCACTAAAGCGGGAGGCCCCAATCGGTCAGCGCGAAAAGCAGAAGTAGCCTCTTCACGATTTAACGAATGGGCTCTCTCGCGTAAAGAGAGTGTCTTGCTGTAATTAAATACGTTGTATTCAAAAGGGCGAACTTTTGCGAAAAAACCGAAACTCGACCGTAAAACTGCGGCTGACATTGATTTAATCTCGCGCGGGGTTTTTCCGCGCGGAATATTTTGTAAAGTTTCGAAAAAGAGCGTTTCGCCGGAATATTTTAATGACACACGCATTTCCAGCGTGCGCGCGCTGGAAATTCCGGTGAAATAACCGCGGGACGTATCTTTCGGACCGCGTCGGAAGCCCGTGCCGTTTCGAAATAAACTATCGAGATTGCCATGGAGATTTCCGGGATGTTACCAGACCGTGGAATCGCGACATTACGCGATTTCACATGGGCCGTGTAGAATTTTCCGGTATCGCTATAAATTATTCGAAAGGAAATCTCGCGGCGCGGTTACGTAATCGAGATGGCCGGGCGGGGCAGGGCGGAAAATCCGGGAAGTCACGTCTCGGGATTCTCGAAATCCTGATTGCCCGGCCGACCCGGGAGCCCGGGGGAAGGTCGTAAAGAAAGGGTCGCGCGACTAACCTCGCGCACGGGACCGCGAGCTCTTCCGGAATTTAGGTTCCCGGCCTTTCGTCGTCGTTCGCGACCCCCGAAGTACGACAGTCCGACGCTTAATCTGAAGACGTGCGTGAAATAATATTCGAACCGGTTCCACACAGGCGACTTCGCTACCTGTTCTCTGCAGAGGATGATCGAGACGAGATGGGTAGTAGTCGAATGCGTACACGGAAAAAACGATAAGGTTGCCACAACCACAATAATAGTAACATTTGGTACAGCCACGTCCTGTGGTTGTCACATTCACATTAATGTGAAGGCAACTATATGCATTTGGTACAGCAAACATAGTGAATGTTGAGACAAACATATATATATATAGATGACTACACAAAACAATGTGAATGTGACAACCACAGGACGTGGCTGTACCAAATGTTGCTATTATTGTAGTTGTGGCAACCTTATTGTTTTTTCCGTGTACTATTTCAAATATCTCGGTATTTTTGCAAGAACCACAATTCCCAATTTAGTTAATGAAACGCAATTTGATGACATAAGTATAACATAAAACTATATAGATATAATATAAAGAAATAGATGATCTAAGGCGCGTTCGGGGAGCATGCTGTCAGCGCTATTGCGTCATTCTATCTTTATCGTTCATTAAACGTAAAACAAGGATAGAGTAACGCAATAGTGCTGATAGCGCGCGCTCCAACGTGCCTTTAGTGTGAACATTCCGTGATAGGAATATAGTATAAAACGCAATTTTTACTTGAATGGAAAACGTGCGTCGGAGAAGGCTCAAGGCACCGACGTACGTAAACCCGGCTTTGCAACCGGGACTTACTCGTGCTCCAGTTTTCCGTGGAGGGTCCGATATGGCGGTTCTCAAAGACCGTCGGTCCGAATGCGACACAAAGACGAACGGCGGATTATTATGGAAATTGTCCGGCTTTGTGTCGCGGACACGGGCTTATGCAGCATGAGGCCACGCGAGGTTACAACATCCTTTCAACTTATCTTATAAAGAGACAGCGAGAGAGAAAGAGGGGCACCCTAGTATTTTCGCCCTAGAACAATCCCTCACTACGGGAAACGAAAGAGATACGTATCCTTTACCACGCTGCCCGCGCGCGTCACACACGTGTGAGAAACGCACGTTGCGCGTTTCTCCTTTTCTCCGACCGCGAGAGATCGTGAGGCGCGTCTCGTCGCTCGTTAACGAGCGTGAAGCCTAAATCAGATGGAATGATGGCACGTACCTCCAACAAGGGACCAATGCTAAACGAACATTTTTCTTAAAAAATGTATCGCGGACTCTAATCGTCGACCTTTATTAAGAGTCAGTGTAATATGTGATTTCTTTATTGAAATGTTCCAGAAAGTGAATACAGAAGCTTATTAGAGACCGTTTGATTTAGACTTAAGGCGCTATCGCGAAGTCGGCACACACACATGCACCCTCTTTCTCTCTATCTTGTTCTGGCAATGTGAATGCAACGCGTTACAGCGGATGTCGTCGTTGAAAGCGGACGGACCGGCCGGAGATTAGAAACATTTTTCCAGTAAAAGTGGAACGTACTTGGCGCAACTAGTTTGCTCGCGAACAGGAAGCAGTTGTCGTAACTAAAACCAACTCGAGAGAATGCAATCGCGAAACGCAATCGTATCGAGATCTGTGTCTTAATAAAATAAAGAGTTTATTTAAAAGTGTTACATTACATTTCTTAATTTTATTGTACACTGAGAAAAAAAGCTGTTGCTTCAATTAAAGTGGTATCACGGGGTGCCAAAAACATAAGTAGTTCATTCAATTGTATTATTATTAGACCCAATGTCTGCATTTTTAAACCAATAATTCAATCATTGTTTTAATAATCCAAATATTGGGTCTATTGGCACCCCGTGATACCACTTTAATTGAAGCAACAGCTTTTTTTTCTCGGTGTAACGAAAGAGTATTAGAAACTATTAAAAACTTAACAAAATATTTAGTGAGATGTGCTTAACAGATATCTAATGAAATGATCATAATTCATAATATTTGAACTTGATTTTAACATGACAATCGAATAATAATACTGCGAACGTTTTAGCAAAATAGAAAACTATCTGCTTGATTCCAGTTTACGATCACGAAATTACACGCTGACCTGAATAGGAAACGAACGTGAAATTAGGAGAAAAGACGAAAACATGGATTACACCCTCGAAGAGTCGATCTGGCGGTGATCGTGCTCGCGTACGATTCACGTACCCATCGTAAAGGTGGACGGTAGAAACGAAGAAAATTAGAAATATCCGGACAGCGAGGATCCGGATGCGTCACTGGGAACGTGCTCCTCGCGCTGGTCGCGGCATTATCGTTACACGTGCATCTGTGTGTATACGTGTCGCTATCCGTTGGATCGCTCGCGTACGTTTCACGTGCGACGGGAACGGGGAAGATGGTGCTCTCGCCGTTTCATTTTTCACCCATGTGTCCTCCTCCTTCCGCGCGTGACGTCTGCCGGCGTCGATACGTCGCGCCGATCGTACCGCGCTGAGGTGATTTAATTAAATACGGCGGTATCGGGCGAAATTGGTGATTACCGCCGGCGTCGACCGCGAAATTCATCGAGAAATTAAAAGACGGGCGCGGCGACGGGATCGTGCCCGGCTCGTCTCTGGGGATGTACGTGACGTGGACGTGCAGACGTACGGCTAGAATTTTTGACGTTAAAACTATTTCGATGGCCGAATCACGAATTCGACGCTGCGAGAAAAAGAGAACTTGTGGGAGACGTAACGTGTGGCGAAGCGAAATTAAAACTCTCTAACGAAAATGAGAAAGATCACAGACAGCGTGAAAGAATTGGTAACGGGATAATATCATAATTGGTATATACCTTTCCATCTTTCGCAAAAAAAAAAAGAAAGGAATATTTGGAATTCCAAGTGACGTCTCCAAATCACAAAATCTGAAAGATGTTGTACCTGCACTGAAAGAAAGGCTTGGTTATAAAAATCCAGGCTTGGTTAATATTACCAAGCACCTTGGTGAAATAGTTTCAACTAAACGTATAATAAGTATTACATAATTTAGTGTTGGCTCGACTAAACAAAATTTGCTCTTTTATAATTATTACAAAATGTTTTGTTATTAATTATTATAATCGGTAATAATAATCAAATACTTCAAAAGAAAGTATACTAAATGCATCTCACGAGTTTACCAAGAATTTTTTAAATTTTCAGTGTATGCTTTTCTTTCCGCAATAGAGCGCACAGAATAAGTATTGCAATCCCGAGAAATCGGATAAATAGTTTTACTTTGTTTATAAGTATTCGTCATTTGCTCGCCGTGAACAAATTATACGTCTTTGGAAACTCGTCGCGGGACGATACGATCGGCGATCAAAGTCTGAAATCTTCGTGTTTCTCGGACTAACGAGCGGACCGCGGGATGTTCCCCGATCTACCGCGATGATGGGTCTCCATTGTTCGGTCGTATCAGGTAGAACGTACGGCGGAAGTCTCGAGGCTTCGTATACAAGGGCGTTAAATGGAGGCAGAGCGACTTCGGCGCGCGAGAGGAGGCGGTCGGCGGCCACGTGGACCGGGAACAAAACCCCCCGCGAACCTAATTCCGGTGTCGACGTAATCGCACGGCTGGCGAGGCAGCAATAACAGGGTTGCCGTCTCACCCGTGATTTCGACAGGTGATGGAAGAGGAGGGAGAAATTATGGGTTATCGTCCGCGGGACGAGATGATCGAGCCTGCCGGGGGATAATAGCGGTGCATCCAACCGTTCTCGAACGATACTCGAAGCCCCGCGGACGACGTTTCAGGATTATAATGACTTTTTGTCGCGAGTGCCAGACACACGAGGAGAGATCGAGATCATTGATTGTAATGATTCGGGTTGATTGTTAGGGAATACATGGATGTCATAATATCCTCAAGTTTAATTTTGATAAAGTCTTCCACAAAGACGGTGACTAAAAATATTTTCTGCAACAATATATATTTATTCTAATACCTAATATTAAATATCTTACGATTAGTATTAAAATTTTTAACTAGAAATCTTTGCAACCTTGCAGTAATTTTTGACGAGCGCGAATTATTTCCCCGATTCTTTAATTCATTAAGATTGTTCTAAATAATGAATCGATTTAGCATTACTGCTAAATTACCATAGTCTTCATGGTTTATGCGGTACGATCCCATTACAGCTTCTCGTATCGCCCCTGCGGTCGCAAAAAGGAATGGCCGGCATCAATGCGCCGGGTTTATTCCGGTCGCGGAGTAAATTCAAGCGCATTAATAAAACCCTGAATAAGCAAAAGGTAAGGTCGTCGGGGCACATAAAGATAATATAGCGCTTACGAAAGGGCCGGCGTACGCAATATGCACGTAGTGGACGAGTCGTGTCCACGGAAAGAAAGGGGCCGTACGTGTCGGTTAAAAGCTCGTCGACCCTCCTAGTAGTAGAAAATCGAGTCCTCCCGACCAGCTCTTCCAGACTCTTTCTCTCTCTCTCTCTCTCTCTCTCTCTCTCGTACATACGTACCCTGGACGTTATCCTCGTACGCGGGAGAATTTCTGTTGACGGCGCGCGTCGCGATAACTCGATTACGCTATCGCGTAGCGAGAGCCGCGGCCTACCGAGGCTGCAACATGCGCGGCTTTAAACACGAAAAGCGCTCCCAAAAACGAAAGCTAAACCTGGATATTCTCGGAGCCAAAGAATCTCGTGCCAGAGGCTCCGCGCGAAAAGCGATTCGAAATAAGCGATTTTATTGGCAGAATAAAAAAAGCGAAAAATATATTAACGTGGATGAATCCTCCGCTATTGTTGTTACATTTAAATAATAATAACGTGGTATATGTGCGCCGCCATAAAATTGCAGAAGCACGTGTACCTAGAAGTGCTGGGATAAATTGCACGTTCTCTCAAATACTCTGTTAAATAAAATCTGAAGTAACTTTAACTTTACAGAAAGTTTACGCTGTTTATATGGTAAAATACTTGCTCCGGATTAACATAGCTGCTATATAGACATTTCTGAGATCTCACGGTATCCTGAAGAAGATAAAACTACTAAAATTTCTGCGCTCTCGACATTCTCTTGCACGCTCCAGTTAGAGGATCCTTCATAAATCCTTACACAAAATTTGCATATCTTTGTCTTTATCTTATCGTTCACAAGACCCTTCGCAATTCCGACTTAATATTAAGACGTCCATACGTTTCCTTCAACGATCTGCTCTCGATCGTTCGGAATTCACAGAGGCGAAGCGAACGATCTAACGTTCCGAGGGGCGACTCCGGTTGCGCGTCTCGTATTCGAAGGGATCGACTAACGAGACCCCGACTTCAATTCCGAGACTAGCTGCACGCGAAGATCTTTTCCAGGCCGGGGTGTGCTTACGACGTCTCCGGAATCGATCTCGTTTCCCCCCTCCCCTGCCCCTATCACGGATATAAAACCCTTTCTCGAGCGCCGAGGTATCCAAAACGAAGAAATCGAGGGACACATTCCGCTTCCTGTGAACGATATCGTTTTCAGAAACCGGGGCCGAGCCCGGCGTCATCCGGCGACGCTAATAGAGACGCCAAGGAAAGGGACAGTGATTATATTCTCGGCTACCTGTGCGTGTGCGTTTTTGTACACGCGCGTGCGGCGGTGTGTGCGTTTCAGCTTCCAACGACGGCGGTTAGCTAAACCTTTGTTCCAGCAGGTACACTCCGCAGTTGAGATCGGTCCGTCGTTTCTCTTTGGTCAGGTGTGTGCGCTTCTTTCTCGTCCGACCAGCGATGCTTCTTCCTTCCCTCGCCCTCTCTCTCTTTCTCGTTTTCTCTCTCCCGCGAGGACCCTCCATGGAGAACGAGCTGCCTGCGAGGCCACTCCGGAGGACTTCGCGGACGCTCTCTCGAGATGGAAGCTATCTTGGGGAATGACGGACAACAACGGGCGATTATACCTGTTAGCTCGCCGCCGCCGCGATGATTATGCGGCGCTACACTTTGCACACACACGACCGGTTAGAGTTCTAATAGAGCCCCGATTATCTCGCGCGGGATAGTCGCTGGATCAAACGATGAAATATCGCCCCAGCTTAGACCGCTCGATCGTAATCGCGTTATTAATTGGTCCATGTAATCCGAAGTGCGGATTAAATGATAAAATATCGCTCGTTCGAATTACGTTTGATTAGGGCTATCGTGATTAATATAGGCAAGCGAAGTAATTGCCGGGATAATTAACTCACGCGTTAGAGCTTTTCACAGATATTGACGATAAATAACGAAAGATTACTCTTTGGCATATATTATTATTTAGTTAGACTCCGTACTATTTAACTTTTACTTCTCGATCGATATTTTTCAGATGCATAAACTAGCTAAATTATATTAATCATTGCGTCTCAGATTTTGATTAATGAAACTTCGAGATTTTGAGACGCGAGAGAGGGGCTTACAACTTTGTCTAACTAATATTTTATGCCATTAATAACTAAGCTCCGACTTCTCGCCGCGCTGTTGTGATATGATCAAGTAACTTTACTGCGTTCCGACAAAAAGGATCTGGACCACCGTCAAGTCATTCTCCCGCTGTTTTTCGTTTTTCTATTTAAAAAATCTTCATATAGTTAGCAGGCGTCTCTCGAGAGGTCCAGCTGATAAAGACCATGAAATTATTTGTGGCTTCGGGAAACTAGAAACAAGCGCGAAGAAGCGTGGCAGAAGCTGACGGCAGCTGGGGAAAGGTAGGAGAATTCAAGCTGAGAGCATAATGAGCGGGCGGCAGGTAATGAAGACCGCTCAATCTACCCTCTCTTGCATGCGGTCTTTCCCAAAGGGCATACTCGCGCTCCCTTAACTCCGATCCTCGCCGCTAATCCGTTTAATCTCGACATAATTAATCACCGTGACGCTTTAATAATTCTTTGACCTACGCATTACCCGGCGGAATCCGACGAACCAGACGTCCGAGGATTTAGTACGTATCTAGAAATTCCAGAATCAAGCAGCTTAGAGTTCACAAAAAAAAACGAAGCGGAGACAGAGATCTTAAGATTCTAAACCGCGCGACGGCTCGTTCGTTCAAATATCGTGGAAATCCGAGAGATTCTAATAATTCCGAAACGTACGACTCCGAGAAATTCGAGAGCTTCACGAATTAACAGCCGGGGCACTACATTATACGTACACACAAATCATGTCGAGAGCCACGTCGATCCGACAAATCCTTCGAGTAGTCACCATTTGCATTTTTCGTGACAGAAACTCCGAGTTACTGTTTGCCGTCGCATTCATTCGACGTGTCGACGGTACCATCGATCGCTCTTCCCAGTTTCTGAGCTGCCAGGTGTCTCCGATTTTTTTCCCGTCCCTTCAAAACGGCCGTCGACGAGGACGAGCCTCGTCGCGGTGACAGTTTGCAGAGGATTTTCCATAGGGTGGCTTTATCCACGCCCTCACGTGGACCCTCGGTGCTTTCGGGGACGTGTTTGTGGACTGACCCCTCCCACACTCTAAATGCACTCCGCGATGTTTGCACTCGCGGGATCCATTGTGGGCCCTTGCGATGATTTTCTGTTTATGCAAATACGAGCGTACGGAAGACACTCGAGGGGAAATACAGCACTTGGTACCACGCAGTTTTGTAGCACAAACTACAGCTTAATACTCACCTGCGATATTTTCCGTGTATCTACAAGATGTATCTCGAGTTCCTAATGTTTTAACGATACATAAGATTTGAAAATAATATATTTGATCGAGGAGAATGTGTGTTCGTTTCAGTCTAAAAAGAGATTAAGATACAGACGGTTCGGAGTGCGATCTAATCGCTTTGAAAAATCATAGAGAAGAAGAATTTATTCGCGCCAACGAAAATTTCGCGTTACTCGAAGTTACACTGCGATTCAATGTCTTCATCTCGACGAAGTTATGTCGAAGAGAATATACGTAAAAGCGGCTCGACCGAACGGCATACCTGACCGCCAATTATTCCCGCATCTCATCCAACTGCTCCATCGTCTTTCTCCGCTGCTCGCTCTCCTCTCCCCTCTCAACCTAACCCCTGGCTCTCGAACGCCCGGCGTTTTAACGGACCACCTCAGTTCGAAACACCGGGAAAGATAATTCAGATATCATCCCTCCGATTCCCAAGCAATCCGGATGAACGAGGAAGATCGACCCGTGTCGACGCACAACACGTGGGGTTGCCCCGGGGACTCGCGTGCCAACTGACGTCTACCAAAGCGGACCAGATTATAAACCGGCGATTACTGACCGACCCCGAACAGCCGGACGAAGCGCAGAAAAACGGGGTCCCAGAAAATGGTCGGAATAGAGAAAAAAAAATCTTTGGTGAACAATATAGCGTTTGCGAACATCGATAGGAAATATTGATAATAAGAGCACGTGCACGAGATTATGGATAATTGGATCGATGAGAAAGTGTAAGAAAGAAAGAAATGGACCAATTGATATTAAGTAGAGGAGTTAATTGCAACAAAGTAATTTTAGATTGGAGAACAAATTTCATTTAAAAAAGTCACAGGAAATGTGACACGGGGCCACGAATTTTCAATTTGATCATCAAATTCACCTATCGATTATCAAACCACCGCTTTTATCTCTAGTCATGCAAAATTTGTTCTCGGCAAGAACAGATTTTTACGAGCTGACGCGTGACGCTTTTTTTTCCTCGGGATACCTCTCGTATATCTCCTCTCCTCCCAACTCATTGAAGGTGCAAATGGCGATCATCGGTCACACCACCGGAGACAGCATTCCAGCTAAATTCAGGTACAAAGAGCGACGGGGAAGAGTGCGAGCGGGAGGATAAGGGCCGAGTGGAGTGTGCTCGTGAGGTCTTCCTGCTGAGAGTCCCGGAGCCTCGAAGATCGGAGCCGCGCCGAGGGATTAAAGCGTTAAGAGCGCCGATTACACTCACGACGAGGCGTGAAGCCTCGCACCGGATCGATCTTCAGGGATTTCTTCCGTGGCACGGCGATCAGTGCCTAGCAGTGATGCCTGAAAACAAAACCACGTAACTCGTTCATTTTGTTCGGGTAAAACAAGATTTTTAAAAATAATGATTTATTATATTGATAAAATTAATAAATTTCTAAAAGGGCTGAAATATTAATTGTTAATATCATCAAAATATAACATTACATACATAAAAATATAAATATATAATACAACATAATACAAATATAATGCAAAAATAATATTGATTATAAATATTGATAAGTAATGGCTAATATCCGAAAGCTGTTTTTAAAAATTATTATTAAAACGATAATTAATAAAGCAAAATTAATAATGCAAATTCTACATTTTGTATTATTAATCTTTATTTCATGTTTTATACAAGGTTGATAAAATGATTTAATATAATTAGTTTTTTTTATTATCAGATTAATATATTACCAAAGGTGATGTTATTATGCATAGCATTACACATGGTGGCGCACACATGCGATAAGTGTATTTTTACATAATGAAATATTGCGTGTACAATGACACATACAAATGTGAAACCTTACATTTTAGATATACCATAGATAGCGTGACAAGTTTTATTATTCTCTTAATTTTTTCCGAAGGTAGCGAGCCTCTCCGATCTCGGATTAATCTAAAATCTTTCATACATCTCTTCAAATAAATGCGTCTATAAATTATAATACATAGTTATTACACATTGCATATTACAACAAATTCTACAAATTAATTTTTCTTAGTATCGATGAACTTAATTCGGGAAATAGGATATATTTTAATTACGTACGTATTCGCTATATCATAATTATTTATTGCAACACTATTATTTGGCTACAAACCTAAGTAAGAGCTGCTCTAAAATAACTGTTCTAAGTTGATTTCAAGTTACTTTGATAAATCTATCCCAGCCAAGAAAGTGGGAAAACTTCTGCCTCTTCCTCTGTCTTTCTCTCTCTTTCTTCCACGAGCGATTGAGACGTGAATTCGCATCGAGACGGCAAAGTGCGTGGATCGCGTCGGACGGAAGAGTCCCGCGGCAGGATTTACTGCTTTGTTAAGTTTCCAAATAAGCCAGCACGCGAGCACTCGCGGCTCGACGAGAACGATGGTTCACGAATGCGTTAGGCGTGCAAGAACGATGGTTCAATTAAGGATGTACCGCCGGTTACTCTTACCAGAGTATAATCCCTCCCGGCATCGTCCTCGAAACTCCTCTCTCCCCCCTCTCCCTCTCTCTCTTTGCCGTGCGCGCGCGTACGATGGAAACTTCACGGCTATCTCTTCCTCGAGGAAAACTTCCGCTGTTTTCCTCGTTGTGTGAGACACTGTCGGAAATCTCGAATTACCGAGGCGTTTTACGTTAAGAGCGCCGGCCATTTTATCCCGGGATAGGGGTACAACGCGACGACTTTACCCCTTCTTTGGGGGATTAGGAAATGGATAGGCCGATGGCACGCCAGGTCCTGGTACCAGCCAGGGGAAAATTAAGGCGCGTCCTTAGTGGCACACGAACACGATAAAATATAGGAAATGAGGAACATATAAATTAAACAGTCGAGAATAATTATATAGACACAGACTTCGAGCGGTAGTAGAAAGAAAATTTGG